>JAWZYV010019947.1:0-505000 GCA_038373885.1 Cheiracanthium punctorium | reverse complement strand
AGAGGAGGGAAAACACTGTTAAAAAAGTGTTTTACAAAGTAAGCAAAATACATCGAGGACCGAAAATACTCAATGTGTACAAGCTTTCGCACAGCTTAAAACAGCTGGCTGCAATAAAATTTCTCTCTTACGCGTAAACAAAGCTTTTTTAGGTCAATGGTAAATTGCGCATTTTGTTTTATGGGTTAATATCTCCTATATTATACTTTTTTTTCTGCAGCAGAGGATATTTAGTGATCAAGTTATTGTTTTCAGAAAGAAAACGGAAAAAGGCATCCACATTTTCAGTCTTTATTTATCATTAAAAAACATTCATAAGATATATTTGAAAAGGACCACCGTCCAATACTCAAAACCTAACTAATTATAGCTAATATGCGAAACTGATTTTATATAATTCAATTTAATATGAAAAAAATCTAATCAATAAAATTATTTAGAATCTGTAGGAAATTAAAAAGAATTAATGATAGAAAATAATATTTTGTTTGCATACTTTATTTTGTCACATTATAATATGTATTAAGCACTAAATCTTCAGTATTAAAATGCATGTGCAATGTTTTCAAATTTAAATTTAAAGTAAACGTTATCTTTCAAGGAAAATTTTCAAATGTCTTTCATGAATAATGAAACTTGTTTATGTATAATACATATGAAAGAAAGCGTCAAAAAAGTTTATTTTGGCCCAAGAATTGTTGATTACGTTAACATCCCAAAGATCGGCTTGTTTTCCATTAGTGCTGCAGCCTGGCGATATAGCCAGTTACTCGGGAATACTCAGCTTGTAATACCCATGATTTTATCATTTTTCCGTTTTGGTTTACATCTAGTAATTAGATTTAAATTTCCTTTATTTACAATGTTAAGAACCGTCTGCATCGAATTAAGCTACATAAGTTTGAAATCTGCGCAGGCGATTACAGCGTTGAAGATCTGTTGTACTATAAGATTATTAAAATTCTAACAGAAGTCATACAGAATCAGCCGGCGATTGTTACAAATGTGGCCCAAAAATAGCGTTAGAAATCCTCTATGTAGTTCGCTGATCAAATGGGAAACATTATTATAATTGTGATCTTTGAATCTCTTTTCTAGTTACAAAAGTACTTCAAAGTCTATTACGATCTCAACAGTATAGTACGAAGTCTATAGTATAGTACAAGTCATTATTATCACGATGTGATGCAAAATGAATTTCTGAAATATATCATGTAGTTTCTGGAAAAATCGGATTAATTCATAACTCTGAATAATCAAACGCGTGGACTATGAAACATTCTGAAACACACTTATTTAAAAAAAAAATTGTAAACATACTATTGCAAAACGAATAATGAACCATTTCATTCCCACTCTCACAAAGATGCAATATACTCTTAAAAGCGAACAGTTTGATGTAAAGAAAGAAAATTAAAAAAAAATATTTTTTAAAAATAGTCCTATGTTCGAGCATAATAAAGTGTTCTTTAATTAGAGCGTAATTATTTTGTGAGTCCCTGTAAAAGTGCTACTTCGACCATTTTTGTTGAACAGTATACTGTATCTACGTAAATTAATATCTTTTTGTAGAAAGCGATTACTGCATCTAAAATACATAATAAAAAAATATTGTTCACGAACTAATTCTTTCAAACGCTCTGAAAAAACTATAAATACCATGTACGCCATTTTTAACGCGAAAATGACATATCAAAAACATAGGACATATCAAAAACATGTAAACTTTCTGGCAATTCATATATATTTACGGGAATTAGAGCGCGACAAACAACCCGAAATCTTGCACATTTATCATCCAGTACGAGTGACGATTGATTATTTTAATTCAAAGTTAAAAACGGAAGTGGTGAGATGTTATTTTAAAAATGCGCTAATTTGAATCTAGACCTTCTTCTCGTGCAAAAAAAGGGACATATGACAGTTGTCAATTATGCTATTACGAATTCCACCACGACAGTGTAGCGAAATCTGCTTGCTTCTTGACAGGAAGATAAAAATGATGGAGTGAAAATGAAAATATACTAAACTTCAACATTTTAAGCACTTTGTTTCACTTACAAGCCCGGCTTTAGTTGTCAAACTCAGTTGAATTTCACTTTTAGAAGTCACAGTCTGAGTGCTGAAGATTGCTTAAAGCGTTGAAATACTAATTAGCATATTTCGGAAACGCTTCCTAAATTCGGTTTCAAGTGTAAATGCGATATACGATTAAACATATACAGGAAAATTTTGGGGGTTTTGGAATATTAAATAAATCGAGGAAAAATAAACGGAATTTCTGCACGATAGTAAGCTTATGCTAATTATTCCGAAAATTTCGGGGGAGGAGATATATATACCAATGTCCGCCGGGGGATTTTTTGATTAATTCGATTAGACAAAGTCTTACCGAATATCAGTAAGTATTTATTGAGGTCATAGTATGCTATTTTGTATCATTCTTTACATAAATTACGGTTATGTACATTCGGTAAAATCTATAGGCAAGAACGTATTAAGACTAATGCGCAATTTGTAAGAAAACTGCATTTTAAAAAAATGTTATTTAATTTTAACTATGCAAAAATTTATTTTTTGTTTTTTAAAGACGTTAGTTATTAACAAGTACAGGCTCAAAGCTTTCACTGATCTTTTTTTTGCGACAGTAAATAATTAGAACAGGAATAGAAACATACTTAAAATAATTTTTTACCTAGATCTGATTAGTTCATGCACTTACGGTGGAACAGAAATCTGATTTCAAACAAATGAAGTCTGAGTGAATTTAAGACACTTCAAATGTACTTACCTAAAAAAAAAGAATAAAAACAATTAGTGATTCAAAGAAAATAATGAATAAATACAGTTCAAAGTATTGTAGCAATTAAGTAAGAAATAAACATTTTAATAATTAGGATGAGAGTAATTAAATAATTGCAAACAATACTGGAATAAAAAGGCGAATTTACCTAATTGAGTAAAAGAAGAGACATATTGAAACATAAAGTGTAAATAATTAAAAATGTGATTTACAAAGAGAAGACCTCAGTGGAGAGAAAAATAAAACAGAGTTGTTAACATGTTCTTTCTTTTTTTGTGTCTTCGAAGAGAGAATTCAATAATAATAGTTTACTATTTTAGATTTTGAAAATGGCATTCTGATTTTATTCAAGAAATCTGATCGATGAAAAAATACATTATTTTAAATTAATTTAAGCTCAAGGTTTTAAAATACTTAGGATTTGCTAAATAAGATTGCTGGTTTTAAATGGAATGAGCAACATTTAAATAAATACAGATAGTTTTCATCGAGTTTTGGTTTCAATTTAGTTTCAATCAATAAGTATTTAATTTCGATTTCGATTTTTAGTTTTAGTTATTCTTAAACGAAACATAAAAAAGTTACGCAAGTGGGTTTAACGGCTTTCATTGAATATACATATACTGTTATCATATAAATAGTTGCACACAAATGTAAAATTTATACCAAGTCACAAATTTCTATAACGTTTGTGATGTAACTTGAAGACCTTTAATTACATAGCCATGAAGTTTCATTTATAAGTAAACAAGACTACAGGAATTGATTGAATGAATAATAGTTGATGGTATAGTCATTTCTGAGTGAACAAGACTTCAGAAATTTATTGATAGGTGTGGAAATGTTTTGGAAACTTATAACACAAAATGTATATAAATTTGAAATTTAATGACTTTTTCTCATAGATTACAAGTGCTTATTATAACTTTTTTGACGTAAATGTAATCCACCTTATTTCTTTACACACAAAACTGAAATCCACAGCTACTTAAAAACGATTGATCTTTCTATAGATTTTTTCCCTAGCTTGGGCCAATTGTGTTCTACACTTCTGATCTGATGGATGTACGGCTTAGATCCTTGACCTGTCAAGCTGTTTTACTAATGAGTGATTTTTGGGATATATTAAAGTGGATGAGAAAGAGGAAAAGAGAAACGCACGAGCCTGCCAAATATTTAGACCACGAGAACATGATCGGAAGTTTCACTTCTGTTCATGAACTTGTGAAGAATCATTTTTTGTTGTGCTTTACTGCGTAAACCTGTTTTACGGCTGGCCTATATTATAATAACCTCCTTAATCAAGGTAGTTACTTTCTCTTTCTTTTCTAAATATGATTCACTGTTGCTGAATTTGTTCATGAGTCTGCTGAATTAGTTTTAAAAAGTTTTCACGAAAGCTTTTAGAATTTTTTGTTAGCTTCGAACTCTTTCGGTAGCATCATCTTTTCCCTCTTACAATAGATCGATATTTGGTTCTTGATTGAATTATGAACAGCTTTTAAAAATAATGTGTAGTCTTTAACTTAAAAATCAGTTATCAACAGCGCCGAAATGCAACATCATAGACTTGTTCTAGGGAGGGCGAGATCCTCAATGCATCTATGAAAGGTCCCTATAGGAACGTTTTGCAGAAGGGTTTGTAATTTATTACACTGCTTGCTATGCACCACTGGTTGCAAAATGTCTTAAACAAACGTTAATCTTTGTTAAAAGGTCATGATCTTGAACATTATAATAATTATTTTACTTTGTAAAACTTATTATTAGAATTTATTATTTAATTTTGGAGTTTATTTATTACAAAGTTTAATTATAGAGTTTATTTATTTAATTTTGGTTAGTTTCTATTTAGTAGCTCTCAGCTCATAATTTCAAAGCGATAAGTGAAATCGAAGTCATTTTTCAAAGTCAGGAGTTGATAAAATTGCATCAAAACTCAATGAGACTTACAGCTTCTGGCACAAAAATTACTTCACCAGCGAAGTAATTCCCGCACATTCTCAGGTTCTGATTCGCTGGGGGTTAGTTCTCACAAGTGCAGAATTGCATTGAAAAAAAAAAAATCAAAACAAACAAATAAACAAAAAACCAGGAAGGAATAAGAATATATGCATTTATACAAATATGTGCTCTTTATAGAGTCACAAATTTAAAAAAAAGCCAATTTTATTGTATTTTCTTATTTTCTGAAAGTAATAAGCTTGTTTTTATGTAATATTATTTGCATGATTTTTACCGAGAAAATTAAATACACGTACCACTGATGAATAGTGAGAAATGTTTTAATTTGAATCCCCTGCCACAATTTTGTTCAAGTTATTTGACAAAGAGCATGCGGGTCAGTTTAATTGAAAATCTTTCCACTACACCAAATTCAGAACTAGGGACATCTTTCTTTCTAAGGCATTATATATTTTCAAAAGTATTTGCTGTTTTAAAAAAAATCGCCTTTCACAGACTCGAAGAAAGACTCGATATCCAGAAAAGTAGAGTTTAAACAAAATTTAAAAGAGGGTTATAGATATAAGATTTTGACTTTTTTACTTTGAAATTTTGGCAGAACAATATTTCTAAAGTTTTCCAATTCCAACAGAAGAGTATGAGGTACAGATTATTTGATTTCCGGAAACTATACTGAACTATAATTCATTCACTTTAGAGGAAATAAAGAGTTTTCTGTTGTATTTTCTTGGAATGCTGAAATTCGGAGTTTTTTGTTCGGTATATCCTTATGCAATAATAGGATTATAGTAACAGATTTCTATATTTCATTTCAGTGGTATTTCAGGTTTCGTAAAGCTTTACTTTGATACCATTTATTCGCTTTTTCTTTTCAAACTAATTTTATTTATAAACCTCATTTAGAAGAACCACAGAGTATAATATATATAATATATAAATTAAAATAATATATATATATATATATATTATTTTAATTTCTTATACTCAAAACAATATTATTATTATTTAATTTAATTTTTTTTTATTTTAGAATTTTATTTATCTATATTAATTTATAATTACTCCTTTAGTACTCTTTAGCTATTTAAGCCTGTACTTTTTTGCTCATTGGTTAGCTATACTAGTTTTTTAGTATTTTACGATTCTTTCCATCCCCCTCCTTAATTACTGTTTTTGTTCTTTTTCATTGCATTGTTCTGGCTACAGTATCATCTGGTTGTTTAATTCTCTCTCCTTTTTACTCCTTAGATCTTGCTGCTTTTCCTGTCGCTTAAATTTCTATGCTGGCATCAACTTTTTCGCTTTATTGTATTGGCATCATCTCTGACCTTTTTACTCCCTGTTTGGTTCTTTACCACGTTTGTTTTTTCAACATTACCCATGGTTGTGCCCTAGGTTGATTTTAAAGACTCTTTTTGTCATAGAACTTTCAGAAACCTAGCTATATTTGTTTTTCCATTTAACTAGATTAATTGAAGTGTTGCACCTGAAGATTAAGAGCTTGATTAATCTAATTTCCCCTTCACCTCCACTTTTTTGGGTTCTTATAGTTAGGCTTAGGCCCACGAGATCTCACTTAGTAAATATTTCCAACCTTTTTAACTCTTATAGCTCAGTTTTCTTTTGCTACATAGGTTTGTGTACAACACTTAAGGCATATGTCTCCATTATGTTTTTAAAAGTTATTCCTTTTTTATGCTTAATCTCAATCAATAGATTAATGCGATATTCATATTACGTAAGTTTGGCTGTTTTATATTATGCATATATATATTTATATATATACAGTGGTGGCCAAAATTGTGGACACTTTTGGAAATGTTTAGGTTTTCTAACTGTGGCTGCTCATAGAAGTGCTACGTCTCACAAAGTGCAAACTCATATATAATTTTAAAGAGAGTTTAATTCCGATTTCAACACACAAAACTAAATTTAAATATCTGAAATGGAATAAACATTATAGTTGCTTTAATCTGGAAAACAAATACAGTGATGAAGTGGATTGTAATTTCTAACTTTCCAGGTTTTTGTATTGAAATACAAAATTAAATTATCTTTATTAAATTATCTTTAAAATGATGTAAATGAGTTTGCGTTTTGTGAAACATAACATTTTTTATACGTATACGAACTTAGAAAAAAAAAACTTTCCAAAAGTGTCCACAATTTTGGCCACCACTGTGTATATATATATATATATATATATATATATATATATATATAAAAGAAAAAGAAAATACACACACAACCCATAAGAAAAAATCTAAGTACAAGCTGGACGATAGCTGATATTTTGAAGTTTGCTTTCTATTAATTAGCTTTTAGACTTTATTTAAAAAATTTTAAAAATTATTTGCAGCGGTGTTTTCAAAACTTCCCAAAGATCCAGTGATCATGCATCTGGTGTAGAAGGCAAATTTAGGGATAGAGCGACATGATTAAAATATTAATCAAAGCATACATTTAGATCAGGAGTTTGAACTGGAGTCAGATAATTTTTCGAATTGCAATCTGTTATGTCTTGTTTACTTAAACTGGTTTATTTCAAATACAGTGAATGTAGATATCTGATGAATGATCATTATATATTTTTAGTTGATAACTCTATATATTTCAGCCTCTTTTGACCCGAAGTTTTAATAACGCACTTTCCTGGGCTTTGCATACTGACAGTGACGGCAGGCCCACCATGGCCGTGTAGATAACATACTCAAAATGGTAGAATGCTGAAGTGTGGAGGCCCGGGTGCGGGCCCCATCGCGCGGCTGTCGATCTAACGGTCTGTAGTTTTGGCCGGTTTCCTTCAGATGTAACGTGAATATGCGTTAGAATCCCTAAGAAAATCCTCCGACCACGGTACCCCCCCCCCTCATCGTAGGCAGATACCCCTCGTGCAGGTTTGCCTTAATACACACAACACAATACAGTGATATCGTAGATCACTGAAAAAAGCATATTCTCGAAATTGTTATATTTTACACCAAGAATTGCAAGCATATACACCTTTTTTCGATTTCTAGCATTGACATCATCTCTGAGCTCATTCCTTCGTGTTTGGATCTTTTACACGCTTTTATTTTTTTCTTCAGTAGCTATGGTCATGCCCTTAGGTTACTTTTATGACTCTTTTTGTCATGTAACCTGCAGGAACCTAGCTATTTTTGATTTCCTTTTAATTTGTAATATGAATGTTGTGGCACCTGACGATGGAGCATTCTATTTTAAATTTCTATTTCAATTTCCACATCTTTGTTAGTTGGGTTCTTGTAGTTAGGTTTAAGCCCACGAATTCTCAGTTGGTCTATAGATCCTACTACGAAAGTCAAAATGTCCTGAAATTTATTTTTTGGTATTCGTGAGTGTTGTATTTTACGACGAGAATTTTATAGATATCTACCCCCGAATATTTGCCCTTTTCCTTCGAGAAAACGAAAGATATGTAAAAAAAGGAAATTTTGGTTCACTACTCCTCTTTGGTTACGAATTTTAAAATATACCTAATTTATCACTTACATTAAAAAAACTCAGATATATGCCTAATTTCGTATTATTAGCTTCAATAGTTTTGGCTAGGAAATATTGACATTCGCATTACTTCCCGGTTCCCGTATTAATTTTTTGTAATTTTGAAAGTTACACAAAAACAAGAAGGGATTTAAAAACAATACCCACTCAATGTCGTTGCTTAATTGGTTTCTCTTTTTTTTAAAAGAGAAATCATTCATGCTTCTAAAGGTAGAATCAAAATCTCTCAAAATTTGACAGTTTAGATTTTGATGGGGCAAGACAGGTCCACATATGCATATCTCAAGGCTTTTTAGCACATAATTTCCCGTAAAAATTGTCAGGAGTATTTTCAACAGCAATGGCATCTGATGAAAACTGGAGAATACTATGGAAATACATTGACATAGAACAACTGGATAGACTGCCGAATGCTGAAAAAGGGGCAGCCGCTGCCATCGCTCGATTTAACTATCAGCAATAAGGCGGTCTATCGCATCGATCATTGCGTACCACAGATTTAGAGACCATTTTTAACACAGAACAGATGTCAAAATGGTACCCAGGTGCAGCCTGTCGTAAAGGACAGCACAGGGCTGTCCTTTTTTCAGCATTGGGAAATGGTTGCGCTTCAAAGGGCTAAAAGAATTGCAAACACTTTCGAAGATATTGTATTTAAAATGTCCGCTATTTTCGATCAAACTATTTTATCCATTACGGCGGTTTCCGGCTGGGATCTAATCACCTTTTTTTCTTGGTGTTCACTGCAAAGTAACTATTCGCGATAAAAGAATGATTTGCTTGAAAATCCGAAAGAAAGACCACTTAGATAGCATCCATTGCAATTACTTTTAAAATTGCAAGACGATTTTCCTTTCTTCTTTTTTTTTATCCTTCTGTATCCCGCAACATATCTTTGATGTGCTTTTGGAGACTTTTTGAACTTTCCATTCGATTACAGTTTTATTCCCGACTCTGAGATGTTCTCAAAGGAATCTGATTTCTTCTCCAGTTGCACAATGATCCTTCAAAGGCTTAGGGCTAAGGTATCTTTATAGCGTCTCATAGAATTTTCGCCACTTTAGAAAATCCAAACTGATACTCGGAAGATTGAAGATTTTATTTTGCCGCGATAAATAGAACCTTATTTTTCCTTGCGTGACAAAGCTAATAAATCACGTGTTATGTTGTTATTTAGAGGAACATATATTGTAAAATTATATCAATATAACCTGAATTGCTTTAGATTCTCAGATTTCATTAGGTCTTATTTATTCACTTACTGCATTAATATTTATGCATTTTTGTGACTATACGTGAAGTATGTTTGTCCTATGAATGATTGTTTTTGAAATTGTAGTGTTCTATTTAAAATTATTTGTGCATTTATATAACCAGTGCTACTCTTATTAAAAATATTTTGTGCCATTTTGTTTATTAGTGCATAAATTAAGTATATTTGTATATTCGTTAGAATATGCATATCAGCACCACGTATCAAATAATCAAATGAGCCATTATATATCTTCATACAGCATTATAAATATATTTTTCTGTTATTATAATTCTCCATATTGCATCACACCCATAATTAATCTCATTTGAATTTTTTGGTTACTGTTTTTATATTTCTTCTTCTGACAACTTTCAAAAATTCTTCGTTTGCCCTTACTTTGTCAACGTGTCGAGATTGTTCCTTATTTCTACCTATACATTGACACAGCTATATATTTTTCTCTTGGAGTGTAGAATTTCATTGTGGAGGTATTATAAGATAGTACATACTAATATACATATAATACATTTAATAAAGTAACATCTAAAAAAGCGGAAGTTTTCTTGTATATGTTATCCAGCTCAAACACTGTAGTTGTGCATAAAACGGGAAACTTCAAACTTATTAAAGTAGAAAAACTTCACAAGAATCTAAAATAAATTTAATTTAATTTAAGTATTTAAATATTTATATACATACACAGTATATACATACATACACTAAATAAATGAAACAACGATTTATATAAAAAGAAATTAAGACTATGTATAGTACTATTACTTTTACGTTCGAAACAATAGCTAAGTAATTTACAAACACAAATTTGTTTACAGAGAAAATATAAATATGATAGATAAAAGATGAACTTTGAAAATGATCTCTAATTTTCAGCTTTTTTTTTTTTTTTTCTTTGCACAGATAAAATTTTACATCCTTTTCCTTGTTAAAATCTTCCTTTTCTCTTTTTTTTTTTTGAAAGTATGAAGAAAGGATTTATCGGAGGTTATCAATTCAATAAAAAAAAAATAATGAATAAAACATAAAAAATATTCAAAGGGGAGTAAACGGAGATTCGGGGGGAGGGAGTAGATGTAAAAAAATCGATTTTCTTTTTACTACATAGTCCGTAAAGTAATGAAAAGCAATAATAATTCATATATTCAGGAAAAACTCCCCGGGACATTAAAAATATGTCTTACGTGAAGATTTTGTGATTTGTTCAGAATTTCCAAGCGATAATAAAAGATTTCACTTTGAGATAGGGTTTAAAAAGATACTTTTGGTAAGCAAATTGCAGTAAAAGTATGTTTGCAATATGATAATAACGTATCAAATAAAGTCATGGTATAAACATTTTCTCAAAGAAGATTTCACAAATATTTTCGCATGTATATGTACTATTGTCCAAAATTAAGGTTACAAAGTCGAAGATAAACTGGAAAGGAGAGGGCATACACAATACGATGAGATCAGCGATTTCTCCAGATCTCAATCCCATAGAGCACCTTGTGGAATGCTCTAGAAAGAGCCATTGCACTTCGAAAATCTCCTTCAAGGACACTTCAGGCTTTAAAATCGGCGCCTTTGAAAGAATAGGAATGACTGTCACAATCTTTGATAGATAGTCTCACTCACAGTATGAGTGCTCGATGTGACACTTAGCTGTACCAGGAGGCCTCACCTATCATTAGGCGAAGCAATAAAGAGTTATTACATAATCTTATTTTGACCAATGTTGCTCTCATTTGCATACCAGCCTGCATTAAACTTCTGTGCAAATATTTTTGTCACCAGCCATGAGGCATTATTTTACCATCAATGGCAGCGGCTGCCCTGTCTTTCAGCATTGGGTAGTCCCCGTTGTTCTTCTATATCAATGTATTTCCATTGTATTCTTTAGTTTCAGCGGATGCTAGTACTGTTAAAAATAATTCTGGCATCCACTTTAGAAATAATTGACAATTTTTACGGGAAATTATGAGCTAAATAGAAAAGGATTCTCGTGTAGCTTTGTCCTCCTTAAGTATTTTATTGAAATCAAATTTATTCTTCGTGAATCAAAACAATCGAAATGTCAGAGTTGTGTCTTCACGGCAAGAACACAGTGCGTTAAAGGGTTAAACCTATTTTTTGTCGAAAATTTTCATTTTTTTATGTTTGTAACCTTAATTTTGGTTACCAGCTTAGATTTGTGTCAGTGTGTCTGTATATACAGCGGTAACCTACAGGTGCAATTAGCGTCCTATTTGCACCAATAAAATGCCAAGAACCCCTAATCCTTTTCTGCAAAATATAGATTTACTGTCTTCAGAGAGCGATGGTGAGATTTTCACACTGAAACTATGAAAATATTCTACATAAAAATCATTAGTCTTCTACTTTTGCAACTTTATTGGTACAACTAAATCAGTTTTTAAAATACATCTATCTAGTACTCTAATATTTTGCCCAGAGGTACAGATAAATTGATTAATCATTATAATAATTTAAAAAAGCAACATTGTCTTATAGTAATTAAAACGAAAAATACTTGCAGTGATCCATATAAAGTGAATGGTGTATTACATAACATTTTCAGAGTTATTGTTGCTTACTTTTGATATGCAATTTCAAACGGCACTACATACTGATAAAAAGTTATATTTTCGTTCTTTTTTTTAAATAATAAATGTATATGTACACAAACAAAAAAATCCTTACCGACTGTATTATTTTATTTTGATTTGGTAATTTTTTTTTTTTTTTTAGAATTTGCAATTCAGCTACAACGCTTTTTATTTTCGTTAAAAACGCTGATTTTTACTATAAAAAAGACAGTGAAGCCTCTTTAAATGTTCAAATGCAGACAAGACATTTCATAAAAGAGATTTTGTTTCTTCCTTTACTTTTTCTTTGTTTCTTTTCCTTTTTTATACTAATATAGTCTTGATTATAAAGTCTATTAGACTCGTTGTAATGTTTATTGTTTGCTCGTTTCTTATATGCCATTGGTGCTTTCTTTTTCAGGGTTTTATTATTTTTTCTTTTCTTTTCTTTTTCCTTTTCCTTTCTTCTTTTTTTTGTGAGTACATTGCTTTTAATGTTTTATTCTTTCACTGTGTCTCTATGTATATTTGTGTATATCAACTCAGCTAGTTAGGCTAGCTGCCAAACTTGGCAAATATCATTTACCATAAAAGTATTAGACTAATATTCTGGAATTGACATATTTGAATTATTCCGAAAATTCTGAAGAGAAATCAGAGAAAATTTGCTTCCATTCCTTTACTGGACACACAAATTGCTGTGCGGCCGCACAGCTATCAGTGTGTCATGTGTGGTGACTCGATCAACCGCAATGATGATGGTAGTTAAATCGAACATTGGTAATGGCTGCACTTTTAAGCATTGGGCGGTCTATACAGCTATTCTTCTATATCGACATATTTTCATGCTATTCTCGAGTTCTCAGCAGATGCCAGTACAGATAAAAATAATTCTGACTATGATTACACTACTGGCGCGTTGATGGGATAAGCATTTCCCATTCTTAAGTTTCTTTGAGAAGGGTCTCACAACGTTTGCTTTCTGTGCACAAATGTTGCGTGCAGTTGGAAAACATTTGCGAAGAAAGAAAAATATCGTTCAAAATTTCCTGATCTGGCTCACGCATTTTTTACAAGTGCTTTTACTCGAGTGTAGAACATTTTGAGAAACTGCCTAAAGTATAATATCGGAATAGAATACTGGCAAAATATCGGATTTTTGAGAACTCCTTTTTCATGTTTACCTCTGACATTGAATTTCCCAAGGCAGGAAGTTTTAAATCAGCCGATATGAAGCTCAATTTGCATGATCGAAAACAATTCTTTCAAATCAAAATGCTTCATATTCGCTTTCCCGTTTCAGTAATTCAATTTTGTCATTGGCACAAACCCAGCTGGAAATCAGAAAATAAAAATCAACAGGGAAAAGATTTGAAAACTCTTTCTTTTTCAAATATCAAAATTGGTTTTTAAATTTGTGATACAAATATTCAACTTGGAACAGTTTATGCATTTGTTTGGTCTGCATATATATATATATATATATTATGAGCTGAAATCCAATACAGGGGAATTTTATAAATGTCACACGTTTTTCTTAAACACTCTTGACCCCGCCTCCCCTTTTGTAACCAACTGTCACACTTCACCATACCCCCCCCCCCCCGCCTTGTTACATAAATATAGACTAAAACTAACTAAACATAAATTTATGCTAAAAAAATATAAACTGTAGTTAAGAAACAAATCACTACACTAGACACATCGCCCTCGAATAGCTTTACCTTAATACACAATATACACAGCACACTAATCACTACGCTATAAATCAAGTTTCAAATTTTATTTTTTTTTATTTTAACTATAAGTTTTGCTGTCATCTGCGAGCATAAAAATAATAATGATTCGATGCTTATTTTTTATATGAAATAAGATAAATATTAGCAACAAAAAATATAATTAATAAACAGTGAGAGAAGGTTTTCTTCTAACATTTTCTGTTCCGTGAAGAATTTCTGTTGGTAGCCTATTCTTACCTGAAAGATTTTTTCGAAAATAAAGTAATATCATTAAAGAAAATCACATGAAATTTGTCTTAACCCCGATTTAAAAAATACCCTCACATTCTGAGAGTTTCAAAATAACTTTATAATAAACTCATAATAACTACAAAATTTAATGGGTTGATTTCAATTGTTTTTGTTTTAATCAGAATTTGTAATGTGACGCGTCTTGTCACCCCTCACTCCTCCAATCGGGACATCATTTCTCTCTTATGAGCGGTCACATAATTGGACGTTCGTATAAAGGATTAAGTGCTGAATATTTGTTAACCCTTTAAGGCATTGTTCCCGCTCTGGGAACAACAAACTCTGACGTTTTGACTGTTGCCAGTCACGAAGAATAGATTTGATTTCTATAAAAATAGTTGCGGGTGACATAGCTCCACGAGAATCCTTTAATTTTTAGCCACGAGAATCCTTTAATTTTTAGTCATTTCCCGTAAAAAAATTGTCACGATTATTTTTAACAGCATTGACATCTGCTGAAAAATGGAAGAATGCGAGAACAGCTGGATAGATTGCCCAATGCTGAAAAAGGGGCAGCCGTTGCCATCGTTCGACTTAACTACCAGTAAGATGGCACGCGATGAACGTTTCGATCGTCCGCCATCTTACTGGTAGTTAAGTCGAACGATGGCAACGGCTGCCCCCTTTTTAGCATTGGGAAAGGGTTGCGCCTCAAAGGGTTAAAGTATGGAAAAATAGAGACGTTAGAATAAAGGAAATAAATTAAAAGCATGAAATGAATCGATTTAATTTTTATATAAAATACTTATTTTTCAATATACCTTTACAATAACTTAAATGCAGTTTAATCCTATTCAGTTTAGAATGTTTAGTGTTAAAAAATGAATTGAAGAATATCACACAGTATCATATATTGTTATAATAAATATAATGCTAAAACATAGCATTGTTTTCATTTATTTTAAGTTCACTTTAATAATAGCCTTCACTATTCTTTTTACAAACCCCAACGTAGTCGAGGTTTATTTCTTTCGAGCCCCCCCCCCCCCCCGCGCAATTTCTACTGTTATTTCATAGTGCTTACCTCCAAGGATTCATTGCGTGTGTTCACGTTTTTGTACATTTTCTAAAATAGTAATTTGTACTGGAGTTGAACAGATGGGAAGTTAAAGTTTAAAAATAACTCTCCCCCTCCAATAAAGGAGGAAAAAAATAAAGAAAATAAAGAAAGATGAAAAAACTGTAAAGAGAAACATTTATGAAATCTGATAGGTATTCAAGACATTCTTCTAAGCGCTATTTTGTGAGAAAGAGAAAGTGTGTGTGTGTGCGTGTGCGCGCGTGTGTGTGTGTGTGTGTGTGTGTGTGTGTGTGTGTGTGTGTGAGAGAGAGAGAGAGAGAGAGAGAGAGAAATAGCAAAAAAGGTTACATGCGGATACTGCACTGTTAAATATTATTGTTGATTTTTTAAATTTAAATACGTAATTTCGTTTTCAATACTTGTTTTATCATCTGGTTTCATTAAATTTCTCTAGATTTGTATCTACATTATTTCACATATATTTGTAAGCGTAAAAGAGTGCGCTTTGTATATAACATTTGTATCAATAACCAATCTGAAACCCCAAGTGCCTTTTCTTTTACGGAATCTTATAATGATGCAACGACCTTTAAAGATGTAAATATAAACGCGATTTGCAGATAAGCCTTTAAAAAAGCGCCTTTTGATTTGTCATTACATTACTTCTTGAATGAAAATTATTAATAATTCAGACAAAAATAGCCAAAAGCAAAAAACGAAATTCGTCAACTGGATATGGTGCGGGCCGTGGTATTCCAGTGGTTAAGGCGTTGGACACCTAAATGGAAGGTTGTACCACTTCGTAAAGACGGCCGTGTACATGCGGTGTACGTGCACGTTAAATCCATAGTTCCGAAAGTCCTCTTGGCCGTCTCTATCAGTTTCCGAGAGATGCCGATAGAAGTACCCCACCTTTTGGTGAGGATCCAGGTTATGGTGAGAAACTACGGGAAGAACGTATGCAGCTATAAACGACACTTTTGGTGACGTGAGATGCCCCCTCCTGACAAACACACAGGGTATTGTAGATTTCATTAAAAACAAAAGTGATTGAGACTGTAGTGTTTTGCTCAAGGGTGGCTTATAAATTCGCCTTTGCATTCATTTTAAGGATATTGACTATAAATTCAAAAGAATACAATAACGTCCAACATTCAAAGAAAAAAGTACTCAATCTTCCACAGAATAAAAATTTGAGCAATTTACACCTTGATAGAGAACATATATACTCTTTCCAAACTAATTTATTTAGAATGAATTAATTTTTTAACTCTCAGGTATTATGGTACTACAGAGTACGGCTGCTAGGAATTCTATTTCACACGTTAGGAGTACCTACTCACTCTTTCAATTATATAGTCTAAATTCTATACATCATGTACTTATTAATGGTTTGTATTACACTTTTATTTTGTCTTATACTTCTATGGGCGTCATTTGTGTTCTCTTATTTTTTTTAAATTTTAATCATTACCTTCGCTTTTGCTAATTTTGTTTTTCATTTTAATATTCCTCTCACTTATCATTTTTAAACCATGCCTAATCACCGCATTATTCCTCATTTATTCCCCCCCCCCTTCGAAATTATAACGTTTTATGCCTTCTTTCTTCATTTATTTATATTTCTACTTTGAACTTGCTTTCCAGCTTACTTGTGGGTTGGCGTATATTTTGCTACATGAGGAAAGAGAGCGTTCATATTCCACGTTCCAGCATTCCATCCAGCTTTCATAAAATCACTTTTATTTTTAAGAGTTTATTTTAGTTGCATCTTTCTTTCATACAAGATATACTACTTAATGCTTTTAAGGTAAGCTTTTTGTGAAATGATTATTACTGCAAGAAAATTTAAAAATGCTATTGATTAGTATAAATTTCATCTCCATTAGTTTGCTATTTATCGTTAGCAGTTGTTAAAATTGAATAAAAAAAGAAGAGGTGAATTCTATACAAAATGGGATTATGTTACAGAGACAACAAGAATAGAGTGAATGAGATGAAAACAACACACCGCTATCACTTCGATCTAATAATCCATTAAGCCGTTGATGCCGGAGTTCATATTTTTTTTAAGTGAAACCCTTTATTTAATTAATAAACATTAATATATGCACTTTATGCGTAACGCTCGTCATTTAAACCTACAGTATCAGATGCCTGAAGCTTCACAGGCCAGAAATTGAATTACGTTTATGTGTTTTCTCACGTAGAATGTCATTGATTACTCATCTTGAATACTTCTAATGGACATATTTTAATGAAAACTGTGCATGTAGCAACTCCGGGATAATGCTGTTATTGGAAATTGATAACATAATTAATAATCCACGACAGTAAATGTGTTGAGTTTAGCCGAAGAAGCTGCATTTGACATTTTCATTGCTACTATACGTGTCAGACATTTTTTCCCCCAGGTGTGCATCAAAACAAAGAAAATGATAAAAGCACCCCGCTCCCATTACAATGTTCATAAATTTAATTACCTTTATGACAATGACGTAGCATAAAATATGATAAATTACTAGAAGAATGACGAGGAATTTTGGGAATTTTCTGTCTTTTAGTAGAATTCCCATTTGATTTGCTACTCGTAGTAACATTTTAAAGTATCTAACGTTTGTAAGTGTGAAATGACAGTATTTAGAATGCGGAAATATTTCATGCATTTTGCTGTTTTTATTAAATGTCAAATTATATCATTACTATTAAATTTAAAAGTATAAAACGTGGTTTTTTTTTTAATTTACCATACGGATTTGTCGGGTAATATAAAATTTTACTTTTTTAAAACTTTTCATTAATTTCAAGAAATTTTTCAATTCATTTCCCCCAACACTTTAAAAACAGGTTTAGCAGAAAGCTTTTCTCAACACTTCTGAGAAAACTTGTACATAGCGTTAAACCTTAAAATATTATCACTGTTCACGACTCAAAAGACTTCTGGAATCGCACATCTCTTATATACTAATCAGCTCAAATCTTTTGAGTACTCTAAACTTAGGCCCATGATGATACTGAATTTCTAATATACGTCATTAACATTATGCAGCACTACTTGAACACGATATAATTACAGACTTTTCGCTCCGAACATCGATTTTCGCTGCGATGCTGTTAATTCACATATCCCCTTGCAAACATTTGGAAACTTTGTGTATTCACTGAATGTGTATTAAACATTTCAGGAATGGAATTTAATGCTGAAATATCAAAAAGCATGCAAATTTTAATTAATAGGTAAGGATAAAGTTTTAAGAAAAAAAAATAAAACATACAAAATATATTACTTTTTAATACTTTTAATATTGTTGGTTAACGCTTTCAAGAGAAAAATTTACTTAACTTATTTTGTCAAATTCGTTATTAAATACTTTCTATTGGGTCTATATAGATAAACTTCAATGAGAAAGCGTATATTGAATGATTTTGAAGGGACGCAGTTTGCGAATTTCTGCCTATCTGCAACCCATTTAAAAAATGAAATTCCAAACAATCATAGTTACAAAAACAAGATTGGCATTGATCTTTTTCGCATTGGCCTTTAAATGCTTAACAAAACACTAAATAAGCGTCGACAGAAGCAATTCTGAACAGTTAAGAAATGGAATTCCTATGCATCCGAGCAACGATCTGATTTAAAAATTTTCAACGATTTGAAGATGAAAAATACTTGAACGCACTTTGTCCGAGCGGAGCAAAACAACTAAAAAGAGTGACCACTCCTCCATTGAAAACTTTCTGGGCACGCTGCTGGTGCGAAATCTTAAGAAAGTTCTTGAAATTATTTATTCCAAAGATGCATGGCGAATACTCATTCATACTGCATTTCTCATACGTTTTCTTTTCCCCGGAAAAGAAAGGGTGAGTGATAGGGCAAATATGTCGTTCTAGAATTTCAGGTGCATCCTGAGTGTAATAAAGCGGAATAACTCTAAACTAGAATGAAAAGTCATTCACCACTGCACAATTAACGAAACTAAACAAAATAAAAGGGGTTTGTTTCAAGAGATTCAAGACAAAATAAGGTGAAAGGCAGCTTCATCTCTTAACCCTTTGAGGCGCAACCCTTTCTCAACCGTTTCGATCGTCCGCCATCTTGATGGTAGCTAAGTCGAGCGATGGCAATGGCTGCCCTATTTTCAGCATTAGGCAATCTATCCAGCTGTTCTCGCATTCTTCCATTTTTCAGCAGATGTCAGTGCTGTCAAAAAGAATCGTGACAATTTTTTTACGGGGAATGACATGCTAAAAAGTACAGGATTCTCGTAGAGCTATGTCACCCGCAACTATTTTTATAGAAATCAATTCTATTCTTCGTGACTGGCAACAGTCAAAACGTCAGAGTTTGGTGTTCCCACTGCGGGAACAAAGCGCGTTAAAGGGTTTAGTAACTTAAGAACTAATAGTTGGGGCTACACCATTTTGGTACCAAATGAAAGAGTTTTTCTTTTTTTTTTTTTTTTTTTTTTTTTTTTTTGCTGCTAAATAGTGCGAGTAATTCCAAATTCCCATATGATGGAACGAAGTCCTTTTTGCAGCAAAACGTTCAATTGTATCCTGTTTCTTTCCATAAACATAACACCTAATTAATATATTTTTTTCTTTTTTTTCAGCTCTCCATATAAGACAACATGATGCGGGCGGAAAAATATGCCGTATTCTTTTGACATACTTTTTTGTCGGTGCACCAGATTTGAGCACTTTAATGACGATGTACCTTATCAGTACACCGTACGATCTTGTCACTTATAGAAAAACATCTACAAACAGTTAAGATGGAAAATTGACACACAGCAAAACAGCTGTACTGTCACAACTGTATGATTAATTTCTTCACACGCGAAGAACAGAAAAGTGATGTCGGATGAATTTTCACTTCCTACTGCCTCGGAAACCTCAGAAATTATACTATCTTTCTGGATTAATCGACCCATACTTTCTTTCTCTTACTAGAAACGTTGAATTTTACAACATGTAGTAAATAATTTGACATTTCGATTTGTTTTAATATTTTTTAAAGTATCCAATGTAGTTAAAAAGGAAACTAGTAGCACGAGATTCAGACTTTCCGTCTAGGTACATCAAGGATAAAAGAAAGTTCTTTTGAAGGCGAAAAAGCAAAGACATATACGGGATTTTCTGATAAAAATCTGGTTTTTTGGATACAATAATGCATAGATGTTTAGCATTTTATATTAAATTATTATACTTTTTTTGTGTGTGTGTGTGTTTGTCTTGACAAAATGAAAAGAAAAATAATTCGATAACTCTGCGTAAAAGAGTAAGGAGCTATACGTAGGTTGCCTTTTATGTTTTTACAAACGAGTAATAGAAGGCGCTACTGAAACTTTGTCTTCAGGATATTCGTAAAATTCACAGTTTTTTATCTTGGAATTAGTGGCATTATAGAAATTGCTTGCGTTTTTTGTTTACACGAGTGTTCTAAAGAAGCCAGTGAATGAAAAAAATGGAAATAACTCGTGAAGGTTTTGGTTGGATGATTTTGTATGATTTTAAGAAAGGCCTTGCGGTGGCACTAGATCACCTCGCAATTGAAGGCCGTTCAAATGGGTACCTTTTGGCTGAGCCGGATTGCGCCTCATTCTACCACCCATAAGTCCCTGGGTTCAAACCCAGCTGTCACCACGCGCTCTTCCTAGAGCCTCACTCGACAAGACTGGTTAGCATCACTTCGTGAAACTTTTGGTAATGAAGCACCATCAGAAACATCAGTTTACAATTGGTTTGCAGAATTTCATCGTGGTCGTGCATCAGTCACTGATGAATCTCGTGAAGGACTACCAAAATCGGTAGTGATTCCAGACAACATCGATGCTATGCGCAAGGTGATTGAAGAAGATCAGCATGTCACATATCGTGAGATAGAAGCATCCCTTGGCATATCACAGACTGCAATACATTCGATTTTGCACGAACATGTAGCTGTTAAAAAAATTGTTCCAGATGGATTCCGCACAATTTGACAGAAGTTCAAAAAGAGGCTCGTGCAAACTGGCGTAAGGAAATGCTTAAAAATTCAAATTGGGAGCTGTATAATCCGTTTATCACATCGTTACAGGTGACGAAATTTGGATATATTCCTATGAGCTGGAAACTAAACAATAATACACTGTTTGAGTGTTTCCAGATGAACTCCCACGAAAGTTTTTTGTTCATCAAGCTCTTCGGCTTTACAGGACATATCGCAACCATTCCTTCAAAGGATTGAAAACTGTTAACGCTAAATGATAAACAGAAATTTGTTTGCCAAAAGTCATCAACGAAATCAGGAAAAACAACAAAAATCGAAGCATCATTCTTCATCACGACAACGCCAGCTCCCACACACGTGAAACAATTGATTATTCGAAGGATAAAAATATCAAATTAATGTATCATTGCCTATGTTCTCCTGATTTATAGCCAAATGACTTTTTCTTGTTCCCTTAAGTCAAACAAAAAAAGCGTGGGCAGCAGTTTTCACAACCTGAGGAAGCTGTTGGTACCTTCCAAAACCAGGTTTCGAGATATCAAGTTCAGAGTGGAAAAACACTTTCAAGAATAGGTTTGAACGTGTGAAAACGTGTATAAATCTTAATGGGGAATATTTTGAAAAGCAATAAAATAGTTTGTTCCCCCAAAAATTATTTTTCTTCCTACTTTTTGTAGAAATTTAAAAGGCAACCTTCGTAAACGTTCAATTTTACGAATCTATTGTTTTTGTTTCTATATAAATGTCTTTTTTATTAATTAGTAAAATAATATATAATCGTGTATTTTAATTTCTTTTTCTATTTAATGTTCCCAAACATTAGTTCCCAAACTTTTAAATATTGCGACCCACGTAATAGAAACCGAATCTATCGCGACCCTTTTTTAGAATCAAAATCTGTAGTTAACCCTTTTATCTTCATCACAGTCAATGCTTTCAAATTAAGGAAATGTACATGTAGACATACACTCAGGGTTTTTTCGAGACCCACCAAAGTATTGTCTAAGGACCCACTAAGAGAACTCTGTACTAAAGGATGTGTTACAGCAAAAGATAGAAAAATAGTTGTATAACAGCTCAAAGCTGTAGAAACAGTAGACAGAAATTTAAGTTTTAAAAAGTTATGTGCCTTTCATAGGGTGCGCTTTTTAATATTTTTTGACTAATTGGAAGTATTCTAAAAATAAATTTACTTTTGTGGTTTTAGATCTTTTAATCATTTATTTATGTAATATGAGCATAAGGGATAATCCATGTGATTATCTGTATCTAGCGCTTTTCACATTTCAACTACACAGTAAAAAAATTCAGAAACGTTACATACTTATAGCGGAAAGGTTTCCGAAAGTATAGCGTAACCTACCGATGCTCTACTCGAACTCACGATTTCGGAAACATAACCCATATTTCGGGGTAAAGTATTTACGGGGGAGAGGAAATCTTTATTTGGGACTTCGCGCGCATGCGTCAAGTGCCAAGAGACGGATAAGAGTGAACGCGTTTTCCCTAATAGCACAGATGGTCACAAAAGAGTTGCTGTGACGTCACAGAGGGTCACAATTGTCACAGGACTGTCACATTGTAACTTCTTCCACAGCCCGATTATGACCAACAGGTGCCCCGGGCATTGATGAATTTGGGGGTCCCCATCTATAAAATTTGTTTTCTTTTTCATAATATTTTGACATATAAAAGAATATTTCAGAACAACATTTGAAACTGGAGGACCTGGGCAAAGTCCCGATTTGTCCATGCGATAATAAGGGTCTGGTAACTTGTGAGTGATGTAACTTCACTGTGTGGTCACTGTGAAGTTTATTTGTGACCAGTCACCAGGTGACGTCGCCGGATGAATACTTAAATAAAACGGGTGAATACTTAAATAAAACAGCACATTATCTTCTGAAAATAATTTATGTGGAAGAAAAAAGATTTAAGATTTTTAATTTATATTTATTAATTATGGTATTTTTTCTCCATTTACAAAATACTTCAAGAAAATTTTAAGTTTCCGAAACAAGCCGTACCACAAATAACTTTTGCAGCAGTCAGTTTACTTTTAAAGCAAACTTCGGCAAGAAAACCGCAGCGTCGTGGTACCGTGCTTTCTTCCGATTGCGTAGGTCCAGCGTTCGATTCTGGCTCTGGTCGCTAGTCCTCACCGCTCCTTCCGACAGAGTTTGGTGCTGCCATCTAGATTAAGATGCTTCATCTAGTGCATGTTACTTTTTTCTGAAAAACTCGGAAAGGTTACTCGTTAATTCGGAAACCTTTCCGAAATACTCGGAAACCTTTCAGAACTACACGGAGAGGTTACTCAATATTTAACCAAAATATACAGAAACGTTACCCATCTTTTCCAGAAACCTTACCTAAAATGCAGGAAAATAGGTAAATATGTTTTCGACATATGCAGAAACGTTTCTAAATACTTTACCCGCATGGTTCGGAAACGTTTCCGCAATTTTGAACTACAAGAGCTGCCCCATTTTTTGGGGTAACGTTTCCGAATTTTTTTTACCGTGTAGTAGGCATTTTAGCAATTGCTCTTTGCACATCTACCATCACAGAGATTTAATTTTCACAAAAGAAAAAAAATCGAACTCTTTTAATTTTTACTGTTAATATTTTGATTATTATATTGGGTTTTTCAAGACATTCAGGGATATTGTTTCATTCATCTAACTACAGTGTTGCACAAATTGTCAGATTATATCATTGCATAAGCTACAGAAAGATTGAGATTAAAAAATATGTTCAGGCTGCTCAGACAAAGTTAATATATATTTGTCTTCTATGCTACAACTAAAATTTGGATTTTCATGTATGTAGTATTTTTAGGTGGTTTCTAGATACTGTTATATGTAATGTAAATAGATTTATACCATTTACTTTACACATTCAGTTGAACCTTAGCATTTTTCCTTTGTTAGTTGGAATGAGTCGGTGTTTTGGCAAGCTATTGATTGCATATAAATTGACTCAGCGTGTGTTCTACATCGGAATACTTAATAAGTGTTTGTATATTCTCTCTTAAGAAATACCTTGATGTGTGACTTGATTATAATAATACGATTATTGGAGTATTAAGGCGTGACAATTAATTCTTTCAGACAAAAAACCTTTTACAAAGAAACATCCTTTGACATTTTGAGTCTTTACTTTTCAAGACATTCATTTCGCTTGTGTTTTTGCTTTCTCATCTCACAATCAGCTCTCCTGCTGTGTTGATGGGAGAAAAATAAATGCAATACTGTTCGATAAAGCTTCAGATGTAAATTGAAGTGTGAAACACATATGTCCTGCTGTTTTTGCATGGAGTGAAGTTTTTCCGCAACATGACCTCATTTGTAACGGCTGTCTATCAAGACGGAAGGTGGTTTAGGCAAGCACTATCAGATGATGACAATGCATCTTGCTTTTAAGTTCCATCCATGAACGCGTGATTATCGAACGAATGTCATACTCCAACACCTCCTAATCCTGCCAGTGAGCTACATAAACTTGTCACTCATTTATGGGTTGCGACGCTGATTATAAAACTAAACACAGGAACTTCTCGGCGGGGAAGGCCAACTGATGATATACTCCACAAATACCTGATACATCTCTATTAGATGTGTAATGTGGAGTTTATAAGCATATTATTTACTTCATTACTTAAGGATTAGAACTAAGTTAATAAAAATAACAGAAGTTTGCTAAGATCCTAAGTTAAAACGCATGTTATTATTATTTTTTTTGTGTGTGTGTATGTTTATTATATACTGTAATTCAAGAATAAAAAGTTTTATTGAATCGAACAAAATTTTGTTGATTCAACAAAAAATTTGGTTTGAGCTATCCCGACAAATAATTTTCGTAGATCAACAGAATATTTTGTAGTTTCATACTTTAAAAATAGAAATTTGTAAGTATTTTATAGGTGGTAAGGTGTTTTTTTCCGAAAGCAGATCAATTCGAAAGAAAGCAGCCGAATTAAAAGCTGATAATGAATTTTTTCACAACACGCATGCGTTTTGAATGCGAAACGTTTCTGCAGAGTATGCAATTCCATTTCAGTATATAATAAAAATTGAATTGAATAGGAAGTAATTTGTTTTAAGTGGGAAAATATTAAATATTCTGAGTGTCTTGCACCCGTTGTAATTGTCTCCACTATAGGCTTTATCCTCTATAGTTTAATAATAGTACACAATACAATCTAATCCACGGCTAAATTAGAATTGAAAAAGAATTAAAATCTGAAACACTTTTAAAATTTAGAAACACAAAAATGCTATAATAAAAGCGTATCATAATTCGTGCGTCGTCCCTATTTTTTCCCCTTATTCCGCTAAGTTGGAATGTGTATCATTATTTATGAGTGTATCGTATTTTTCTCCCTAGTCCCATAAAACTCACATCTTTGAATTCGAAATCTATCTTAAAATCATCTACCAAAACTCGTTCACAATCTTCGCCAAGGATATTCCAATTACACTTCACCGTTTCAAATACTGTTTGGAATGTGCATCATAATCCCTGAGTGTGCCGTGTTTCTCTTAGGATTTTATAATAATTAAATTATTAATTATTCTTATTAAATTATTTAATTATATTCCAACAAAACAACACACTGCTGTTGCAAATGGCCTGCATCCTCATTTCCTATAACACTTTTTGTGCGCGCGGAATGGCAACCGGGATTCGTTTTTTCTTTTTCCTTGGCTGGTTGTGAAGACGACTGTTTTAAATAAAAAGAACTTTTTTTTTCATTCTAAAAAAGTTATATAGCTGAAAGGTGTAATAAATACTTATTAAAATATTTATTTGTCTGTGTACTGGATATCAAGTTCCATTTGTTTCTTTGCGAAATTCATTTTTACTATTATATATCGATGACGTCTATTTTTTAATCCGCCCCAAACTTATTTAAGCGTCCCTTTTACGAAGATTGCATCAACTGTGTTTCCCAAATGGTCAATAGATGGCGCTACCGTCTAAAATTTAAAATTTTACATTTTGAGCGTTTTAGAGTGTTCTTTCAGTAACGTGACCTAGTTCAATTATTTCAGGGGCCTAAAGAACCCCAAGGTACGAAATTTAAAAAGAATCCTTAGAGCCGTTTTCGAGATCTCTAGGACGGACACATATACAAACATTCCGTGTTTAATATAGGAACGGATTTATTTTGAACTAGACCTGTTATTAAAAGCAGCAAAAATTCAAATATTTACATCACGAGATTAAATATGTAACATTTTATTTTAAAGTAATGAAATTTTTTTTTCGACATTTTATGTAACTAACAATGAAAATAACAACCGCGTCAAAGAATGGAAAGCATACAACCAAAAGTTACAAAGTAACTTTTAGTTATATGCTAATTATCACGGAATTTAAAAAAAAAGAAAAATAAAGCAAAATAAATAAATAAATAAATAAATTAAAAGAAAAATCTTAAAATTTTTATAGCGGAATTTTAACAATGAGGCGAAAAAATAAAGTGTCTGTTAAATGTTTCATCCGTAAAAAAACATTTCAGACATTTTTTTTTTTTTCGAACTTTCGAAAAGCATTTTGAGAAAAAGATCTCACTGTCATGTTACCATGTCTCTTGGGCATTTTCAACCGGAAGACACCAGATTTCTATCCGTAAATGGCAACACGACGGGATTCCCGATCGATTATTTCCCCCTAGTATTACTAACTCACAGTATGTCAGCTTTAGCACACAATATACCTTTTAAACATGCATAGACGCTTACATAAGAGGGAAACTATTCTTGCTTTGTAGAAGATGAATATGGCATCATCTTATTTGATAATTTAATAATTAACTGCAGAGAGCACAATTAATGCAACTTCCTAAACTTAAAATTTTAACAAGAATGAGTGCAAATTGATACTATATCCGCAAGGTGAATATATATATATATATATATATATATATATATATATATATATATATATATATATATATATATATATATATATATATATATATATATATATATATATATATATATATATATATATATATATATACAGGGTGATTCTAAACTCTTGAGCAAAACTTTAAGGGGTGATAGGGCACATAAAAAGGAATCAGAATCACATAGCCTTGTGGGGTCGGCAACGTCGTCTTCGTGTAGCTGTTAATGATCACTTTGGATAAAAGTGCCGAAACAACAGTGCACTTTCCGACCATTGTTCGTCAGAAATAATGTCTTTTTCTCCGAAAACAGAAGACTAAAACTGATAGTTTAAAATAAAAGTCTATTTTATTTCATGGATGAAATTTTCGGAGATGAGCCTATTGTTAATGAAACTTGGTTAAGAAATTAGACGAACACTTCAATACTTCTGCCAAAGTGATTATTACCGGGTAAGTTAAAACTGCGTTTGTGACCTGAGATTGCTATTTGATTACGATTCCTTATTGCCTGCCCTATCACCCCTTAAAGTTTTTCCCAAGAGTTTAGATTCACTCTGTATATATATATATATATATATATATAAGGTAGGGGAAAAGGCTATGCTAACAAGAAATTCTTCTGGTTGACTTTCGTAAAGTTGCATTTTTAAAATTTGTAGACGATCCCCGTACAGAAAAATTCTTAATTAGTAAAATGTACCCCATACACCAATAAAGTGATGTGCTGTACATATTTTCAACCTTTCAGCATAAAAGTCTCAGAGATATATAACAAAGATGATCAGGGACTATACATAAATTTGAATGTAAAAATTACGTGATTTCTTTCCTTTCAAGAGCCATTGAAAAGTAGTTTAAGTCAGCATATATTTCTCTTCTTATATCTGACACTTTTCCGGACATAGTTTTCAAATTGCGCACAGCACCTTATTAGTGCATGGGCACACTTTATTAATTGGGAATTCCTTTTGTACGGGGGTCATATAAAAATTGAAAATTGAAAATTAACGCAAGAAATCTCTTTTTAACAAATTTTTTTTCTTACCTTATTTTGAAAAAAAAAAAAAAAATTCCGATTTACATTGCCCGCTTATATCTAATGGATAAAGAATTAAACCGTGTCACTACCTTTTTGGAACACTCTGTACATATATTCTTCAAATAAATTCATGCTCCAAAATAATCATCTTTAACATATTTATTCATAACAGTTATTACATTGTTATTCAAAGAGGTGTTATTACTTTCTTTAACTACATTTTACCACCTTCATTTGCATTACTGACTGACAATATTACATGCAATATATTATGAAGTTTATGTCAACAGAATTGTGAAATTGTTTTCTATGTGGTATTGTTTTGTACCATGGAAAATTATTCTTTTATAAATTTCAAAGTCTAAGCTTTATGCATTGAACATAACATTCAATAACTAAGAAAAGCTTTGAAAATAATCTTAATGACATGCATTTTATAAGCATTAAAATCAGGAGCTTTGCTGTGGAAACTGTAAAATTAATGCATGCATGCATATAGTTTTGGGGGGTCTTTGAAGATAAAACAAGCTTTATAAGTTTATAGGTTTTTGAAGTCTGCTTTTATGCTTTATTATCAACTGATCTACTCGCACATGCTTGATGTGAAAATTTTTAAGTGTATTAAACAATGCATTTTTATACCTTTTATAGATGCGCCTTACATTATTATTTATACATTCTTGGTACGAACAAGCTAAATGTAGCTTTAGCCGTGTACCGTACATTTTACATTAATTCGCTATCTTGTAAAGAATAAAACTTTTAACAAGATGCAATCATTAATGCTAAAGACTATTAAAATGATATACAGGGTGTCCGCTGTCGATTAAAAACTAATGTTTGTTTTCTAAACTGATAATCGTTGTTTGTGTTTTGTGCTTTTAATTCAAAAGAAAGTTTTAAAAAAAAATGCTACGTAAAGAATTATTATACACACATTTTTGTCCCGGTCTTATTAGTTATATCAAAAAAAATAATTATGAGATTTTAACACAGAAACTATAGAAACGTTTGATTCTTTTGCAATTTTAACTGATCAAGAATGCTTTGATATAGTTGTTCTTTAAAGCTGTTGTGATATATAAAATTATTGTAAAGTGAAATAAAATAAGTAATTTTAAAAATACAAAACGTATACAAATCATTAAAATGCGCATTTCACTTACAATATAGGTGTCAATATATTTTTAAAGTTAATGAAGGAAAGTTAGGTGTTAGAAATAATGCTTCCCAATCCTTTTTAATATAAAATTTTCAGTTAATGAGAAATCCGTATTGTAAAAATCGCATTTTGAAAACATATAAAACATTCTAAATTAGTGGTTGTTAAACTTGATGGCGGATCCTGACACCTATTAGTAGGTGTTCTAGCTGTTATGGTGAACGGCGGGATCTTAATGTCTGATAGTGAAGCACTTTTCGTTTCTTAATATGACTGTTTATAAACTTGAAATGGAAAAAAATGTAACATATAATCATAAAATTATCTAGTATTTGCATTTTATCATGAGTTGTTCTACTTCCCTGCGTTAAAAATCCCCATTACAGTCGAATCTGTAATAGTAGCCTGACAGAATATTTTTGGGAGGGGGCACATTAATTTAAGAGTAAAAATATTGAAGATTCTTCAAGCTTATAAAGAAAGCATTAAGATAAATGGTTTTCTAAATAAAACTGGGGCACGTGCCTTCCTGTGCACCATCCCCGACGTTATGTTAATGTAGGAGCCGGTGAGCGGTTAGAAAGTTTTATTTCTAACAGTTGAAGGGTCCACGGGAAGAACGATGAGAGTTCAATACAGCTGATTTTCCAAAAATCGAAAGGCGCACGGGACTTTCATCGTTCTTCCCCTGTAAACTGAATCTTTGGGCTATTTTTTCAGTGTATTCTCATCGTTCTTCCCCAGTAAACTGTATCTTTGGGCTATTTTTTCAGTGTATTCTCATCGTTCGTCCCCAGTAAACTGTATCTTTGGGCTATCTTTTCAATGTATTCTCATCGTTCCTTCCCCTTATGGGTTCGGATATTAATAGTGCCACTAATGAACAACAGAATGCAGTAGAAACCTCAACATTGACGAAAAGTGGACTCTCATCGTTCTTCCTGTGGACCCTTCAGATACAAAAGTGGGCGGCAGGTATAAAAAGGTTGACTCTCCTTGTTCTAAACAATAACAGAAATTAAATTTGTAGGCAAAAATGAAATAAACAATACTAATTATTCAAATTTCAAGGGAAATTGGCTTTTCTTTATGTTTACAAATCAGATCATTTATCCTGCATAACAGTATGGTTAGTTTTTGTGCCCTCACTTACGGACACAGGGTCAGAAAGCTTTTAAAAATATTATTTTAGGACTGATTTTACATTATTTTACGTATTTTTATTTTCAGTCTGTACAGTAAATTATATTTTTTTTACATTAAACTTTAGTTTTTAATATTTTAGTGACTTGTGTATTTTGAGAGCCATTGTCTTAGAATCTGCTTTTCTTTAAACAATATAGTTTCAGCAGAAAATTAGACATATTAAAAAAATGCTTCTAAAGTTAAACTTATGTGCAGTTAAACTCCTAAAGTTAAACTATGCAGAAACATTGCATCACAAAACGCACTTTACCCTTCTACATCCCACCCAACTCTTCAATTCGCATTCACGCGATTGCCTCCTACATTCATCGACTCCACAGGAAATAACTGAAAAAAAAGAAGAAAACATATTCAAAGCGATTCCCTCGACACCAGCAGTTGATTTGCTAGTTTATTTTTAAAAGCATTTGCAGGGGATGCTAGATCTAAATATAATTCGCGCAGAAAACAAAAGCCGGGAATGCATGCCTTCTCCATCTAAAGACTTGGAATGCCTTGTCCCACCTTATACACATACACTTCGTGCACAATACAGGATACTCTATTACTGGAAAACGTTACGACGGGAATCTAGAACTATAGCTAATATACTCACTCCACTTGCTGGGCATTATCTCACATCAAAGACACTTCTGGATAAGTGATAACTTCCGCCATTTCATTCGTAATGCAAAGTTGAAAAGGCCCCATCCGATTTATTGATGGTTACTTTGAACTTAACTCCTTCTAACATTTGAAAATGTCAAATGAAGTAGTGCGGTAATTAGAGTTAATTGCGTTATTCCTTTCCGATGAGGAAACACCTTATTTGCTAAAATTTATTTTCAAAAGAGTTGCAAATGAATGTTGTAGTTTAATTACGCAGAAACCGAGTTATATGGCAATTAAAATTAATTACATGGGCTAGTAACATAAATAACTTTAATCGCTTTTCATATTCTTAAATAGATAAGTTTGCTATTCTTGAAACTTTGTTATAGATGCGTTTAAATAATTATATGCTCGTAAGATCTGTACGAGATATTTCTAAGTAAATTCAAAAATGATTTTTTAAAATAGAATTTTAAAGTTTTTCACTCAGTTGAATAAAAGAGTTAAGCACTGAGTAAATTAACGCTTAAAAAAGAATTAATCATAAACATTAAAGTGTGTATTTCTCTCCCTTTCACACAGATACTTTCATGTTCTTTTAAGAAATTTCAGCATTTTGTAACAGATGATAATTTTTATTAATAAAATATTGATTATGAAAAAATAATCTTGGAGAACAGTTGTAAAGATGTCCCCTACTGCGATGCAATGAATATTCAAGCAAAGTAAAAGCACTGCTTCTATGAGCCTCTAAATATATCTTTCAATACTTAAGTTGCCTTTTGATACCAGTGGTATTAAAAAAAAAGGTTTTAAGACGATTTATAAGCATAGTTTCTTAAGGGTGTTGTCTTTTTATGATTGACTTGTATCCAGATGCTCATGAAATATTTAAAATAAAAAAATTAAAATTGAACTTTGAAAAATTCAAATTTCAAAATAAAACTTAAAAAGAGGAAGTCCTTATTTTAATTAGAAATGTAAACTATGGCTTTTCGAAAGGAATTTTATATTTTAAAGTTATATATTTGTATGCAAAGAATTTTTATAATCAAATATATATATATATATATATATATATATATATATATATATATATATATATACATACATATACGATATATAGTTATCACCACATTCTAAAAAACGCACAATTTTATATTTTTACCTTTAATAGCGGTTGATAATACAATAAGAAATATTCAAATGTTACTGTTACTACGCATTCTAATCGAAATTTTACGTTCACCAAAGCGGAAGAAAATTTTACAGAATGAAATTTTCCGATGTCGAAAAATGTGGCATCGAAAGCCTTCGTGAGAATAGTTGGATAGAACAAAATAAATCTTCGTCAGCGTCTAATGTTGCAGAAGGATTAGCGACCATCAGTGATAAATGGTAAGTTGAGTTCTTGAGACGGATGATTTTTCTTTGCAATTCATTTCTGTGAATTCAAGATAAATACTGGAAATAAACTTTACAAAAGTTTTTTTCAATTCTCTTCAAGCAGACAAAAACCTCAGTCATGCATATGCACGTAATCTTTGGGTGAAGCTTACAATATTGAAATTGCACATACATTCCGTAAACGTTATGTCTTATTATATTACTTTTCCCTTGCAATAATAAAAACATAGAAATATTTCAATTGTTTTAAGAAAGCAAGAGCCAAACTGTCTGTCTATTATATATTATCCGATTGAGTTTTTTTATATAAGCTTTTCTTATAACTTGCTCTGTCTTTGGAGTCGTGGCTTAAGTTCGGGACAAGCTTTCCAGGTTGTAAACAGACTGCTGCGTAGCAATCGAACAAATCTAAAATTATAAAAGTCAATTAAATGTTTTGATGTTAAAGAATTGAAAAGTAGGGGGATTCTATTTTAGGGTACCAGAAAAATCAACAGTTTTTATTGAGAATTTTAAAGTTATGGAGAATTTTGGAAATTTTGACTTCTTACTCCAACAGCGTTTGTCCAGGGCCCGAGAAGTTTACTGGATTGCAGCATAGCAATCGAACTACAAATCTAAGATTATTAAAGAAAAGCTTAACAATTGAAAAAAAAATTATAACAAAATAATAAAAAATTGTAACAAATGATAATAAAAAATTGTAACAAAAATTAATAATCATTATAACATAAAACTTTTAATGCATTTATTGTTATTCTAATTATAATATTCAATACATTGTGTGCCTATATGACGAATCATGATACATGGCTCATTGAACAGGAAATATGTTAATACTGAAATAGAAAGTTCTCAAAAACAAGTCATCAATGGCCTCTTTTAAGTATCTAATTTAAATAAAACGATCATTCTAAGATTGATATTGGAAAGTTTTCCCTGCAATGAATTTACTGTCTTATTTTTGCTTTTATAATCGTGTTTGCTTGAGATTCGTTGAAGCATAAATTTCTGTCTAATTTAAATGAAAATGTTCTAGTAGAATAAAATACCATCGAGTTTTCTTGAGAAAACAATAAACCATAATTTATACATAAAAAGGATTTTTCAAGTCTTAAAATTATTAAGATGAGGACAAAATTAGAAATGATTAGTTACTGAACAGAAATTTATAAAAGGGTTCAAGTTTTCAGAGAAGCATGAGGGACCAAATTTGATTCATTCCCGAAGGAATTGATTCATAGCTACTCTTTTGACTGTATATAACATATGTTAACGATATCATTAAAATTTATATAGATAAATTTATTTCTTAATGCATTTTCGACAGTTATTTACATGATAGATTCGTTTGATTAATGTTTATCTCGGGATCAGACTAAAGTCTGCATAAATTTTCTAATTAGAGATGAATGCGAGAAGACTTTTTGCGAGACGAGAAAAACATTTTTAACATTACCATATAGGGATTTTGCGAGACAAGACAAAGCTTTTCGGCTGTTTTGCGAGAAGCAAGACGCCTATTTTTCATCTCACGTCCATCCCTATTTCTAATTTAAAAACCAAACATTTTATTCAACACATTTAAAGCTTATAAAGAATCTGAACCTTTTACAATATAAAATTAGTTAAACAATGTCAAATTAGCAGGTTTGTAAAATAACTCTATGAAATCTCACTGTAAATACTTTAACTATTTCACGGAAATCAGCTACCTCTCTTATTTGTGAGGCTGTAATTTGATACAAGAAACTATGGTAATTAGATATACTAATCACAATGTTTCATTATTTTAATCATAAGTTTAATATACTCCGGTTATATTCCGAACTCGTAGTGAAACTGAAATTTGGAAATTTCGATTTTCCCACGCACGGACACACATGCACAGAAATACACATAAGTGCGTACGCTTGGCTTTTTTTTACAGTACTGGGCTTTAAAAATGATTTGAATTGAACGAGAACGTTCTTTGAATATTGAAAAAAAGTAGGAACAGTCTTTTTAAAATTTTTTAATTCAGTATTGGCATTTTCTGTTTTTTTTTTTATACCCGAATTAGTCAGGCCAAAAAGTAAGATATACAAATGCAGCAAACTGCATATTTTCATATAAAGAGATTTTCCCGTGTGGGCGACAAAAGTAAGACATCTTGAAGAATAAAAAGATTCTTCTCTGTTCCGATGAGACGTCTTTAAACCTTTTTCTTTTCAAGACAAACACAAAAGTTTCGTTCTTCTCTAAGACCCGAGCTGGGGAAAATCTTCTATTTCTCACTTGCACACTAATTTTAAATCTTAGGAGGCGTGATGCCAGAAAATTTTCAACATCTATTGTAACAATCACTTCCAGTATCTAAAATTAACTATTTTCAGACTACTCGGATTTGAATAATCTGGAATGATGATTATGATAGATTAGTGTTGTTTGAAAGAACTAGTACTCACTAACTATAGAATTTGATGAAAAGGAGGAGAGGGAGGAAATACTGTAAACAGAAACAGAAGTTTAGTGTCAAAAGAATAAATAAATTTAGACAGACAGTAAATTTTTGACTTTAATGACTACAATTTTTCTGTACGTAGTCTGCGTTTTCATCGTCCTTCTAAGGGAATTATATAAAAATTACAAGATAGCTTTACCCTATTATAAAAAATGTTTGAAACTTTTATTGTATATTTGAAGTACAGTAAATATAATCTAAAATAAAATAAAAGTACTAAAATATTTTAGTTAAATGTCTGACTTCCAATATAAATATATTTATACTCTTATATTTTGCATCAAAATAATTTAAAGTTGAAAATTTTTTCTCCTATAAATTTATTAAACATTCATACTTTCTTTTAAAATCAAATTGAAGGGTTTTCCAATATTTCGATACAAGATGAAGTTATGTTTGTTAACTTTTGTATTAACTTTTAATTTTTTAGATTAATTTAATAATATTAAAAAATTCTAAATTCTTATATTTATTTGCACTAAAAAGAGCTGCCAAGCAAAAGAAAATATTTTGATATTTTCTACAACCCGATGGAATAAAGTCCATGAGAATTTTAATATATTGTTCAGAGACACTTCTAAAATATATGATTTGCAGAATAGGTGTTCTTATTGCTTTCTTTTAGTGATCGTAATATCTTTTGAAATTTTGAGGGAATCTCATATTTGAAATTTGAAAATAAGGTGCCCTCCCCTAAAATTTAAGTCTTTTCCAATTTTGTTATCTAATCTTTATATTGGATTTAAAATGGCGGAATTTTTTTTTTAAAATCAATATCATAAATTTTGCACCTTTTATGTAACTCAATAATTTATGTCTATGTCTATGATCAATATTTATATACCCCAGAACCAGATGAACGTATGTCCTATATTACAATTTTCAGGTTAAAGCATTGTTTCTAAACGAAATACCTATGAATGGGTTAAGTATAAACAAATTTAATAATGTCAATAATTTTTTACTGACTGATTCAATTATTAGGTCTGGTTGCAGACCTAGAGTTCATTTCTTACAGTTTTGGTGCTCTCCTGAAAAGTTAGTCTAGTGTGACTTACGTTAGTCTGGCTCTGAGGTACAGATATAAGGAATAAAAGCCCAGATCAGTGTTTTGGGGACATTTTGTATATTTATTATATATATATATACAGACTAAGCACAAAATCCATTGCACTCAAAAAAATTGAAAAATTATCGAAAAGGATTTAAAAAAAAAACAGGAACCCATAAGGACCAAAAACCGTACAAGTACAAGAAAACAACACAAAAACAATTAACACACAACAATCATAGGATCTCATTTATAGTATAATGCTGAATTGGTTCTCAAGTTACGAGAGAAGATTGTCCATAGCTGTTCAAGTGCTAATTAAATACATGCTAATTACGATGACTAGTAGTGCATATAAGTTATAGCTAGTTAATATGAAAGTATGCTTTTCGAAATGACATACAAGGAGTTTTAGGTGAAACAGAGCATTTTTTGTTAAAACAACTCAACTATTATGTCTTCTTTTTAAAAAAAATGTTTTAGGATACATTCGTGAGCAGGTATATTTCAAGGAAAGTAATTTTATTGCGTTTTAATTATGTAATTTTATTGTTTGTAATTTTATTGCGTTTTTTTTAAATCATGAGATAAACTAACAATATTTCTCCAACTTTTCATCAATTGGATTGAATAAGGAGGAAAACTGTTTCTTGTACATGTAATAAGCTTGACACTCTGGGATTTTTATACGTTTTTGCATTGTATTGTATTGTGTATTCAGGCAAAGCTACTCAAGGACTATCTGCCTAAGGAGAGGAGAGTTGAGCGTAGAACTTTTTAAAGGGTTTCTAACTCTAATTTTATTCTTTTGGGGCGGTTTTCGTCTAGAGAAAACCGCCCCAAAATCCAGACCTTAGATCGATGGAAGCGCGAAAGGCCCAAACCCGGGACCTTCACCCTTTAGCCATCTAACATGTTCAATACATGGCCGTAACCAGAGGGGGGGCTATGGGGGCTGAGCCCTACCTAACAAGCTTTCAGACCCCCCTAAGATTTTCGAAATTTTTTGAGAATTTACTGATCGATACGAAAGTTTAGAAACGAACGGTTTTTAACGATCTTTAAATTTCACATTATTAAACATATCCCTCGTTATTAAACATATCCCTCGTTTGGGGGGGGGGATTTCTCATCACAATGGCTAGATTCCTCTAAATACAGCTCATTATTTTGCTGCTCTTGGTTGCATGCAGCACCGGATCTTGGATTCTTCCCAGAACACAAAACACTGCCGCTCTTCCTTTAAGTCTGTTTCCCAGTGAAACGATTTTGAGGGGGAGTCAAAACTATCAGCGTGTTCATGTTTGCATTCAAAATGGTGTCGAACATTTTTAACATTTGCTGTAAGGAATGATAATGTGAAAAAATTGAATTCAATTGTTTTCCAAAAATAAAATCATCACAGGATTAAGGACACATGGTACGTGGTACGTCTCCATTTTTGTTTCATCTGACACATAAAGTTGTAACAGTCCAACAGTGTTGGAAAGAATTATACTTTCGTGTTAGAATAGTTGACACATCCTTCAGATAAATAAGGGTGATAAGAAAAACCAATAGGTACTCTTTTAAACGGATCACCTTGTATAATATATTTATATTTTGCTTTATTTACAATTTAGATATTTAAAACGAAAAATAAATGCATTTTTCAGTAAATTTTCATTCCAAAGTTGGATAGTTAAATTTATTTTACTGATATTTTTTAATTGGGTAGCATTTAATAGACTACAAAAGGTACAATGGACGAGTAACTATACCTTATAAATTATTCTTGCACAAAAAATAACTCTAACCGATATCCAGTACTGCATTCGCTCAAAATATCACTAGAATATTTTTCATGGAATCTCAATGAAAAAGTTATAACACAATGAATGTTAAATGTTTTTAAAATACTGTATTTTGTGAAGCACATACTCCGGGAAAAAAAAATATACAAACTGAAAAACAGTCTCTTCCCCCACCCCCTCGATTACTAATACTTATATTGGGTCAGCCCCCCGAACTACATTCTAAGCCCTACCTAACATTTCATCCTGGTTACGGCCCTGGTTCAATACCTTTATCCACTTGAACATGGTGGGGCCTTTATACGTTTTTAAAACTGTCTGTTGTATTCTAAAACTAATATTATATGATTCACTTATTAATGCCTCCATTAGCCAATAAAAAACTTGCATCATATTGAAAGGAGATCAAAAAGAGTTTTTGGAAAACTAAATAGATAGCAGAAATCTTTTCTATACCCGTCTTTACAAATAAAAATTAATTCTATTTTTCGCCAGAAAACTTTCTTAATTAGTTTATAGTTTAAAAGAGTTTCACAAATATATAAATGCAAAATTTAGTTACTCGAAATAAGATAAGGTAATACATTCTTTTACTTTAAAGGAAATCAGAAAGAGGATGTCCCCTTTGTCGCTGCTCCATAATGACTCACAAAGAAAAAAAAATCCTCGTAATTAGTAATTTCTTTAGTTCTATTTTACTTCTAGGATAAAAATCCTTCTTAAATTTGTTCCCTCATACGCCCGAAAGATAGCAAAAGAGTTAGTAAATGGGATGATGTAGGTTAATGTATTTTGTGATACAATTGCAGGTAAAAAAGACCATTAGTTATCACTGATAGTTATATATAGCTGCAATATATTTGATAATAAAAGTTTACTTTTTGGATCTAATGAAAAGATTGTCTCAGATATTGTTTTCATACATTTTAATCCTTAGCATAGATATTAATATCATTCTTAGTGTCATAAATATTTTAATATGATCCAATTATTTTTAAATGCTGTGATGGGATACTTGCCACCAAAAACTGTTCTTGAATAACATATTAAAGACTTCTTAGATTGCTATTCTAAGAACAATCCCCAGAAGTTTTATTTTTCGAATTATACATTTATCGAAATACAACAGTTTTTAATTTCGAAAAAAAAAAAATTAAAAACTTTGATAAGCTAAAAAAATTCCTACATAAGTACAGCAGTACTAATTTGTTTAGCAACTACTTCCGAAAAGATTCAATGCGCTTGCAGCTCAAGCATGTAAATTGTTGTTCAGATGTTGCACAAAACTGGGTGTTGAAATATTTATGAACATATCTGTACTAAGATTGTTGAATCTGTTTCTTAAGATTCGTGAGACTAATCACGAATTACGGCACTTATTTTATAAAACTATTATATAGCCGCTTCTTAGAATACTTCAAAATTTGTACAAAACATTTTTCTATGTAATGTTTGCGCCTGTGACTGGTTTTCGGATATTCTGGGCAGCCATATGTATTTAATTTAACTTGACGAGCTCTGAAATATGAAATGATAAGATTAAATAGAATTTTTGGAACAGAAGCAAGTGAATTTAAGAGAGCTTTATTTTGAAAACTAAAAGGGAATTTCAAAATGAATTTCTGTTCCGGACTGAGTTATTCGAAGTCTAGTATTTCGGATTTCGGAAGAAATTACAGCATGTCATGATTAATGATTCTACCACGGCATTTTCAAATCGTAATATACGTGTGCGAGCACTTGAAGATATATGAACTCAGTGGCGCACTCAGGATTTTAGTTTAAGAGGGAAGTTACAAATACATTTGAGCTTGGTTGCAGTGACCGCGTTTACCGAGGTAACTGACAACTCTCTTACAAAGTCAAAACGTTCCGTATCAACTTCAACCTCTCACTCATAGAACAAAAGCTCTCCTCTAAAGTTACTCAATTGTAGCGTTGGTAACAGTTGACGTTACCCTTCATTGACGTAGTAATTGTGTTCAACTCTATGTGTACTACTTGTGGTGTTACATATAAAAATAAGAAAAATAACCGAAAAATCAATTCTAGAATCCTCTTACTCGGAACGATTGCAGTCTCATGTTCACACTTTATTATTTTTTCGCCTTATACTAAAGCCTGTATACATATAATACGCTTATTTTTTAGGAAATAGATCAGGTTAGGAGTGACGAAATTGTGGCTCTAGCGCGAAACTTTGCTCATTGGATGATTTCCTGTGGCGCATCTCATTCTTGTGCCTATTTATTGTCTAGAAACAGTTTGAAGACTTTGTACATTCCGAAATGCTTTGCCACTGAAAATAGGACAATCTCTGATTCCCTATTAAATAACCGAAAAGTCAATTCTAGAATCCTCTTCCTCGGAACGATAGCAAACTCATGTTCACACTTTATTATTTTTTCTCCTCTATACTGAAGCCTGTCCGTATTCATTTTTCCCAACTCTACTCGTGAACGTAAGGACTAAAAAGCTGCTTGAGTTGCATGGCGCATCTGATCTTCTCTAAGAAGGAAATTGGCGCATGATATGCATAAGATTGACTGTCACTGGATTAGGTTACGATCTTGTTAAAAATTCAGCTTCTGCTTGAGTAAAAATTTACGAGTAAATTTTTGAATATCATAATGTATGAGCCAGCAGCTTGTTTAAGGAGGCATTTATGTTTAATAAAGAATAATAATTACAGCGTTTGTTGCACCAGAGTAAAAGAGAACTAGGAACAATGCGGGGTTCATTAGACAGTTAAGCAAAACCACGCTTCCTAGTCTTTTAGCCAACAAAGCAAGCAGCAGCTACGTCAGTAAAGTCGATCCAGTTCACGTCTGAGGTGATTCAGCATTTTAGCTGTTTATTTGTTTGTGCTTATTCTAAAGGTACTTTTTCCAAGAATATTTTTAGAGAAGAAGCAGGGATAATTAGCTTTTATGCCTCTTCTCTCTGCTTATCTTCTTAAAATACAAATTACCAAAAGCATTGGATAGTCACTTCATGCATTGGATCCAAATTTTTACAAATTTAGTTGAATGTTTCTGCAATCACAAAATGTACAAGAAACGAATAACCCGGATTTGCTAATAAGGTTTGAATGCATGCATTCTAAACTAACATACCGTTCTACTAGAATACTGAATTTATATCAATTAATTTCATCCTTTCCAAATTAAATGCTAGTGTACGAATTAGCGCAGAAGTGCGAGTTAATTTGGCATGGATTTTCACAGGTGAATAATGGTAGAGCAGCGCTCAGTTTTCTCGGCGTGAACTGCAGCTTGGAGTGTTCCAAAGATACATCGAGTTATTATTAAATGGAAATTTATGACACTGTTCTGGCTTTAGAGTTGTTTCAATTATATATAAAAGCGAAAAATCCCTTTAACATAAGGTTAGGAATCATTTTAGTTATGTTTATTAATAATTTAATTTTAAAATGTTTCTTAGAATGTCATCATGATCTTACTCTAAAACTATTTGATTATGAGTGATTGTCAAAAGCACAATTATGCTCGCAATGCTCCTAATGTTTGTTATGCTCCTAAACATACAGAATAACTGCGCTATTGTGATTTACTCAAATTTTTTAATGAAAAATTTTTATTATTGTTTGCAAAGCGAACAATTTTTTCAGTGAATATAGGTACTATCTCGCGTAATCTTGGGCATTTTTGGGTCCGAAAAGTAAGTTTCCCAAGCCCTTTAAAAGGAATAAAACATTATTAACAGGAAAAATTTATTGCAGAAGATATAGCAATATTTTAGCTATTTTTCAGCATGAAAATAACGTGAACTGTGTAACACTCATCATATCGTGGGATAAGTTTTACTAGTCCAGTGCCAGAGAAATCTGCCGCCTGAGAAAGGAGCCAGGTAAAACCATAAATTATCCACCGATCTTGCTTCCAGTGACTTGAACGTGAAAACAATTCCTGTCATGGCATCAATTTTCCACCGATGAAGACTGCAAACAGTGACACTCTGGCTTCTTTCTAAAGCGACAGCACTGGCCTACAAAAGCTTAATCCACGATATGACAGGTGTTACAGTTAACTGTTACAGTTACTTTTTTTTGTATGTGGAGAAGTAGCTGAAATACTGCTGTATCTTTTGCAATAATTTTTTTCCAGCTAATCGTGATTTTATTTATTTTTATTGGCAGTGGGAAATTTTCTTTCTGGACGACACTATTTTTTTTTTTCCCTCGCAAGTTTCACAATGCATTTTCGGAGTTTTAATATGGTATAAATGTTATTAACGGCACTCATATATGAGACCATATTTAGAGCTGATGTCTTAAGAAACGAAACTGACTTTTAAGTGTTCTTCCACGATCTCACTGATTTCTGACAAAATATTCTTTCTTTCACAAATTTAACTAAACAACAGTTCCAGTCTCATAGATTTATAAAATTCTTCTTTTTTGAAGCATTAAAAGAGAGTTACTGGAAATTATCAACCGTTCCGCAATTTTCAGCTTTTAATTAAAGTATAGAACTTTATTTTCGAAAATAATTGTATGTGAATACTTAATTTTTATTAAATATTAATCTTTCCAAATTTAACCAAATTAATAATTTTTTATACTAAACAACGAAGACAACTATGCATAAAATTTTAAACACTTAATGGAACTTCTATTCAAAAATGTTTTGCTAATTCAAATTACATTACGAGTAAAATACAATTATAAAAAGGGAAAAGAGTTGTTTCTCTAATTTAAAGTTTTAATAGAGTATTTTGGTGTATAATTTTCTAGTAGCATGTATTTTTATTTTACAAAATACTTCAATAATTAAATAAACATGGCTGCATGGCAGGTTTATGATTTTTAAAATAAAAGTAGCACAGTACTCCGTTTTAAAAGCATTAAATTACTGTTACTTAACAACAAGTATTTAATACATTTAAACAATTTACTTAAAATTTAGCACTGAGCTTTATAAAATATATTAATATATATTTTTAAATAAAATGCTTTTCCTAAATGCATACCGATGCACCCGAATGAAACTTTAAAATTATCCAATAAAGTAATGTAACGCAAGAATCAATGAAAATTTCCGATATCTTCATCATCTGAACTTTGTAACGAATTTTTATCGAGTGGTTAAAAATCAAAAAGCAGTATCTGATAAAGAAATTTTTTACACTAATATCAGAAAAAGGATTGAACACTTTATCTTTAAATATTCAAATGGATTTATACAGAGTGTCCCGGAACTTAGTGTACAAACTTGGGGAGAAGATAGACAACATTGTTAGGATCCATAATTACATAATAAAGCATGGGTGGAAATCGATAGGAGGCGCTGTACAACGTTTTCACCAGATGTAATATGAATACGCGTTAGAACCCCTTAAAAAGTCCTCCGCCCAAGGCATCTCCCTAGGCAGATGTCCCTCGTGTAGGCTTGCCATAAAAAAAGTAAGAACTATATCTGCCAGCTTTTACTGTTTTTCCAGAAGATTATTGACCACATCTTTCAAACAGTTTTATTTTATATTAAAAATTTGGATTTATTCAATTCTTAAATCACAAAAGAAAATTAGTGGTAGATAATCCCCCGAAAAACAAACCAAAAAAAAAACCGTAAAAGTTTTTTGATATAACAATTGGGGAGCCACACGTGATGATCTTGAGAGCTAGCGTACAGCGCCACCTATCGATTTCCCCCTACGCTTTCCTATGCAATTATGATTCCTAACGATGTTGTCTACCTCTCTACAAGTTTGTATACGAAGTTCCGGGACACCCTATACATATAAAGAAATCTGTACTTCTGGAAAAATACATAAATTGTGTTTTTATCATTTTATATCCATTTTTTAAAATAAAAATGTACTGCATAAAATCATTATTTTATATGCATTTCAATTTTTTCCCCTTAAAAGTTTATATAGTATTTTAATGTGTTCAAATGTGTAAGTTCTTTGTACTGAGGTATATTTTAGAAACAGTATTGAAAAAAAAAATCCCCCCTCCCTTATTTTGATAATTGTATAATGAAAATATATTAAGTAAATGCTTTGATGCTAAATTATATCACGGATAAGCTCCTAAAAGTTCTGTTAAAATGCTGTGTGTACTGAACTCAAGAAATATTTTACTTGACAATTTTTTTTTTAATTAATTAATTTATTTTTATTTTTATTTATTTATTTTTTTTTTTTTGCTATATGGACTTATTTACTATTTATGTGAACTCGTTAGTGGGTACATTTTTGTTCGTAGACTATCATGAGAAATTAAACACATCTAGTTTTGAGTAAACAGTCTTAACAACACTGTTTTTTTTAAGTGTTAACGTGAATCTTTTTTTTTATTTGCTCTAAAATATAAGCTTTCATTTCTGTCGAATTAGAAACTGAAATGAGACGAAAGGAAATAAAAAATTTTCGGAATGAGTAAAACGTTTCCCCAGAGGATAACTACTTCTTTCGAGAAATTGTCTTCTAAAAAATTAGAAATTTAAATTCTTACCGAAGAATTGTTGAAATCTTTAATGGGTATTGTTAAGGCAAAAGAACCAGCAAAGTGGGTAGGAACTGCTTTTAAGCGAAAATAAAGTATTCTTACTGCCAAACTTTTGCGGCTCATTGCCCAATCATATTCGCTTTACTATGCGATCTATCAATATCGTATGTCTAATCTTGCTCGAGGAAGAATTACCCATATCAGATGTCAAAGTTGGGAAGAAAGCGGAGATGATATAAAAAGGAAAGACTAATAACTTTTTTATTTATATCTGAGATTGGTTTTCACTTTCTTCCCTGAAAGCTTGAATTGACTTTCTCCGGTCCCTTTTAGGCGGAACTTTGATTAAAATTCAGTTTATATTTCTAAAATATGATTTCATGGATTTTTATTCCAGAGAATTCAAGAAAAGCAAAAATATTTTCGTACTGATCGGAGCTTTTATGAATTTCATAGGTCCATTTCGTTTGACTTTTTCCGCCATATTTTTCTCTGATTTTGGTTTCAATATTTTATTAAATGGTTTTTCTAGTTGTGAATAAATTTTTCATTAAGTTTCAGTATGACATATTTGATGAATATTAATAAAACTAAAATATTAGTTTAGAATTGGGTCATCAAATTAATTTATTTGTTAATTTCGATAAACTATGCAACAGTTATTCTCTATACCGAGAATTTTATTCAGAAATAAGAAATTTAAATTTCTTATAGAACTATTCAATCGGCTTGAAAAAAAAGCAACTAAAAAATAATATTAAATTTTTGCGTTTAATTTTGTCATAAGGAGAAATTCAAAAAGTTTTACAGTATTTTTCTAGAAATTCCATTTTGTGAATATTAACGCCATTTTTCACTGAGTCTGCAATATTTTTTATAATTACAACAGTATTTCATCAGTATACAGTTTGATAAAACTATGAAAAATAATTTTTCTTTATAAGTGGTTAAATTTTTATAAATACTGTATATGTGTATTCAAGGCCCTTTAAAAAATATCGCATAAATCATAACAAAGTTTAATGCAAGTCATTTTTAAAAGAAAAGAATAATATTAATTTTTAAAAATCATATTATAATTTTATTAAAAAATTAAAGGGTTAGTAATATTACGTAGAGACACATAGTTTTAAGTTTGCATTCATCAGTTGTTAGTATGTATATAAGGTTATCCTGGAGAATATGCCAATTAGGGAAGACGCAAGTTAGCTGCTACCATTTTTACGCGCCACCAGAAATAGGGGAGAAAGGGGCTAGTGTGGACAACTTGAATAATTCTGTTATTTATCTTTTAAAATTTCTCTGTAAATTTGTGTAGATTGGCAACACTGATACACACTGACATGTGTAGTTGCATGAAAATGCACTTCATAGTCTGACAGTACTTTATAAAACAGGTTTTTTTTTATGTAAGTTCTTGATTTGCTTTTTAAGTGCTAGTTCAGAACATTTCATTATTTTAAATTAAAGGGGATACTATTTTATAAATGAATGTATTCTTTACATATATAAATATTCACTTTTGGTTTGCATGATTTAAATCTACCAGTATTACGATTAAATAAACAAATGATTCTTTGGGGCTAATGTGGACACGTGATGGTGGGGCTACTTAGGACACGCCAATACTAGCCCCGTTCAACTTTCAGTAGTAAAACCATGGGTTTTATAATTCGAGTACGCTGTCCTCAGCGTTAGGAGTTTTCCGTGGTTTTCTCCTAAACTTAAGCGTAAATACGGGTAAGGACCCCTTAGAAAGACCCCGCGGAGGACACCCTACCCCTCGGCCTAGAGCACACGCTTAGCTAATCAGCCGTCATAAAAAAAAGAACTATTTATTTACTCAATTAGCGGCCTCACCATGGCACAGTGGTTATGTCACTGAAAATGGTAGACGCCCAAAGTGTGAAGGTCCCGGGTTCGAGTTCCATCGCGCGGCTGTCGATCTAACGGTCTAGAGTTTTGGTAGGTTGCCTCCAAACGTAACGTGAATACTCGTTAGATCCCCTTATAAAGTCCTCCTACCAAGGCACCCGCATCCTTGGCAGATCGCCCTTGCATAGCGTTGCCATAATCACAAAAATACTTAATTAGATTTTTATAGTGATAAATTCATTTACAAGTGTTTTTTTATTTTTACTTTAGGGATTTGTTTAATTAAATTAGATTTATTTTTCTACAGGGATAAATTAATTTAAAGAAATTATTGCTTTTACAAATTGATTATTTTTTTCATTAAAATTGCAGCTTGTAGAATCTTATTTTTATAGAAATATTAAAAACTCAAGAATTTTTTAAAAATTGTTAGTATCACGATTCGCAGGATATCTCAATTGCCATTAAATGTTGACATGCCAAACTACGCCTTTAAGTAGGAGCAGAATAATTGTTTTCCACTTAAATGAATAAAAGTTAAATAGCTTTCTAATATGTTGTTTCGTCTTAGATATTTACTCCAAAATGCACAGTTCTTAAATAGTAATACAAATTAATTACTAGTATTAATATTAATTAAAATATATACAAGGTCGGATTAAGGGTGGGGGGGAGGACGGAGGGGGCGACGCCCCCCCCCCCCCAAGAAAAAAGAAATTAATGTAAAAGATCCTATTTTACTTTCACAAAATGGATGTATATATCAATCGTCTAACTAACCGACACCCCTCCCCCTCCGACAAACTTGCATTAATCCGCCACTAAATATAGAGGAGAGGAGATGATTATGGAATAGTCGGGAAATATGGAATACCGAGTTTTTGGCTCTGTTAGTTGCTATTGCCACAAGGGAATACCATGAACAACTCAAGAAAGATTCCCTTCTTACAATGCAGTAAGAGTTGACCGCTCTCTGTTGCCGTACCACTCGCTACAGAACAAAGTATGTTTTGTGATTTTCAAGAGTTTTTGTAGATAAGTTTTCAAACATTTTAACTTACTAGTAAACACGTGACATGAACATTGATGTTACGCATAATGTGCACTAAGAGAATGGTAGTTTGTTGAACTGTGGTTATTTTTTAGATGACAGTGTTTTGCCAATTAGTTTTAAAGGTTCGTTTTCCGAGATGGCGTGTCGGGTATTATGGAATATTGGGTAATATTGTAATGGGTTTCATGTCATCCACTAAAGACCCGGAAAACAAAGACGCTGAATGCATCTTTTGTCACGAAAAATTCTCTAATGATCAACGACGATAAGTTTGGATTCAAAGATCCAGCTGTTCTCTGTGGGCTCACCATGACTGTATCGGAGCAAAGAAAGAAAATTATATCTACAACTTTTCTAAATCGACTCGAAGCAGAAATGACTCCAGTATAATGATTTAAACTACCAAACATAAAAATTTGTTTTATACTAACAAAAATCTATATATGAAGCAATATAAATTGCTTTTCATCGGTTTAAACCATCTATTCCATATTACCCGACTATTCCATATTATACTCCTTTCGTAACTTTTTTTTTAAATATTTTTTTCTATAACAACAAAATAAATTGTGTATTTCTTTGCAATTGACATTTCATTACGATTCATTATAGCATGTTCTCATGCTGTTTTGGAGGATTTTATTTAAAAATCTATGAAGTTACAGTTAGAAATGTAAATGGTATTCCATAATCACCTCCTCTCCTCTATATTATTATGGTTACCAATTATTGAGTAAAATATTATCAAGGTTATAATTTATTTCATTATGGTTTTGTGTATGTTTTTATGAGTTGTATTACATTTTCTAATTAGTATTCAAGCTTGTCCACGCCAGCCCCACGATATGGGGCTAGCGTAAACAAAAATTACTTAAAAAAATTATTATTAAAAAACTATTGGGCCAAATAATTTTATATTTTAACAAACCAGTATTACCTTTACTTAGGAGGAACCAAAATAAAGGTAATACTGCAAATTATTGAATAAAAAAATACTTGGATGCCTTAAAACTGATATTTAGTGTACTTTTTGCCAAATTTATAAAAATTGTCCTCACTAGCCCCATTCTCTGCTACTGACTCTCCTCTGTGAGGAATTTTATCTCATTGTACACGTGGATTGTAAATTTATCTTGATTCATCGCCTTTAATTACCGTAATTTTGGATCTCGTGAGAATTTAACCTGATGAGTAAGGCCCTTATAACATTTCATTGATCATATTTAAAGTTAATAAACAGATGTTTTATTTTAAATAAGGTACTGGCAATATAAGTGAGTTCCTCATTTTATTACACACACAAGGCAGGCAAAAACGGCCATGACCCTGCAGCAATACGAAAGTAAGCGTGTGTGACATCTTCCTCCTATACTGGGGGAAGAAGTAACATGCGAGGCACATTGCAACTCACAAATGGATCACAATGTGGCAGCTTGAAAATTAACTTTTTTATAAAATAAGAATAGATTCTGAAAAAAATTACAAGCTAAATACAATTGACAGCTAAAAATTGACAAAATATTCCTGTATTTAATTTTTAGTTTCTCTCTATTCTAAAAAAAAGTAAGGGCCGCTGTCGTCGCCGCTGTCAAAAGCTTGTTCGCCTATCTTCTCCTAAACCATGGGGATTTGAATTTCAAGAAACATGTCCACGTATTCGGAAAATTCCGAGGAAACTGATAAGCGGACTTAAATTTCGAAAATCGAATTATTTTAGAAGATATTAATAAAAAAACGGAAAAAATAAACACAATGGTTGCCAGATTTGGCATAAAATCGTTCATTCCTTTGCAACAAAGCAATTCCAAGTATGTATAGAATCGCGTGAAATTCGCAAACAAAGTCGAATTACACCAATATTACGCCAAATTTAAAAAGTATATGAAATAAATAACTCAAAGTGCATTACACAATGTTGACAATTTTCAATAGTAAGTTCGCTTAGACAACAGGAGTTTAGAATTAGCGACTATTCGTTTTTCCAAAACAGAATAACTAATTGTGAATGATTTTAAAAATGCCATCTTGGCATTAGGAATAATCTGGCAAAATGGTATCTTTCCAAGCAGGGTAAACTTCGCGTTCCAGAATGTTAGAACCCAGTACCTTGAAAATGAAAAATAATTAAAATCAAGATTATTTTAAAGCCGGTTCGGTCCAGCTGGAGTATTTGATATCAATAGACATATTTGGCGGCGTTAGCTATGCCATTATGACAGTTATAGTACACTTTGGATATTTGCCAACGCGGCAAGATGATATAATTCGTGGTGCTAAATACACCTATCTGCAAAGGATTATGTATATGAAAATATGAATAACGGCTTTCCGGGAACCTTACATAAGCAGTCATTATAGGTTGTGAGCATGTGTAAATCGCCTAATAATGAAAAATTGCCATGGGTGGCAAGCTATCCTAGCTGTTCCGTAGTTTTTATCAAAGAAAACTTATAAAGAACTGTTTTCTTAGAGCTAATTATTAACTATACATATACGTAAGTCGCCAAATTATGAAAAATCGCCATGGGTGGCAAATACGCAAGGTGTCCAATAGATTTTACTTAATTAAAATACAGCTGAAACAGATGTTCTGATTTTATTACGCTTTAGCTCCTAATTAATATAACATTTGAATGGCAACATTAAATATCATTGTATTTCTGAGGAGTGCAAATAATTTTTCCAGCTATTATACGCGGAGTCCACACTCCAGGTGGAGTATAGCTCAGGACCCGTAGAACACGGATTCCTATAACAAAATATCTACCGTGTTATGGGGAGGGGGGGTCCACTGTAGTGTGAAGTTTAATTTTGATGTACCAATGAATGAACATGCAAGAAACAAGCAATTTGCAGCTCAGTAACATGCTATCTGATCCAATCTTTGGGTTTTGTCTGATAAATTATGTCTTTTTTACAAATAAGCCTTATTAGGGGACGAATGTCTCATACGAAAAGCGAGTGTAGCGAGTCTAGGGGCCTTGGCCACTAGTTAATTAAAAGGAAGGAAATTGTTATAAATATTAAAACTTGTTCCACTGTGCACCGCTTTCCTGTACAGTGCTGCAACTAGAGATAAAGTCACCCGGGACAAACCTTATTTTTTTGGCACCCTCTTTTTTCCATTTTAAAGCCGTATATGCTTTGTCACTACCATTGAAAATAAATTTACTGTTTCAATATTTTTAACAAGAAAAAATTCACAGTGATTGATGCTGAATGAGACAGCATAATACGAATGAAGAACAACATAGTACAAATTCTGTAAATGATTTATTTAGATGAAACAAATTAATTGCTGAAACAATGCTACAAGTTTTATAAGGCAACAGCGAAAATTCTTCCATTTGCGAAATTACCCCTGTTATATTGGATTTATCAAAATAAATTAATTACAGTGTTCAACAATATGCTGCCCCACCACGGCCCAGTCGTTAAGACACTCGAAATGGTAGACGTGTGAAGGTACCGGGTTCGGGCCCTTCGGACGGCTGCCGATCTAACGGTCTGGAGTTTTGGTCTGTTTTCTCCAGATCTAACATGAACACGCGTGTTCATGTTAGATCGTTGATCACATGCGTTGATCTAACATGCACGCGTTAGAATCTCTTAGAAAGTCCTCCGACCAAAGCACCCTCATCCCAGGCAGATAGCCCATGTGTCGCTTTGCGGTAACAACACAAACAAACAAATGAACAATAGGCTTTATTTTTGTTCTATTCAATACGAATATCCCTGTATTTAATATTCATAATTAACGATGAATTTATATGAAAGATGAATTGATTTTAAATTGTTTAAACAATTTACTAACATCGAAGCTTTCTTATAAATAAATGCAGAAATATTTTTCTCCATTTTCAGTTAGTTTTAAAAGATTTATCCACAATTTAAGAGATGATGTTAATTTACCTCTCTCTGGAGTTGTTTCAGTTTTATAATTACAAACAAATATTTCACTCTGTTTAAAAGAATTAAAGTTAAATATTTTCTGCTTAAAATGTATCAGCCAGAAACTTCGGATTGCATAGTCAACACCAACGTATTACAAATATAATAAGTCATTGCCTTTGTTTAGGAATCTGAAATTTTTAGCAATGCAAACATAAATATTTATTTAAATAGTTTAAAAGGTTACTCTTTGTCATTTCTAGAATTTTATATTAGCACCAGTGTCCTGTGGGTTTTAAATTTTTTTATTAAAATAATGGAAAATACATTAAATTTTTTCCAAAATAAATCTTCCGCGTATTGACAGAGATAAAACAAGAAAGTAATAAATTATCACGGTTATGATAAATGATATGAAGCAAGTATGCCACACTATCTTATGAAACTGCTATTTATCAATTACAGAACATAAATCTTAAGCTTTTGACACTTGCACAAAAGGATTTATTCGCATGAGTTAAGCATACATTTTAAAATTACTAATTTTAAATAACTCGTACTTAAAAAAAAAATTAATGTACAGAGTAAGAAAATGCACAGGGTAGGCAAAAACTCTATAAACTTTAAAAAATCATAAAATCCGGAAATGTAACCGAAATTTGTAAATAATAAGTATAATAATAAAGGTTTGCATGGTTAGCAACAGTTATTTCTTTTCTCCTATGTTAAAAAATCCCAATGATCTAGCATTGCTAACCGAGCCGATTGTTTCTTTTTTTTATTATTAGTTCAGTTATTTTCCAGTTTTTATGAATTTTCAGTTTTTAAGGACTTTTTGTCTATTTTGTATGTTTTCTTCTTAGCATGTGTGAAATTTATGTTAATGGAAATCAAATTAATGATATTTTCCTAGCAGCACAACTAGTTCAAAAGGCATTCAAAAGACTTTTTCAACACCTTTTGAACGTCTTTTGACCAAGTTGTGTTACAACGGTAATGGCTAGGACTAACTGCACACGCTATTTTATCCATAGAGACCATTCATTAACCTAAGCTGTTTTTGTAATTACTTTCATTATTGATTTTCAGGATAATAAAATTAGTTAGTTACCATTACTTAAAAGTATTTGTTATAGCAAAACTTTCATCAAGATTCTATGTCTCTAAAAAGTTTGTATGATTTTTAAACTAAAAAAAAAAAAGGCAACAGATGAGTTATTGAAATTGTGTTGTTCGTTTACTACTCGAATTTCAACGGTGTTGCCTAGTGAATTATGTACCTTATGTAGTTTTTCTAGATCATTAACAATAGCTCCGGCAAGAAACTATATTTCTCAGTGAACTCACTGTTCTTGAAGTCTTGAAAGGTCATGTTCACTATTATAAGAACAGTTGAAATAGCTAAATTAATGCATATATATTTTTCAACATGATGACAAAATATATGTTTAGTTCTATTGAAATCACCTCGTATTGCTGTAAATGATTATTAATACTGCCATATCTTTGTTTAAATCGACACTTTTAATCTATTTTAAAAGCATATAATTGACGTTTTTAAGGAAAACAGTTGTCAAAACATACAGTTGATTTTGTTTTTGTTATATTATACTGCTATAGAAACGGTTGTAAGTTATTTTTCATATTGCAAACTATAAACGAACATATATATTGCTTTACAATAATCTTAATAAAATATAAAATTATATTTTTACATAAATTAAAAGTAAGCCTTATTACATATTGTCATGTAATTGTAACACAGAATGTTTTGGAAAAAGTTTCAACTCAGTTAATGATTATAAATTTTTGCCTTTATTCTTATTAGTCGTAAATTATGAAAATTACTTAATTAAATATTTGTTGCTAACCTTTATAGAAAAATTTGCACGTTACTCCAGAAAACACACTGTGAGTTCACAGCATGAAAGCTGAAAGATATTACATTTTCAGATGTTATATTTGGTGGATATTCTGCTTTGTGTAACATCATAGTAAAATAGCATACATCTGTTATAAGTTTTTATCAAGTGAAATCATGAAATTTTCCTTTAGTTAAATCTAACATATTCCTTCATGTGCTTCTATATAATGTTTTTAAACACAATTAAAAACTTTAATCGCACGTTACTAAGCGTTATTCTAACAACAGTCCTATTAGCATAAAGTCAATAACTGACTTCAAAGCAAAAATACTTTTAATATATTCATTGAGGCACAGTTGATTTTGCTATTCGATATTTATTATAAATTTTCTTCGAACAGTTTATCTGGATACGAACAAAAATATCACTTTGGTATTTTTTTTTTTTTTCAGTTATATCACTTCTCAGCATTTGTATACATTTTTGGGGTAATTTTATAAAATTAAGAAACCAAAACGATTACAAATTCTTAACTAAAGTAACTATTTTTCAGTTCTGCTTCAATAAGGCAGAAGTGTAAAATACACTCATGTCCATAAATTAAGGATAATGAAGTTCAGGCAAAGAAAGAGAAAGAAGCAAAACAAATTTGACTTATTTGTAAAGTCTATTTATTAAACAAAAAGTAAAGAGCAAAAAAGATGCTATATGTTTGACATAATTAATAAAAATTGCAAGTTTTACTCCCTTGACCAAATTTCAAAAAAGAACCTATTTACAAAAAACAGTATAACATGGTTAGTAGGATGGTTAATACGGAGTATGTCTCCCGGACGATGCAATACAGGCCTGACAACGCCTAGGCATGCTGAGTATCAAATGATCTTGGGGAATATTACACCACTCATCAAGCAATGCACTCCGAAGTTCCGGTAGACAGGTGGGAGGGGGTTGACGGACTGCAATTCGTCGGCCAAGCATATCCCACACATGCTCTATTGGATTCAAGTCCGGTGAGTATGCTGGCCAATGCATACGGGTGATATCCTCCGATTGAAGGCATTCGTCTACAATGTTTGCACGGTGAGGACGGGCGTTGTCATCCATAAACACAAATCCAGCACCCATGGCGCCCCGAAACAAACGTACATGTTGTTCCAGAGTGACATCCCGATAGATGTGGCCTGTCATCGTTACACTCTGAACATGCAGGTCAGTTCTGGAACCAAGAATAATTCCTCCCCAAACGAGCCATCCTGCACCACCGTAACGGTGTCTTTCAATGGTGTTCTCTTGGTGGTAACGGGTACCTGGCGCTCTCCAGATGAATGTCCGGCGAGAATCAGACTCCAAACTAAACCTGGACTCGTCGGAAAACATCACGCAAGACCACTGTTGCGGTGTCCACAATGGATGCTCTCTACTCCAGGTTAATCGCAGGCGACAGTGAGTTGCGGTAAGTGGAACACATCTGACAGGCCTACGAGCATATAGACCAATGTGCCCTAAGCGTCTGCACACGGTCTGACTTGAAACTGTCGTACCGGTAGCTGAAGAGATCTGACGAGACAGGTCTGATGCTGTACTCCGTCTGTTTCTTTTGGCAGTAACTGCCAAATATCGGTCCTCATTCGGCGTTGTAACTCGGGGGCGACCTGTGCTGTAACGTCTACTCACATTACCATCATCTTGGAATCGTTGCCAAAGCCTGGAGATGACACTCTGGGCGATTCCAAGTTCCTCGGATACTTCCAGCTGGGTACGTCCACATTCCAGTCGTCCGATAATTCTGCCACGTAAAACATCATCCAAATGCCTCCTTTGTGCCATAACTATGCGGTTTTTGCACTGAAAGGCTTTCACAGCGCTTGTGAACAATTTTACTTCTTTGCCACCATTCCTTATATACCCCTCTCTCACACTCTCGTCATTGTGACGTACCATCCACGCCATCTGGTGGTTTCCTGTAATTTGCATATTCTTCTTCAAGATGTGTGTGATCATTCCACAGGTGAAATTTTTATTTCAGAGATCAATTTCTGTGTGATTCTGAATTATCCTTAATTTATGGACATGAGTGTAGTTACTTTTAATTACCAAGCTTTTACAAAAGGTGTATGCGAAATGGATAATTTTTTGTTATGTACACATCGGATTTTAATGGAGAAAAAGAAATATTTCATGCACAAAAATTTTATGTCGGTAATTTATTTTTGTTTACGAAACATACATTAAGGTTATAGGTTTCGTAAATATTTAAAACTGCATTAGAAATATCTGATGTGACCATCACGTTTTCCTTGTTCGTCTATTCAATTCCATAACTTTTGATGCATTCAAATTTACTGAATTCAAAAGTGTGATACGATACATTTATAATGCAAAGGTTTGGCTACTCTTCGCCAAATGTAAGATATATTACGAAGCTAAGTTCCGAATTGAAAACTTATGTTTGGTCCCAAATTTAGCAATATTTGACTAAAAGTTGCCAAGTTTGGTGACTATTAGTAAGATTTTGAGAATGCCTTGAAAATGATTTACCATAGACCTTAATGTGTCGCAAGTCTTTTAACCCAGTAAGTAAACTAGCCAGTTGATTGAAGTCAAAAAGAGGGTAAACTCACAACTAGATGTTACAGCAGACAAACACTAAATAAAAAATTTGAGCATTCTACTAGTCGTTTTGAGTAAAACACGTATACATATGTAAGTACAATTCATAAATAGATCGTACCTGCATAAGTAAGTACGTTGAGACATCAAGTAGAAACTTATCAAAGTAAATTTAGGAATGGTCAAAATCGATTTTCTCTGCAAAATCTCAATATCAAGAATTTTCGTGATTAGAATATCTCGCAGTATGATGAAACTTAATTTAAATCTGAAACGTGATCGTTTTAGTTTAGTAATTACGAAATCTAACTGGAAGAAAATGATCAGCAGTTCTGATTATTCGCCAAACAAAACTTGCAACTGTTTTACTCCATCTTTAGGACTTAAGTTGGCCTCTGCATAGTATGGCGTGACGCACAAAAGATCGTCCAGTTCATAAACATTAGTTATATGGTTGATGCATTTCATTTAAAAGGAGCATCAGGCATCGGATTTACTTAGATATTCACACGCCAAGGACAAAACTGCGCTATCCTAGTCGCTCTGCTTTTCTATTAGAAAACTGTTTCAAACTCAAAGCATGCACACTGTAGTACAGTTATTCATATTTTGTGCTGGATTTTTCTTCACCATCTAGCTAATGACACGATGCATAATGTGTCTTTTCAACCTTTAGACGTGCGGTGGTTGCTCCGTGAAACTACCTGTTTTCGGCGCTTTCACTGCTGATCGGAAAAAAACATATGGTCCCAACGCTGAAAAAGTGCAACCGTTGCCATCGATCTATTTAACTACCAACAACATGGCGGTCGATCGATTAGTCCATCTGGCGCCACAGAGCTGGAAAAGTTTTCTGACGCACCTGACTGTGCGGTCACACAGCCAGCTTTGTCATGAAAAAATTGTCACGATTATTTTTAACAGCACTGACATCTGCTGAAAAACGGAAGAATGCGAGAACAGCTGGATAGATTGCCCAATGCTGAAAAAAGGGCAGCCGTTGCCATCGCTCCACTTAACTACAAGCAAGATGGCGGACGATCGAAATGTTCATCGCGTGCCACAGATCTAGAGACCCCTTTTTTGATGCAGCTGGCTGTGCGGGCACAGTCTTTTTTCAGCATTGGGAAAGGGTTGCATTGGGAGCATTTTTCAGCATTGGGAAAGGGTTGCGCCTCAAAGGGTTAAGTGGATCGATGGTAACGACTGTACTTTTTCAGATTTGAACAGTCTATCAGTTGGTCTTTTAATATTGATGTGAAAATGCTTACACTTCAAAGGACTGAGAAAGTCGTTTCAAAAAGGAATCCATTTTCTGACTTTAAATTTTTTTGTTAAGTAAAAGATATGTGAATTATACACATTTTTTTCTGTAAAATTATTAAAACCATTATTTATTAAACAATGTTAGGTTTTTTTTTTCATTGTACAGAATCTGAGGTTTTTACGCAGCATTTTAACTGAATAAATTTCACAAAATACAGTTGTTTCAAGTAAATCAAAGCAAAACCTAGCGTATTTCTAAATTCTATATTCTTAAAGAAAATCTGGGTAGTTTCATATGAAAGAATGGAACAATCTTTCAAGTTGAATTTTAGATTTAGATATTTTTTATGCTGACATCTTTGTGAAAGAATAAATGGTACGTGGGAAATTTTATACTGCGTTTACACTACACAGCTTCAAACAGAATCTTACTTGTATAAAAGATTTTATATTCTTTTCACAAGTTCATACATTTTTATGTCATTTTACTTGCTACTTCTTTTTCATAGCATTTAGGTATTTGTGAAAATTTAAATATGCCATAGAAAACTGTGGGAAAGTGATAAATTGTCACTATGAATTTTGATCGCCACTAAGTAAAAACCATGATATTATTTTTGGTTGAACTCACGTGCAGAAAAAATGCTGCTCGGAAATTATAACCGACTCTCAAGTAAATAATTACAATTGTATACAACAAACGAATATAACGTGTAGGAACACGAAAAATAAAGATAAAATCTAGTTTGAAATATCATGTTAGAAATCAAGCAGGAAAATAGTTAAAATCATACTTTTTTTTCATAACAATGAATCATCATTTATCCTAATATAAAGTCGATTATAATACGCCGATTAGCTAAAGATTTCTACATGTTAGTGCTAATCTACATGCTCATCCATTACATATTGAATTTTATATAACTAAATATGTATAGTACATGCTCTTATTTCATATATGTTTTCCATTTTAGTGCCGAACTTGTTAATTTGTAATTTAACTTGATTATTAAAAAAAGAAAGTATTTATTTAATAAGCAATGGCAAAAGCACAGTAGAAAAGAAATTGACTTAACGGACATTTTGCTTGCATGGCAAAATTAAATAATACTATATAAATAGCAAATGTTCGGACAGTTATCGATCGTGTGATTCCCTCAAAATTGCTGTGATAGTCTCTCCTTGGCAACATTTTGCGACATATCGTCTAATACCCCGTCAGAAATAAGTTTCCGACTTCAAGTAAACTTTCCGAAATAAGTCAGATTGGCGATATTTTCAACATTTTGGCGATAAATCGAAAAACCCTAATGGATGTTATTAAGGTTTGGCGATTTCAATGGGAATTTTAAAAATTCGTAATTCGCGCTCTAATTAACCGATTTACAAGCGACAAAATGCACACTTCGACATTTTAGCACGTGGAACATTAATTTCATATTGCCAAACCATATAGAAGTGAAAATCCCCTGCTCTCCGTATCCGTTCGATGCGAGTACGTCGTATAAGAAGAATATTTATACTTTATTGCAATTTTTGAAGGAGAGGAACACGATCGACGAGCATTGCCGAAACATGGGATGATTATATAGTAGGATATATTTTGAACACAAGCATGAATTTAAATGAGAGTGTAATGAATCACGAAGGCAAAATCCTAAAATTCCTCTGACATTGTATAACTCTCGATGAAATTTATTATTTCTTTATTATTATTGCTTTGCCCTTGAATGATAGCATTGAACTTCGAAAAATAGTCAATCAGCAATTATAGAAAAGGATTAGGTGGTCATTTGGTTACGGTTGCTGTATTTATTCTCCCAACGGGCTAATATTGTATTATTATAAAGAGAAGAGATTTTCTTTTATCCGGGACGAAAAAGAAATAAAAATATTTTGAAGATTTTATTTGTTAATTGAAAAATTTTGGTGACATTTACAGATTTTTAAATAAAACATATCTTCTCTGTGTTTTAACTTTCTTGATTAAAATCTTCACTGTGCCAGAAAAATATTCATTGAATAACACCAGTTCTTTATTTAAATCATATCCTTTGGATCACTTTTTGGATCAGATTTTGTTAGATCCCTTTATGATGTGACAAACAGGACGTTTATTCTGCAATGTATTAATAAAAACCTTTGCGCTGTAGAATTTTATGATCGAAACATTTGGTATGATTTATACTTCTTGTTCAAACATTTACATTAAATCCATCTTATACGGTGATGTAGAAGATGAATTTATCATTCAGTGAAAAACTGAGACAGTCGTGCAACACAAGAAAATCGTTTTTCTCCAGACGGTTCCTTCAGAAGATTTTGGCAGAGAAGCTGCTGACAACTTATGATTAAAGTAAATATTATAAATGACATTCTTACGAGCTCTTTTCCGTTTTAATATTTTTCTATATATTTTATGACTACAAACAACTGCTTTTTAAATTTTCACTCAGCGTTCTTGCATTATCGGTCACGGAGGTATTTAATTAAAAAATAAGTTTTATACATTTAATCAAAATAATTGCTAACAGGTAGAAAAGAAAATAAATAATAATAAATAAACGAAATGTTTCAAGTGAAATATATCACGCAAACCTCCACAAAAGCTTTGGTAAGCTAAAATCAGCCCTAAACGGCTTCCTGTAAAGGCAAGTAGATCAATAAACTTTTATCAGTTTTTTTAAAAACTAAAATACTTAATTATGTCTTTTTCAATTCTACAGTCTCCCAAGAGTAAAAAGGAAAAGATTAAATTTAATGAGGGTAACAGGTTTTATATATTCAGCTTGGGTAATTTTCAGCACAAATTTAATACACATTTGTGGTCAGTATCTGACTGATTAATTATCATTTATGCGATAGAAGTTGTTAGATCGAAAAGTTATTTTCTGCATCTTGTTAAAACGATAGTTAGTATACTTGTTTCCTGATAAAGTTAAAAGTGTAATCCAAAATTTGTATATTACTTGTTATGTTTTGCTGTAAGTCATGTGGGTAAAATTAATCAGATGAATGATGATATGAGAAGGTATAGTTCGAGTCATGAAGAATTATGTGATTGTTCACGACTGTCCCTTATTTGAGATTTTTGCTGGCATCACACACACATAGTGGCGTAACAATTGATTGGCAGGAAGCGCAAGAAGCCTAGGGACCCCGAGCAGAGGGGACCCGTTGCCCAAGGGGCCCGCAAGCACAATTGAACGTATTCTATCCTGTATTGGACATCATCATTAATCAAATGTGACTGCGCTTCTTTGGAATGAATAAAATTGTTTTAAATTTCAGTGAAATGTAACCTGACACTTTCTTAAATTCATTCAAATGATGCCGATTTATTAGAAAATGCTTTAGGATTTGTAGATTTATATAAAAATGACATATCTGTTCCACTTGCCAAGGAAATTCTCAGTTTTCCATTCACTTTTACAGAAGAAATAAAAAATTCATCTTCTATAAGAGAATCACTGTGAATTAATAAAACGTGAAACTGCAGATTTATTAACCGCAAAGAATCATTTTATAACTTCAAACTTTCTTAAAGTGAGATCTGCATTTCTGGTTTTTGTTTTGTTTTGTTTTAACTATTCCTGTGACTACGGATAGTGAAGAACGGTTATTTTAAAATTTAAAATTGATAAAATCTTATGAAAGAAATTCGATGGGATAAGAAATTTTACGCAACTTAGGTATTCTATCCATCGAACATACCTCGGCCTGAAATTTGAACATTGATGCTCTCACTGACATTTTCGCTGAACAGAAAAACCCAAGAAGGACCCAAATTTTAATAGCGATATAGATAGATAGATAGAGAGAGAGAGAGAGAGAGAGAATTAGAAATATACAGGGTGTCCCAAAAAGGTGTTAGCGCGCTTTAATTTTTCATCTATTACATATAAGTGGGCAATGTACGTTGCAAAAATGTTCAGACTAAGGTAGGAAAAAAGATTACGTTTAGAAAAAAATCGTCACGTTTTTTAAATTTGTATACGATCCCGTACAAAAAATATTCCCAGTCAGTAAAATGTGCGCTGTACACTAATCAGGGAACGTACAGAATTTGAGAATTAAATCCTCAAAAAGTGCTTTCTAAATATTTTTTAGAAATTTATTTTTAACTGTGTATAAATTTATTTTTGTTAAAAACGTTGGTTATTAACAAATACGGGTTCAGACTTTAGACTGATATTTACTCTTTTTCACGACCCACCGTGAATGCTTAAAAATGGATTAGAAACACGTTAAATAATTTCACCTTTAGATTAAATAAGTATATGTACTTACGGTAAAACAAACGCCTGGTTTCGAATAAAAAAATGTCTGACAGTAGAGTAAATCTAAGACACTTCAAATGTACTTACCTAAAAAAGGGAATAAAAATAATTAGTGATTTAAAGAAAATAATGAATAAACATAGTTCAGAGTATTAAAATAATGAAAGAAGAAGTAAAAATTTCAGTAATTAGGATGAAAGTAATTTAATAATTGTAAACAATGCTAGAATAAAAGAGTGAATTTACCCAATCGTGAAAGAAGAGACATGTTGAAACATAAAGTGAAAAGTAATTAAAAATGGGATTTAGAAAGAAGACCTTAATGGAAAGAAATAATAAAACAGAGTTTACATGTAGTTTTCTTTCAGTTTTCAAAGGGAGAACTCAATCATAATAGTTATTATTATTTTAGATTTTGAAAATGACATTAAGATATTATTCAAGCAATTTAATGAATTTAAAAAATCAAATATTTTAAATTACCATAAGCTTAAGATTCTAAAATGCTTAGAAACTGCTAATTAAGCTTGTTGTATATTTCAAATGAAATGAGCAATAATATAGATAGTTTCCATTTAATTTTATTTTAAATTAAGTTTCAATTAATCAATATGTAATTTCAATTTAGATTTTCAGTTTTTCTTAACTATAGAACTTAAAAAACGTTATGTAAGTGGGTTTAACTACTTACATTGAATATACATATACTGTTATTATATAGGGTGTCCTAAAAAGGTGGTAATAAGGTTTAACTCTTCAGACATTAGAGATAAGTGGGCAATGTAAAGTGAAAAAAATGTTCAGACTAAGCTAGGAAAAAATATAACGTTAAAAAAAATTCTGCTCTTACTTTTCAAAAAGTTATACTTTTTAAATTTGTCAACGACCCCCGTGGAAAAAAAATCCCAATCATTAAAATGTACCGAATACACTAATCAGGAAACTTACAAAATTTGAAAATTATATCCTGAAAAGTGTCAGAAATATGACGATCAGGGACGTAGCCAAGGGGGGTCATAACCCCCCATGAGGAATTTTTTGCCATACAAAATGTATATTCTTCACTCCCTTATCACACACATGTATGCATATATGTGAGTTGCAGTTGTCGTACCCCCCCCCCCCTCATGAAAAATTTCTGGCTACGCCCCTGATGAAGATTAATGTATGCTAATTTAAACCACTTTTCAACAGCTCTCGAAGGGAAAAAAATTGTGTCGAATGATCGCGTTTCAGGGAATTATGGGGAATTAGAAATTAGAAATTATGAAAGAATTTGGGGAATCAGGGAATTAGAAATTATGAAAGAAAATAATGTTTTACGCTCTTGCAATAAATGTTTACGTTTGTAATCATGTATAGCCCTGACCATGTTTTGTTTAAATATATCTCTCAGATGTTTTATGAGGAAAGAATGGAAATTTGTACATTACCTCATTAGTGTACGGGGCAAATTTTACTAACTGGGGATTTTTTTGTATTTCTTTTGTAACTTTTGAAGAGTTACAAGAGAAATTTCCTTCTTAACGTTGTCTTTTTTCCTTCTGAACATTTTTTTAAAATTTACATTGGCCAATAAATTCTAGTAAATAAAGAGCTAAAGAGTGTTTCCTCCTTTTTGCCACACTCTGTACAGGCTTTTAGTTTTGTCTGTTTTGATTTACATAGCAGTGTACGAAGTAGAAAGCAAATTATTCGTAGCAGAGTGATTAGCGTTCTCGTGTCACTTGTTAGAAGTAAAATAATATAAAACGCTGCGCATAAATTCAAACCACACAAATTTATAAAGAATGTTTACGGTAACTTAATTGCTAAAGGAGCGAGCAGAAATTAAATTAGAAAAGTTTGGTTGCACTCTCAACTGCAAACATTCTCGATTGGTACATTCTTTGAATGTCTAATGAACAGTAATGAAATTTATTTTGTATTCTGTTTTACATGGCTTCAAAAATATTTTCCATGTCGTGTTAGCTGGTTTAGTAACTATTGTTTTAAGTTATCATATCAGGAAAATGAATTTAATTTTTAATAATTATAACTCATTTGAATATAAATGTTTCTTTTATCACTTGCATTTTAGAAGAGTAACACCAAAAATAAATGTTCCTGGACAGAAGGCCCAGGATGTGGTGCTAATCTAACGACATATTTTTGAAAACTAAGATGACGACGACGTTAATGAAATGAGACCAACTGAATAGACTGCACAACGCTAAAAAAGTACAACCGTTGGCATCGATCCATTTAACTACCAACAATATGGCGGTTGATTGAATCTCCCAAATGACGTCATAGAGCTAAAGAAGTTTTTTGACACACCTGGCTGCGCTGACAAAGCCTGCACGTTTTCATTGTTGGGACCAATTAACCATATTTTTTGCGACCAGCAGGGAAAGCGCTGAAATAAGGTTGTTTCACGGCATAACCACTGCACGTCGTTAGCAGTTCTTTTCTTGTTTTTCAAGCAAGACAAATCTTTTCGCCGTATAAATTGATTTATTCTGTGCTGTGAACTTTGCAGTATTCAACAGGATTGGATAGTTCATGGTGTAGAAAATTTGAGAAAAAAAAAAATATTTTAAAATTTGTGAAGGAATTAAATCACCCGTTTGACAAACATACAAATATTATTTTTATACCTCAAATAATAAAAAAATTAATAATTTTAGAGCTCTATCATTTTAAAATTGCGTAAATTTTACTGTACTACTCCCGAAATATCTTTTTAAATCCTGCTGACATTATGATATACGAAAGTGTTGTCGTCAAGAAAACAATTCAAATATATAAAATACCTAGATGAAATAGATTTCTTAAATATAATTGTGGCAAAAATATTTTATATGTTCTTCACAAAACATGTGCATCAATTGTTAACACAAATTTATTATCAAAATTAATTAAGTTGGAGAAATAAATCTGCCCAAATCTTGATTCAAAGAGACGCTTTCTTTCTTACATCCATGGTTATTCATAGAATAGGAACAAATTCTTTATGCAAGATTCCAAGGCATTCTTTAAAATTAATCGATTTCAATTTATTTAACTGCTTTGAATATCCTAATTTTTAAGTGTTTTATTTTCACTGAATTTGAGAAAAAGAAACTCTTATTTTAGTAGAGTGAAATCTATTTGAAATCAGCTGCTATGAAATTAAGTCTGATAAAAGCAGTATATGATTTTAAATAGGGGTACAAAAATATATTAGTTGTCTAGACTTATGTAAAAAATTATCTTGTCTAAACAAATTATCATCGCTGAGACCAAACTACGAAAGTTAATAATGCAAAATTAGGCATATACATTAGGTTTGTAATACAGGTACTCGATAAGAGGGAATTTTATAAAATCAAGCCATTAAAGAAGCTAGAAGACTAAACATTATTTTCACATTTCCCGTCATTAAAAAGTGTACAGTCATAAAATATTTGCTTTAAAGTGTTTATAATACAATACCTAAAAACCTGTTTCATCATTTTTTAGAAATTCTTCCTTCACGGGTAAAGAGGACAGAACGTTTTCTTCACATTGACTGAAGGGAGCGTCTTGTTTCGCTGTCATCACTGAGCCGAAAACTACTAAATTTAATAGTACGGGATGGGGATTGTGTATTAGGTTTTTGTTGTAGGAACTCTATAAGAAAGGATTTTTCAAAGTTGGGCCTCTGAGAGGTGTGGGGGACCAAAACGTTCTAATAACGCTTCACTTAATATACCCCAAAATAAAATAAAAAACATCATATTGTTTTAAAACATACCTGAAATGAATACCTAAAAATCAATCTCAAAATTTCTTCTTTTTAAAGAAATTATTTTTTAAAATTCGTCCTTGATTGGGGGTTATTGAACAAAATGTGTGTAACTTATTCACGTGTTACATTTCATTCATTGGACTCTCTACGTGTCCAAAAAGTATTACAAGCCAAATTTCTTACGTAAATTTCATACATGAAAGTTATAGTTTTTAAAATTAAATTATCCATGTGCTTAATAATAAAAATTTCACATACTTATTTTAAATTGCGTGTTCTTCGAAAACTGACTGAGTTATTCACAAAACAAAAATAGGAAATACCCGAGAATGATGATCATGTGTATTTGTGTGGTATGTGCTCAAATATTCCAAGTTTTCGAAGTGGCGCAGAAGACATTATTTAATTTATTTCTGCCTTTATTGTAGGCCTTAATTGTTTAATTATAATTTTGAAATACCGTATTTTATTGTTTGTGACACTTTTTTATTTCAAAATTTTCATAAAATAAATTATGTGTGCTATCTGATTCTAAAACTTATTTTATTTCAATATGTACAGTAATAATTACCTTTAGATCTTTTTATTTTGCCGATAGAAACAATTTACGATTATTTTTAAACGAAGGATCATTTTGCTCTTTTCTTGAGAACAAAATGATCTTTTGGACACTTTTCAAAATTCCGTTTTTTTAATTACTCAATGTGGGTTGAAAATATTATTGAAATATGTTTATTATGCAAAATATAGTGTAAAACATACTAATAAAATGTCATAGTTTTATTTAAGCATTTATGTTATTTATACAAGTTTCCCCTTAAGGAATTCCCCTTATATATTTTAGGCCACCTTCCTCTACATGGGACAAAGCTTAAGAATATAAACCATTTAAACAGCAATAGAGAAGATTTAAATTCTGCTTCTTTACCGACTTCTATATCGCAATATTTTCAAATTCACTTCCACATGCCCGTGTTTTAGAAAACAAACATAATCTTGAAATATTTTCATGATATAAATATTTATGAGATTTTTTCCCATACCCATATTTGAAAAAAGAACTTATTTTAGAAGAAACACTTCTAAAAATACTTCTTTTGATGCTTTATAGCTGAATTTGTTGAGATGAATCTAACATTTGCAGCTGTATGTTTTGAACTTAAATGATATTTTTCATTTTTTAAAAATAAAATTGCTAGTCTAAGACACGAATTAATTCACGATACATACTAATTAAATTCGTTCTAAGATGTGAATTTTGATTTCGTTGACGCTTAATCATTTGGTATTGATTAAATTATTTAACAAATATACTTAACTGTCCACTTAACAGAAATATTCAACCAGTATGCATAGACTATCGCTTCAATTTTATTAATTTTGTCACCTATGATTTTCTAAATATACTGTAAAGTGGAAGTAACTATTATGTGGAAGATGTTTCTTTGTTACTCTGTACTTTTATATTCGTCACTAAATAAAATTTTCTCAGAATGTTTTATAGTAAATACCGTTAGAGTTAGCGAGGAAAATTCTAACAAATTAAACAAGACTTGGTTCGTAAGCGCAGTAGGAACTAATGAATGTCAAACATTTTATAGATCTTATTCTTAAATTGTTAAAATCAAGTACTTTTAAAGACTAAAACATTTTTTATTGCATTGCTCACGTAACAGAAGTGGATTAGATTATTGTGTTATATATTTTTTTCAAAATTTTAAGAGTTTATAAGCTGATACACCGTTAGCAAATTCCAAAAACGTGAGTAGCATGTATAGCAAAGGTAAATCCAAAAAGTGTTTTGCACTTAATTAATTTGAGGCGACGCAAATCGTCAGATGTTAGCTCAAGTAACATTGTTTTATTTTCACCTTCATATTATGATAAATGTGGACTTATAAATGATTAGAGTAATATATTTGTACAACAATATAGTATGTTAAGAAATGTTATAATTGCTTAGAAAGCACTAGTGCATGAATACGGTTTGAATAGTGCTACCGTGTCGAATCCTTTAAAGTGGCAAGGAAGGGGCGATAAATATTATGAAGCATATTATCAGACATGGATCATTCTTTTTTTCCTTTCTTTGTTATTAATGTTTAATCTTTTAGCAGCATCAGCCAAATAACGCGCCTCCTCTGTCGCGTTTCTTTAATGATGAGGGCGAACAGGCTAAACATAGGTTTAGTTGTGGGTTTAAGTAGCCCTATCGCTTCTCCCCCCTCCCTGGATCCGCCACTAGTGCAGTGTTTTACAAATTCTTTTTCTACGAGTATACTTGAACTTAACATTATTGAAGTGCTGAGAAAGAAAACATACAACGCTCAGAAAGGTCTCGAAAAAGTGGTAACGGGCATTAATTCTTTATCTGTTTGAAATAAGCGGCTACTATAAATTGAAAAAATGTTCAAAATAAGATAAAAAAGACTACTTTAAGAAATGGTTTCTCTCATTAATTTTCAAAAAAATTACAATTTTTAAATTTGTCATCGAAAAGCCACTGAAAAGTGGTTTAAGTCAGCATATATTCATCTTCATATCTGTGATACTTTTTAGGATATAACTCTCAAAATTTGTACGTTGTCTGATTGATGCATGGGCGGGCCCACTTTACTGACTAGGAATTTCCTTGTAAGGGGGTCGTACATAAGTTTAATTAGTGTAACATTTTGAAAATTTGCGAGAGGAATTTTTATAAGTGTAATCCGTAACATGCTTGAACATTTTTTCAATTAACTTTGCTGACTTATCTCAAATAGATAAAGAATTAAAGCGTGTTACCGCCTTTTGGGGACACCCTGTATGTACCAATATTGTATACATAAGGAATTATCTAGAGTTAAACTTTAAATGTAACGCGTGCTATTTCAACCACACGTCAGTTTTTCACTACCGACTACAAAAAGTAGAGACTCCGCATGTTCTTTCCTCCCTTCGAAATGACACAGAGCAAAAAAGCAATAGAACCAATCTGTGAAAAGGGAAATCGGGTTATTGGTCCTGAAGGATTGCCGTGTTTTTTCTATGTCAAGGAAAAGCGCGCTTTTTATCTCCTGGGAAAAGTTTAGACTCTTTATCTCCTCTTTATCACATGTAATTCTTGCAATCAGTAAATCAATGCGGACTACTACCGGTAAAGCTTAATAAATATACACAGTACTGGAAACTAGTGCGATAGTTAATAAACTATTTAACTGTATGATTTGGTTTAAAGCAATGATGTTTTGGATTTAAAGTAATATTTTTAAAAATAAAAACATGAAATGTATAATTTATAATATGGTGCAGTTGTTCTTTAAAATAGAAAATAAATGAAATGTATATACGTGCACGTTTTATGTGGAATTTGACATTTAAGTTATTGTGCATGCTTATTTGTGCTGTTTGGTTATGAAATCTTATCAAGTTTAAATAACTATCAAGGATTAGCTTGTTACAAAACATTACTTGTACCTTGAAATAAAACGGCGTGACTATCCTATGAGGTAAATAAATTTTCAATGGATAGACGCAGTATTCGGCAAATTATTGATTTAATTTGCTGATGACGTTGCTTGGTACTTTCAATATTTTAAACTGAAAGTTTTGCATTGCATATTTGGTAAGTACGCAGATTTTAGGCATACACTGAAAGTAGTGATTCTTTTAAATACGTGCGTCAAAGGAATTACTTCATTTTGTGGAACTTTAGTAAAACATTGACAGTATTTCACGGTATTTTATTCTCATAAAAAACCTATTATAATTATTTGGCCAGTACTGTATTAATTAAAGAAAATAAAATTATGAGCATTTTTGTCGTGAAGAAGTAAATGCCTCAATTGGCAATCATAAAAATAATACTAGAGTACATTTGCTGTAATGTAAATAAAGTTTTAAGTAAAAGAAATCATTTGAAAATTAATGACCTCCCAAATCTCCCATTGACTCCCACTCCTCCCAATTTGCAAAAATGCTATGCTAAAGCATTTCATCTATTTAAATTACATTAAAATTTTTTCAAACAGATATATCATCTAAGCTAACAGTAAAATATTTTAAAAAGGAAATTTATAATCTTACAAGATTCCGGTAATGAAGAAGATCATAAGAATGATTTATGATTATTTGGTGCCGAATGATCTCCTCCAAAACAAAGTCCTTTTCTCTTTAATTTTTAAAAGTTTTTTATCTCTTTGTGCAAACAAATTATTGGTTTCAAAATTTCTTTAAAAACATTTGGAAGAATGAGATTTTTTTCTGTTTCTCAAGACACTAATTTTATTTTTAAAAATGACGTAGAAGTATTTCGAAAGAATTTTAGGTAAAAGTAAGGATATTCTGCTGTAAATTACATGCCATTTTTAACTTATTTCTTATGAATACAAGGAATTCTAGAATCTTAAATTTGAATTCTAAATTTTTGCATTTCACAGTATGAAAAACTTTTTTCTGATTACTTTTGCAAAGCAATTTACCTCCATAAAAAGAAAATTTGCAAAGCAAAGGATAATTAGGGAGAAAAAAGAAATATTTATGGCATTATTTATTTGAATATTTTAACGAAAAAGATCTTTATAAGTCGAATGAAATTGTAAGTTTTCTTTCTTCCTTTTTTGCACAAAAATAATATGAAATGAAGCATTTGGTGTTCTTGAGTTATTAGATATTATTCATAATAGGAGTTTAAGTAAAATAATAATAATTCCTTCTTGTACGACTCATAAAAGAATGAATATTCCTGCACTAGGTATGCTAAGGTGAAATTTCATCCATTAAAAAAGAGTTCTATGTGTACTTTGTGTTTATTATTTGGAATACGACAAGTATGTAATGTTGCCGGTTGCTCATCTTATTGGCTGGTTATACTTATAGAAAAATTACGTTTCGTGTTTTTGACTAATGCATACTTTTCTCAGCCTTTATCTTTACGTCTCTCTTACACACGCAAATGATTGAAAATGTTTTCAAATTAGTTATATTATGAGTAAATTCTGCGTTTTTCATTTATATTTTAAGCCGAAAAATTTACATTTATGTTATTTGGCTTCTATCCCTTTTTAACAAATGTTTCAGTGTCAACAAATGTTTTGTACAAGTCAACAAATGTTTTGTATCAGTATTTAACTGTTATAAAAAAAGTTAAATTTTTACATACTTTTAAATAATACTGATATAAACACTTGGATATTTTCTTTTTGGTGTTGGTTCAACATTTTTCAGCATTTAAAAAAAGGCACTTTATTATATAAAAAGTTAAAAATTTCCTGTCATACCGGGAACAAACTCGGTAAATAAACATTATGCGCATATCGTTTTAAAAATAAGATTTGAAAAGTTTTAATGTATGGATTGGCAACGGTAACTTCCTTCCATGCAATATGAAACTATTTCACGCTTTATTGGTTTATCTGGTCACATGGCCTTCCCTTGAAAAAATAATTATTTGTTGTTTTATCCATTGTATTATGTTCCTTTACTGGGCATACTACTAATTCCTGTAAAGTAAAAATACAGTGCCAGTGTGTGTTCCTTTAGTACGCTATTGTACCATTTTTACCACAAATTTATATGTTATACTCAAAACCCTAAATCAATAACTTATAACCTCCGATATTTTTTATTTTTCTTTTACACAAATTGCATACAGCATAAAATGTGCTTGCTCAGATAAATACGAAAAAGTAGACTTCAAAATTATCTTGTGAAAAAAAAAAATTCTTCTAAATGTTTATTTTCTGGTCGGTTTACCCTATAGACAAACTGTCTCTCGTCATATTAATTTCATAATTTGGTGCAGAAAACACATCTGGAAAGGGATCGCATCGATGATTGGCTATGAAAGGTCTTAAACAGCAGGCCAACTGTGTCGCTCAGGTAGTTGCTCACTAATTCATAGTTGGGTTCTTCACTGATGCGCATTTCACGTTTTATTACCGTTATACACTTTTAAATATATATAATTGTGAGAATTTACCTGAATTACAACAGCTTTGCCAATATTTTTTACTGCGTAACTATTATTGTAAAATTTATGGTTTTAATGAACCAGTTCTGATCGATATTTAATTATCAAAGTCAATCAGAGATTAGTTTTATTGCCTCTGCAATTTCTCCTCTTCTTTCTCTCTCGCACACACAAACACACAAAGCAGCTTCAGATCAATTCATTAATTTCGCCACAAAATAAAATTCTAAAGACCATCGATAGAAAGCTGAATTTTAAAACAATTAATTTGGCTATATAAATTGAAACAATTTTAATGGTGAGAAAATTCCATCCTTTTTAAATTAAAGCCAAAATAAACTTTCGTCTCGACTTCATACAATTAAATTTCTTTCCCTATCAAAGGGAAAGTTGTAACTATGTTTAATTTTATGTAGCTAATTTTCTTTATCAGACCAAAACTGTTGTATTTTATAGCCTGGATATTTTGAATTCGTTTGACAAACTTAAAGGGGCTGGAAAAAGTATGCATATTTACTGGTTAAAGTGTGGGGACTTTAATCGATGACTGCAAGGAAAAACTAACTTAAGTAATTGATGGGCGGGTGTATTTTATTAAAGATATTACTGTCAGGAGGAATATACGAAAGATATGAAAACATGTATTTTGTAATGAAACAAACTTTTTTGTTGTGGTCAGTAACTTTTAAACACTATTAATTTTTCCATTTCTGCATTAGATAGAATGAAAAGTTGGACTCTGAGAATAAAGGATAAATTCATTTTAAGAACTTCGGCTGAAAGACTTTTTTTAATTATTGTGGCAGAGTAGTTATTTTTCTTTTACATGAAATATTTTATATGCAATTTCTAAATAAAGAAACTAAAAGCAACTGTTTATAAAATATATAAGAATAAATACATAAATATTAATAAATAAATAATATCTGTTTCGTTTTCAAAATGAAACGAAGAAGTTGAATTGTTATTTATGTTATGCAAAATGTTTTAAAAAGTTAATTTAACATATTTATATGCATTAATTTAAAATAAATTGTTTAGAACAAAAGCCTTTAAATTATTTTTAACTTAGTACAATAAAACCCGTAATACACGGACTTTAAGGGGAACCTATTAGTGTAAATAGTTCCTTTTTCATGGCTCAAAATGTAATGGGCACCTAACTTTAGTGACAAAATGTTTCAGTTCTATTCGGTTTCATTTAATGTTAATTTCGTTGTGTTTTGAGTAAAGTGATATTTTAAAAAGAAATGTTTGAACAAAAATTAACTTTGACCATGACAATACTTAGCTTTGTTTCCCTTACACAAAAGGTTTGTTGTACAAGCACTTTCCCTTCGGGTATTGTGCCTCTGTCCACACTGTATTCTAATTTTATGTAAAAATATGTAATTGTTTCTTAATTCAATATTGATTTTGTACAATTTAACGAAGAAGACTGTATTGGGATCGGAAAAATAAAAAATGGTCATTATTATCAATTGTCTGTTTTCTTCTGTGATTCAGGAACGAGTACATTTTTTATGTGCCTTTATCTATAGACATCAGATGCGATGTTTCGTTTAGTACAAGAAATTATCTATTTCTTGAATTTGATGATCGTCATTTTTTCCTTCAATAAAGTGTTTACTTCGTGCTTAAGCATTCTAAGTGTGTGTGTAAAAAAAAAAGGAAAATACGTAAACAGGGGAAAACCCTATGTTCGACCAAATTCATCAAATATGTTCTATCATAGATCAGATACATTGCAATTTTTCATTGTCTACGGCTCTACTTCTTGATTTATTTTACAAACATGCTTTCGCATAGTTACGACGATTATATATAAATAACCCCAGAAATTTTCGTCAGTATATTTGGTGCCAGTACCAGGTACGAGCCGCTTTCTAAGAGCCACAGTGTTATATTGTATAATTTTCGTATTGCATTCTTTTGCACTGTTATTTCCTCTTTAAATTTAATTTTTTTTCGTTTGAAAAACATTTTAAAATTTCCACGTTGAAATAATTTCAAGGTGCAACATTTTTTTAAAGAACCCTATAATTTGTTTACTTGAATTCTTTTGAAATTCTAATAATACGAAGTGGGTTAATTTATATATAATATCCAAGAAATTTATACATATATGTGTATAATGTAAAAAAAATGAATAGCAATATTTGAGAACAACTTTTGATTCTGAATATGATAATTTTTCGCAGCCATTTTCGCATGAGCATTTTTATTTACTACACTAAGTAATTATGGTAGTAGTATATGTGACAGTAATTTTTTATACTGAGATAATTTGAAGTAATAATAATATAAGATTATATTCACTTTCTATTTATACAAAAGTGCTACAATTAATTTCGTTTGAATGCCTGATCATTAGAGTTTTTCAAATACCTGATTATGACTATTCCATTTCTAAGAGAACTTATGCTGCTGGTGCTTTAGTTTCTCTAGGATCCCCCCCACCCCACCCAACCAGCAACGTCTCTTGTTTACATTATTCAAAACTCTTGTTGCTGGAGCTGAGTTTCATAAGAATTTTTCCCGACCAACAATTACAAATTTTCCAAGAATTACACAAACTTATTTTCATTGTATTTTCATATTTTTAATTTGCTTTAAATGCCTAATGATAATTGTTTTCATTTTGTCTACATAATTTTCATATTTGTTTGTGTACCTATTTTATCAAGTAAAACTTTTCATACAATTTACACATGTTTGTGAAATTTTTAAGGATACAATTTTACACTCATTTTTGTATATTTTGATTTTGATACCCTTTTCCAATGTGAAGCGAGATATAGTGTTTGATTACATTATTTTTGGTTAATGGCTGGTTCAGTTTTCTTTTTTGTCTTCTTTTAAAAGTTTCGACAGTATACCTTGCTTTTGGTTGCATTTTTGTTCTCTTTGTTCCATGTTTCACATTTTTTTTCTCTACATACTGCATTTTACATTTTGATATTCATGGTGCAGCTTCTTTGAGGTACACACACTTTAATTTTTTCCCTCAATTTCTTGAGCCACATTTGTTTTTCTTTCCACACACTTGTTATAATATCCAAGTCCATGGCAATGCCTTTCTGAGATTTACATTTTTTGGTTTTGTTTATACATGCTGCATTCTTGCATACGTACGTCCATGGCACAACTACGTGAAATTTATTCAGCTTTCTTAATTACTTTTATTTGTCCAATTTTTACCTCACAATATACTTTGTTTTACTTTGCCATTTTTGTTACACAATTTTACAGTTGAAGCACTGATTTTTTTTTTACTTTTTAATTATATTGTTTTCGTCTAGTCCATTGTGTACTTTTAGATAAGTGCTTGAGCCTTTTAATGTGAATAGCCTGATCCCCGGTTTGCATTGAGTGGTTCCAGTTTCTTGTTTACAGGTCGCATTTGGTTTTGTTCTTTTCTTCCCTTTTCAATAATTTGTTATACACAGTTATTTTGCTTTATTTTTTTGCCCAGTGTTTGTAAACATGTCATTTTACACAATTTTTTTCAACTGTTCTATACGTATGTGTCTTCTTGATTCTTGGAAGAAATTAAGTGAAGTCTAACAATTCCAATTTTCTCAAAATTAATATTTTGCACACATGTTTTTCCTTTTTCAATTTTTTTTTTCGAATACTGGTTAAAAGTACATTGTATATGCTTTATGCCGCTAAGGTTAATGTGTTCAAATATGAAGAATGCCTGTCATTTTGAAAGTATTTTTTGGTATTATGAAAGTTTTGAATGGATCCATTTTAAAACAAAGTAATGGTCTTTTTGATAATGATGATGATAATAAAAACCTAGTTATGAATAATATGTTTGAGAATTATGATTAAAAAAAGAAGTTAGATCCTAAAGAATTAATTTGAGAATATTATATGTGAAAAGCTATATCTCAAACACTGAATATGAAAAATTTACATATGAAGATTGTATCTTATTAAAATTTTCGCATGTTTACATTAAGTATTGTGACTAATATTTTTTTATTAAAACTTTTGAATATGAATATTTTAATTACATTATTTAATGTATATTACCAAAGTTTATTTCCATCTCAAACATTTTATGCAGGGTAACAAGAATTTCTTCAAAGACTTTTTTTAAAGACTCGCACTGTTTTCTCAATATTTTGAATAAAACAATTACCTTCAAATTTAAGGTAGTTTTAAAAAGATATACTTGAAACATCTTTATTTTATTTCATATTATGATAGTATTAAAAAAAGCACATTACAAATATATAGTTTTTATTTTCAAAGGTTATAGTAGGAAAATATTGCATATAATTGACTTTGATCTCATGAGGAGACTATACAAACAAACAAAAAAAAGGAAAAGAAAAGGAAGAAGAAAAAAAAACTGTCTTGTGGCAACAAGATTTCTTTTCTTGGGATTACAAGATTATAATTGCTCATTGGCGATATGTTACAAGAAGTTTTGTGACTAATTTTCAAGAACTATATTTCAACTGTAAAATTTACAGTAAATACACAGCCACCTTATTTTTCTTCAACAACTCTGAATCTTGATTACTGTTATATAAGTGAATATTTTTATCTTATGTTTTACTGATTGAATATATAATGTGCATATTTTTTTCTCTTAAACTTGGGGGAGTATAACTAACGTTCACACAACGTGCATTTTTTTAAAGCAAAAGTATTAATACAAATGTTAACTACTATTGTCTAAATTTGAACTAATAATCTGTTCTAAATTTAATTAATTATAAGTTTTTAACAAGTAAATGTTTTTAAAGCTTTCAAATTTCTTTTCAGCCATTTCATTTGTAAGGCAATAACGTACTTTTAAATCATTTGAATTTTCTGCCTTCAGCAATGCTAATCAAACTTGCAGCTGCTGTCTCTGTGTGTGTGTGTTTTATTTTTTTTAATTTTCTTCCGTCTACTTTTCGCACTTATTCATATAAAATCCCAACTTGCAATATTGCCCTGTTCCCAAACCGTCTTATCTCCAATTACTTGTTTTCTTTTTTGCTTCTCTGTGAGAAGGTGCACGCATCGAATGTTCTAGAAAAGTCTTTCGAATTCGTCTTTTCTCTCTTCTGACGTACGTAATAACTTAACGGCCAAATTCGGACTCGTGACATGCCCATCTGAGCATCTTTGAATGTGATAACACCACCGTTTAACACCGTTTAACACCAGTTTTTTGAGTGTTTTTTCAGATCTTTGAATGTGGACTGTCAGTAGTGACTTAGCGATCAGAGTACAGCTACGTTGGATTTTTGTACAAGCATTTTCCCTTCGGGGATTGTGCCTCTGTCCACATTGTATTCTATTTTTATGTAAAAATGTGTAATTGTTATTAATTCAATATGATTTTGTACTGTTTAACGAAGAAGCCAATGCTGTGCTCGCGAAAATACAAAAATGATCATTATCGTCAATTATCTATTTTCTTCTGTGATTCAAGAAAGAGTGCATTTTTATGTGTCTTCATCTAAAGAGATCGCAAGCGACGTTTTGTTTAGTGCAAGAAATTATCTATTTCTTGCATGTTGATGATCGTAACTTTTTCCTTCAATAAAGTGTTTACTTCGTGCTCCAGTATTCTAAATGCATGTGTTGGGAAAATACGTAAACAGGGGAAAACCCTGTGTTCTGCCAATTCATCAAATATGGCCACAGTCTTAAACGACAAACCAGTTACACACGTGCAACGAGTTTCCATCTAAGTTGTTCGCAAACGAAACTGAGTGCATTCAGTTTATAAATTAGAGCGTTCGTATACAAAACTGAGTGCGGTTAGTTTCAAACTAAGTAAACTGAGCACGGAGCAGGTTCATCCAGTTGTTGAGAGGACACTCTTGCTGCACGCTGTTGCTGTTATGAAATGGCATCCGTTGTTATGAAAAATATATTACGATTGCTGGAGCTGCAAATGATATTTTTACGAGGAGAAAATTCAAGCACACTCTAGCAATTGCAACGGAGGTACAGAATTTTTTTGAAAGGAATTTTTATTCAGAATTATTATTATTTTCTTGCACTTTTCATTTTAGTATATTCAAAAATGCATATTTTTAGTGTTGAGATTGAAATAGTTTTAAACTGTTATTAGCAAAATTTGAACTTCTCTTGCCAAATACTTTTGGAAAAATACAAGTTTAAGTTGAAATTTCTAAATTTTGATCAGTGCACTTCAATTATGGCCCATTCGTTCTTTTAAAATCATGTTGATTTTATTTTGAGTATGTACTAAAATCTCCTCGAGAAAAATAACAGCATACACGAACTGCAAATAAACACATCTCCTAGGCGAAGAAACTGATAACACTGAACAAACGTTAAAAAACACTCAAATTACTGGTGTTAAACGATAAAGTAAATAAAAAACTTTGTAAAAAACACACATAAGAAGTTATAGGTAAGAAGATACGCACGTTTCGGTCAAAAATTGTTTTGACCTTCATCAGTCCAAGCCCTTCGTCGCAAGGAACACAGGGAACTGAAAAGAGATAAACAAGCCGTGTTTATCTCTTTTCAGGTCCCTGTGTTATCTCTTTTCAGTTCCCCCGAAGGGCTTGGACTGATGAAGGTCAAAACAATTTTTGACCGAAACGTGCGTATCTTTTTACCTATAACTTCTTATGTGTGTTTTTTACAAAGTTTTTTATTTACTTTACTGAACAAACGTATTCGAGTTTTCTTACGAAAACTCGTGCAACGACTTTGTCGTTTACGAATGCACCCTATGTTCTATGATCGATCCCGAGCACCGCAATTTTTCTCTAAGACTCCACTTCTCAATTTATTTTACAAACATGCTTTCGCACAATTACCACAATTATATATAAATAACTATCAAAGTTTGTCAGTCTAATGAGCAATAACAGTTTCAAAGCAGTTTCAGTTATAGGCCCATAAAAATATTTCTGTTAAAGCAATTATATTTATGGTGATATTGTAAAAAATTTGGCTTTCTTTCCCTCTAACTATGAGAAAATGGGACTGAAAAATATAAAGTATTTTATGTGTATTACGTATTCTGAATACTAATTTTAATGCTTGTAAAATCACTCGTTTCAAGCAACTATATTAAAAAACAGTTTTATTAATTCAAGGCTACTTTAAATAATTTCCATGATTCAAATTATTAAATTTTTAATAAAATATTGATCTGAAAGGGAAAAAAAGTTGTCTTCTACTAGCAAATTTAATTATTTGAGTTAAAAATAAAAAATAGCAAATCGCATAGTCATGTTAACTTTTCTTAAACAGAAATGTATAGATTTTATTTTTGCCTTCAAAATAGTGCAAAATGGATAAGAATTGTAAAAAAGAAATAATAATAAAATACAGTTTTATTTGCAAAGTACGTTGCGTAAAGTTAAATTTAAAACTGTTATTTCAGATACAATGTTTAGCAGGCTCAAGTTTTATTATTCTATCTCAAGCTGAGTTATTTTTCAGCCTTAAAGTTAAATTTTATAGCTATATGTAGTACAGCTGCGCTGTTCAACATTTCTCCCCGTGAAAATGCTTTAAAGGTGGATTTTATTGCACACAATTCAGTTACAGCTATTAAGCTGTAGAGCCTTAAAGTTCCAGATTCAAAGTTATTACTTGATGTAAAACTATTCAAGGGTGAATAACATCAAGTTGGTGCAAGAGAAAAAGTGTTATAAATAGGTTGAATCACCAGTTACTTTATTCTTAATATCAGAGATAAAGTAAAATCGATTTTATCATCTAAGTAAAGTTTATTAATAAATTATCCTTTTACGAATTTAATAAAGTAACAGAACTAATTTTTGTAGTTACTAAAGATTAATTTTTTAAAGAAAATTTAAGTTTTAAAATTTTTATCTTCCTCAAGCGATCACTAGTTTCTTAGGACTGTTTTCCCACTAATTTTGTGAAAAGAAAAATGTCAGCAAGAAAAAAAAACCCGTACGTTAACAAATTTAAAACCACTGTGCCAATTAACTTGATATAGACAAGGAACTTACAATAGAATGAAAAAGCCCCATTAAAAGAATTATTTCAGATAACTGTTAATAAGTGCAAGTGCTCTTGCGTAAGTAGGATTTAATATTACTAAAAATTTGTTAAATTTTGACTTATGGATATCTTAATTTTTTTTAGTTTTAAATTTGCTTCAAAATCATATATCATATTGACTGGATGATTAGATTATTAGTGTTTCATTTCTGAACAGAGGAAGAACCAATTAGGTTTACCAACATTCTCATCTTAAAAGAACAAACACACTTGTTAATTGTTTTACTGTCCATTTTTAGTAATCTTTAAGAAAATGAATTTATTTATAAATAGCTCACATGGACACCAGAGGCAATACCTTTAAATATGGCACCATTCTGAAATAACACTTTTATTTTGTTTACGGTAGTACAAACTTTTCCAAAGAGAAGACAAATAAAAAAAAGAAGGAAGTTGCATCTTCTGATAATAATTTCGAAAATGAATATAACATTAAAAAAATTAAACTAATCTTTAAATTCAAAGACGGACTTAAAAGGTATAAACACATTTTTGAGAAATATTTCAAGCTCAAACACTTACTGCAACATAAAATTTATCCCATTTTTCGATCATTGGCGAAAATATTTTGAAAATTCGTTAATTGTCACATTTTTAATGTAAAATAATACATAATCTTTAAATTTTCAGTGCAATGCATCAAGAGTATTTTGTTCTTGAAGACATAACTTTTTAAAATAATTTGAAGGAAAATATTAAGCCTAATGATATTTAATCAAAGCATTATTCATTTCATTGGAAAACAAATTTCTAATGTGATATACTGTAATAATCTATGAAGTTATACTTTTGATCATTAGATAACATACATTACACTTTATCTTACATGCGTCAATAAAATATATTAATGCTAAGATAAAAATTTCTCAAAAATTTAACTTGGATATCAAAAGAAACTAAAATTGAATATACAAAATCACTTTCCATTTCTGAAATATTACGCTCTGTAAATAAGCTCAAAAAATTTGTGTGGACATTTTTAAAAAAATAACAAAAAGAAGTACAGTTTAAAATAATGCCTTTATATATATATATATATATATATATATATATATATATATATATATATATATATATATATATATATATATATATATATATATATTATATGAGGAGAAAAGGCATTAAATAGACTTCATATTATCATATTATTTATAAGTTTGAAAATCTAAATTTTATTATTTATTCATACATTTCTATTTTCTAATGTTTAATTTATGGAATTATTCCTTATCGTATTAAGTAAAATCAACATTTCTTGTTACCCGTTCCTATCTTTGGGTGATTGTCACTGAGGAAACACGTAGAGCTGTTTCGAGCAAAAAGTTTTTGCTCGAAACAGCTGTATGGCCGTCGAAGTAAACGTTATGGTGTTATTTCACAAAGTTTTTTATTAATTTACTAGCTGAAGTACCCGTTCTTCGCACGGGAATGAATGGACTTTTTGATATTACGATTTGTGGTGATTACTATTCATTGTAATAAACAGATATAGCAAAGTGGATATCGCGTTATGTTGTGTCCAATAATCATGCATACCGAATTGCAAGGCAATCGTTTGTACGGTGCAGAAGGCATGCGGCGTAGCGCAATCTAGTGGCGAGTTTTAGCAAAACGGATACGGCGAAAATATTTTTCGCATTCAGATATCGATGTATACGAATTTTCATGACTATCGGCTGGACAGTCCTGAAGTTCATGTGTTGACGCGACATCTAGTGGCAAGTTATAGGAAAGTGGATAGCGCCAAACTCTTCCCCGTGTTCAAATATCTATGTATACCTATTTTCATAGCGATCATTTGCACAGTCAAGAAGTGATACACTGCAGGGCCATCCAGTGGTTCAATAAAGTAATGATTTGCTACAGCACCGTCAAGTGGCGAGTTATAGCAAAATGGATAACGCCAAAATATTCTCATTGTTCAAATAGCTATGTATACTGATTTTCATAGCGACCGTGTTCAACTATCTATGTATACCAATTTTCATAACGATCATTTGCACAGTCAAGAAGTGATACACTGCAGGGCCATCTAGTAGTTAATTAAAGTAATGATTTGCTACAGCGCCGTCAAGTGGCGAGTTATAGCAAAATGGATAACGCCAAAATATTCTCATTGTTCAAATAGCTATGTATACTGATTTTCATAGCGACCGTTTGAATGGTCAAGAATTTGGCCTGCTGCAGCGTCATCTAGTGGCAACTTAAAATAATAATGCATTGCAGTGTCATCTAGTGGTGAGTAACATCAAAAGGAACGCAGTTAGAATATATTCTTCGTGCTCAAATGTGTAAGTATAAAGAATTTTATGCCGATCGATCGAACGGTATAGAAGTTGATGCTTTTCAGCGCCATTTGACGGCAAGTTACAGCAAAATGGATAGTGAAAAATATTCTCCGTGTTCTAATATTCGCGTGTACCAAATTTCATCGAAATCGGTTGGACGATATTCGCATAGCAAACGGCTAAACGGAATAGAATTCGACGTTCTGCTGCGCCACCTGGTGGCAAGTTAGAGGAAAACGGATAGCATAAAAAGCTTCTTCATGATAAAAGACTTAGGTGAACCAAATTTCATGGTGCAACGGTGCTCAACGGTGCTGGAGTTTTTCAACCTCATACACTCATACCAACATTCATTTTTATCTATAACCAGTGTCATTATATATCCCAGTCTCAAATGAAATCCAGTTTCAAATCTAAGCCTCGCCAAAGTGCCAACATACGCCATTTTGCAAGTGTTTTTTCAGGAAATCATTCGAAGCATTGACTTAGCAGCAATAATATATGGGAAATGGTTCGACCGCGAAAAAGTAAAGCAAGCCTTTATTTGAAAAGTTGAATCCCTTAATACAGCCGAATTTTTTAAAATTATCAACTATAACGTGTTTTATTCATCATTACTCCGATGTACTAAATGAGACGATTTCAATTTTCTGAAATTTGGCGGAATTCCCCCAACTTAAATCAATGTACTCATTTGGCGAGAATTCTGGAGATAGATCAATTGAAATCCCTTAATAACTGCATTATTTCTTCACGGATCATTAAAATTTAACGCTGTATTCTAATAAAACCTTTGCACTTGTTTTCAAAAATCTATTTCCTTAAGCTCTCAATAAATTGCGCCAAGCCGAAATCTGTGCAAACCGCTAGAACTCACTTTCACAAAATCGGCATTTGAGCCATTTTATTTTTTCGCCAAACTAAAATAATTTACGTATTAGCCTCGGAAATCTTCAATTCTTATTGTTTTGCGTGTAAAGCATTACATTCCTGCTCTGATTTCCCATGCACACGATATTATAATTTAAAAAAAATAACCTTACGAATATAAACTAACAAAAAAAAAATCATTATTATTCTTTTATTTTTACTTTGAGAATTTAAAACATTTTATTCGGCAAAATCGCCACACATGGCAACCACGATCCTTATTTCACACTTTTTTCACTACAGGGGTTACAATTACGGAAAGCTTTTTGCGTGAAGAGCATAAAAAATCTCTTAAATTCCGGGAACGGGTGGACTTTCAAAGTTTTAAAGTGGACTACGATTTATTCTATATTATTTTACATATCTGTGCTAAATTTCAGGCCGATAGGTCCATTTTTGTGGATTTGTATACGAACGACATTTTATTCGGCAAAATCGCCACACATGGCAACCACGATCCTTATTTCACACTTTTTTCACTACAGGGGTTACAATTACGGAAAGCTTTTTGCGTGAAGAGCATAAAAAATCTCTTAAATTCCGGGAACGGGTGGACTTTCAAAGTTTTAAAGTGGACTATGAGTTATTCTATATTATTTTACATATCTGTACTAAATTTCAGGCCGATAGGTCCATTTTTGTGGATTTGTATACGAATCAAATCCACAAACAAACAAACAAACAAACAAACAAACAAACAAACAAACAAACAAACAGAATTTCATTTTTATTTATAAGACTAGCTGAAGTACCCGTTCTTCGCACGGGAATGAATGGACTTTTTGATATTACGATTTGTGGTGATTACTATTCATTGTAATAAACAGATATAGCAAAGTGGATATCGCGTTATGTTGTGTCCAATAATCATGCATACCGAATTGCAAGGCAATCGTTTGTACGGTGCAGAAGGCATGCGGCGTAGCGCAATCTAGTGGCGAGTTTTAGCAAAACGGATACGGCGAAAATATTTTTCGCATTCAGATATCGATGTATACGAATTTTCATGACTATCGGCTGGACAGTCCTGAAGTTCATGTGTTGACGCGACATCTAGTGGCAAGTTATAGGAAAGTGGATAGCGCCAAACTCTTCCCCGTGTTCAAATATCTATGTATACCTATTTTCATAGCGATCATTTGCACAGTCAAGAAGTGATACACTGCAGGGCCATCCAGTGGTTCAATAAAGTAATGATTTGCTACAGCACCGTCAAGTGGCGAGTTATAGCAAAATGGATAACGCCAAAATATTCTCATTGTTCAAATAGCTATGTATACTGATTTTCATAGCGACCGTGTTCAACTATCTATGTATACCAATTTTCATAACGATCATTTGCACAGTCAAGAAGTGATACACTGCAGGGCCATCTAGTAGTTAATTAAAGTAATGATTTGCTACAGCGCCGTCAAGTGGCGAGTTATAGCAAAATGGATAACGCCAAAATATTCTCATTGTTCAAATAGCTATGTATACTGATTTTCATAGCGACCGTTTGAATGGTCAAGAATTTGGCCTGCTGCAGCGTCATCTAGTGGCAACTTAAAATAATAATGCATTGCAGTGTCATCTAGTGGTGAGTAACATCAAAAGGAACGCAGTTAGAATATATTCTTCGTGCTCAAATGTGTAAGTATAAAGAATTTTATGCCGATCGATCGAACGGTATAGAAGTTGATGCTTTTCAGCGCCATTTGACGGCAAGTTACAGCAAAATGGATAGTGAAAAATATTCTCCGTGTTCTAATATTCGCGTGTACCAAATTTCATCGAAATCGGTTGGACGATATTCGCATAGCAAACGGCTAAACGGAATAGAATTCGACGTTCTGCTGCGCCACCTGGTGGCAAGTTAGAGGAAAACGGATAGCATAAAAAGCTTCTTCATGATAAAAGACTTAGGTGAACCAAATTTCATGGTGCAACGGTGCTCAACGGTGCTGGAGTTTTTCAACCTCATACACTCATACCAACATTCATTTTTATCTATAACCAGTGTCATTATATATCCCAGTCTCAAATGAAATCCAGTTTCAAATCTAAGCCTCGCCAAAGTGCCAACATACGCCATTTTGCAAGTGTTTTTTCAGGAAATCATTCGAAGCATTGACTTAGCAGCAATAATATATGGGAAATGGTTCGACCGCGAAAAAGTAAAGCAAGCCTTTATTTGAAAAGTTGAATCCCTTAATACAGCCGAATTTTTTAAAATTATCAACTATAACGTGTTTTATTCATCATTACTCCGATGTACTAAATGAGACGATTTCAATTTTCTGAAATTTGGCGGAATTCCCCCAACTTAAATCAATGTACTCATTTGGCGAGAATTCTGGAGATAGATCAATTGAAATCCCTTAATAACTGCATTATTTCTTCACGGATCATTAAAATTTAACGCTGTATTCTAATAAAACCTTTGCACTTGTTTTCAAAAATCTATTTCCTTAAGCTCTCAATAAATTGCGCCAAGCCGAAATCTGTGCAAACCGCTAGAACTCACTTTCACAAAATCGGCATTTGAGCCATTTTATTTTTTCGCCAAACTAAAATAATTTACGTATTAGCCTCGGAAATCTTCAATTCTTATTGTTTTGCGTGTAAAGCATTACATTCCTGCTCTGATTTCCCATGCACACGATATTATAATTTAAAAAAAATAACCTTACGAATATAAACTAACAAAAAAAAAATCATTATTATTCTTTTATTTTTACTTTGAGAATTTAAAACATTTTATTCGGCAAAATCGCCACACATGGCAACCACGATCCTTATTTCACACTTTTTTCACTACAGGGGTTACAATTACGGAAAGCTTTTTGCGTGAAGAGCATAAAAAATCTCTTAAATTCCGGGAACGGGTGGACTTTCAAAGTTTTAAAGTGGACTACGATTTATTCTATATTATTTTACATATCTGTGCTAAATTTCAGGCCGATAGGTCCATTTTTGTGGATTTGTATACGAACGACATTTTATTCGGCAAAATCGCCACACATGGCAACCACGATCCTTATTTCACACTTTTTTCACTACAGGGGTTACAATTACGGAAAGCTTTTTGCGTGAAGAGCATAAAAAATCTCTTAAATTCCGGGAACGGGTGGACTTTCAAAGTTTTAAAGTGGACTATGAGTTATTCTATATTATTTTACATATCTGTACTAAATTTCAGGCCGATAGGTCCATTTTTGTGGATTTGTATACGAATCAAATCCACAAACAAACAAACAAACAAACAAACAAACAAACAAACAAACAAACAAACAGAATTTCATTTTTATTTATAAGATTTCATAAATATTAACATCTACTAAACTTGTCATTCAGGGGCATATCCAGAGGAGGGGTGAGAGCTTCAGTCCACCCCGGAAATTATACCCTTTACTTAGCTTGCAATTTGATGTTTAGCTTACAATTGAAATTTAGCTTACAATTTGATATACAGCCCCCCCCTCCCCTACGATATAAAATCCTGGCTACGCTACTGATGTTTTTAACTTTCAAATGAAAAATTTCAAATACTTCAATGGATAGCCAAATGAAAAACTGAGAATGTTTTTTCATACGAATTTTGAAAACAGTTCCAGTTTTATTTTAATATTATTTTAGAACTATACCATTAATTTTTTGGGGAGCGTTGAGAAGGGGGATATTATTCAAATTTGAATGGATATGCTATAATGGAACTGTGAAGAGGAGTCTTGTAGATTACATATAATTTTGTTTTAGGTCATAACTTTTGTTGGCTAATACCACCCACAGAGGAGTGTTATACCCCCTCCAGAAGCTATTTTTTCATATTCATACAATATATTGCGCAAGAATTACTGCATAAAGAAATCATTCGGAATTTTTCTAGTTTTCTGGTCATTTAAATACTTCAAAAAAAATTTTTTTTCTGTGTAACTGTATAAGCAGAGCTATACAACAATGGGCTATATCTGGTGAATTACAGCGCATCACAATATTTTCTTGTTTTAATTATTTCGTTATAAAATTAGATACAGCGATTAAAATGCTTAGAAAGTGAATTAAAACAATCATGTAAGCTGTAATTTAACAATAAATAAATAAATAAATAAAGGCAGTAGTTGATTTTGAAAAGAAAGATGTCCTTGGGAAAAGAACACAGAATGTTAGCATAAAAGCTGCTGATAATTGAAATTTAATTTACGCAACTATTAAAAAAAAAAATGCGTCGAACTTTGCTTAAAGGAAAGAAGCGTAAAGTATTTGAATACAATTTGTCATCTCACTTCGGCAAAAAAAAAGTGCACACACAAGTTTATTGAAGTAAAAGAGAACTTTGAAAAGAACATCTAATTTTCCCGCCAAACGGTATAGAGCACAAAAGGATTTAACTTGCCTGGAGAGAGTCCTTACAATATCATAAACAGAGTTTGATCAAGCGCTCTTTCGACATAAGACAGGAAACTGTTTGTGTGGAACCGTTCTTTGAAATTCAGAACAAAGATTTTCGAAGACCGTTAAAAGAAAGACAGTCATATTTAAAGGAACAAAAGACTATTTTATAGCAAGCTGTTGTTGGCATCGTAAAATCAATGCAATGCTTTGCTGCGTTAAGTTTAATATCTACGCAGTTTTAAAGCTCCCTTTCTCTCTCTCTCTAAAGGGGACATAAGTTTTCGGAATTAATCCTTAAACAGAGGAATCCGAATTCGAAGAGGCTTGGAACTTTTGGTGGAGAAAGGTTTCATGTTTGACACACTGAAAGGATGTTGTAGTCTAAGAAACTTCTGCAATTTTCGAGATAATTACTTATTCGAACAAGTGCAGGGAGCAAAGATTACAGCGGGAAAAATAGCTGGCTTAATGTTTCAGCACTACGGAACCAGATTGTCGAGTTAATTTTACATAAAATGTTCCATTAAATATAAAGTATGCGTAACGCGCGTTTCATAAAAGATTTAATTTTGCTTTATTATAAATTGCTTTGGGAGTCAAAACGTTTTATTATTTGAGAAAAAATATTAATCGGTATTTTTAAATGAATAAATAATTCAAATTATTAACTTAAAATTCATAACATAATTTTGTTATGTAAAGAATCGTAAAAAATTGAACTGACATATATTTAAACAAACCAAAATGTTAAAAAAGATGCAGAAAACTCAAAAAGAATTTCTCAAATCTGTTTAATTAAATAATTTCATCTGAGCACGTGACAACCTGTATTTTATGTTTAAAAAAATAAACCTTATACTATGAAGTATCAGAAAGTTTTTATAGAATCATCATGTATCTTTCTTAGGTGCATAATGTATTTGAAACTGAAAATATTATTTACTATATGCTTTCAGTATCAAACTCAAAGTATTCATACAAAATTATCGAATTTCAAATTTTAAAATTTTAAACTAAAACACTAGTAGAAAAATCACTGTTGCGCATAGTTACAAGAAAACACCATTGCAAACTGCATAACTCTAGAACAGCAACTACAACTGAAGAACCACATGTTGATCATATATTTACTTCCTTGTACGTAGTATAAGGAAGTAATGTGATCCCGAAAAATTTTGGGGGCCAAATTTCGACATAAAAACCGATTTTGACTACCTCTAAATTTAATTTTAAAAATTTTTTCGATGCATCTCATCGTAGGCTAGCATGCACGATCATATTAACGCGTCTGCAACTCATTTTGACCAGTGGCGAGTCTACTGTGGCCAGTTTTTCCATGCCGTCTGTACGTACGTACGTACGTATGTATGTAACTCGCATATCTCAAAAACTATTGGTCGTAGAATGTTGAGATTTGATATTTAGGATTGTTCTATGATCTAGTTGTGCACCTCCCCTTTTGGTGGCAATCGAATGGATAGTTTATGTACAGGACCGCCCAAAAGATTCGAAATACATTACGCTCTATGGGCCGAAATTCATTAAACTCGCCTAACTCAAAAGCTATTAGGCGTAGAATGTCGAAACTTCATATTTTGGATAGTTGTAACATCTAGTTGTGCACCTCCCCTTTTGGTGGCAATCGAATGGATAGTTTATGTACAGGACCGCCCAAAAGATTCGAAATACATTACGCTCTATGGGCCGAAATTCATTAAACTCGCCTAACTCAAAAGCTATTAGGCGTAGAATGTCGAAACTTCATATTTTGGATAGTTGTAACATCTAGTTGTGCACCTCCCCTTTTGGTTCCATTCGACTGGATAGTTTATCTACAGGACTGCCCAAAACATTCGAAATACATTACACTCAATGGGCCGAAATTCATTAAACTGGCATATCTCAAAAACTGTTAGGCGTTGAATGTTGAAACTTTATATTTAAGATTGTTGTAACATCTAGTTGTGCACCTCCCCTTTCGGTTCCATTCGACTGAATAGTTTATCTACAGGACCGCCCAAAAGATTCGAAATACATTACGCTCTATGGGCCGAAATTCATCAAAGCGTTTTTTAGAGGTATTGGGCTATTTCAAACGACTCAGAAGTGATATATGCTGTAAAGAGTTAGAAAATGAATTTCTCTATTAAAAAAAGTGCCTTTATCATTTATAGTTCTGCTACAGGAACACTCAAAAGATTTCCAATACATTACGGTCAATAGCAATTTTAGGGGCATTCATCCATTTCAAGCACAATACCGTCCTACCACATAAGTTAGGTAATGGTCCGACCACGGTCACGTGCCTCCCTCAAGAACTATGCCAAAAGTCGCCAAGCTTGGCGACTTTTGGTGTACGTGTGTGCATATTTAACTCTCAAATCTCAAAAACTATTATGAAATTTCATATATAAGAATGTTGTAACATCTAGTTGTGCATCTCGATTTTTGGTTCCAATCTACTGGAGAGTTTATTTACAGGACCACCGAAAAGAATTTCAGTACCTTAATGTCTATGGACATCTTCATTATAACACAACTGTAGACAGTCATTGTTTGGTACATGCCCAAAATCTCGCCGTCTGTCCTCGACCTTGGCGAGTTTTGGCGAAATATCGCCAAATTTGGCGATAATCTGTCATTGTTTGGTTTATGCTTAAAATCTCGCCAAATGTCGTCGACATTGACGAGTTTCGCCGAAATATCGCCAAATTTGGCGCCAAAAATTATTTCCTATTTTGTATAACTCTAAAACTTTAACCCGTAGATTTTTTTAACTTTGTATTTAGAACTATTGTAATATCTAACTGTTTTCAATATCTTTTTTGACAGCAATCGACTGAGAATTTATTTACATGGTGAGCCAAATGACTTTGAATACATTGAGGTGTATAGATGCATTCAATTCATTGAAGGTCTGTGCTCACTGACTACTTTGGCTATCCCCAAAATCTCGCTGACTATCTCAAGTTTGTCGGCTTTTGGTGAAATATCGCCAAATAAAGTGTTAGAAGGAAATCTTTCAAATTGAACTCAGCTTGGCGATATCGAAATATTTGGCTAGAAATTGCTAAACCTTACTATTATTGATATTTTATCTCTTTCAAACAAATAAATTTAGAGGAAGTGCGTCGAAAATATTTTTGATCTAATGGACGTGCAAGGAAGTCATGTGTTGGACACATCAGATTTTTTCAAATTAGTAAACCAGAAATTTATTGTTTAAAATTCTTCATTAGAGTATTATAGGTATATAGCATATCACAATATTTTATAATCTGAAATAATATAATGCATGTTATAATACACTGTGATATTGCATTATAATAAGCTAAAACTTCCGATTCCCAATTAACACATAAATTCACAATAAAAAATAAGATATTTCGCTGCTTTCAAATTAAAAGAAGAAAAATTGACCATCATTATTTTGAATTTATCTTAAACGCGTAAATCAGTTCAACTTTTAAAATTAATAATTGTAACTAGTTTACGTATGATAATAAAGAAGTAGCATATTATTAAGACTTTAGCCTTACATGGCACTTATGCTTACAATTGATTCAAAAACAATCAAAATTCGTTCGCAAAAATCTTATAAATAAAAATGAAATTCTGTTTGTTTGTTTGTTTGTTTGTTTGTGGATTTGATTCGTATACAAATCCACAAAAATGGACCTATCGGCCTGAAATTTAGCACAGATATGTAAAATAATATAGAATAAATCATAGTCCACTTTAAAACTTTGAAAGTCCACCCGTTCCCGGAATTTAAGAGATTTTTTATGCTCTTCACGCAAAAATCTTTCCGTAATTGTAACCCCTGTAGTGAAAAAAGTGTGAAATAAGGATCGTGGTTGCCATGTGTGGCGATTTTGCCGAATAAAATGTCGTTCGTATACAAATCCACAAAAATGGACCTATCGGCCTGAAATTTAGCACAGATATGTAAAATAATATAGAATAAATCATAGTCCACTTTAAAACTTTGAAAGTCTACCCGTTCCCGGAATTTGAGAGATTTTTTATGCTCTTCACGCAAAAATCTTTCCGTAATTGTAACCCCTGTAGTGAAAAAAGTGTGAAATAAGGATCGTGGTTGCCATGTGTGGCGATTTTGCCGAATAAAATGTTTTAAATTCTCAAAGTAAAAATAAAAGAATAATAATGATTTTTTTTGTTAGTTTATATTCGTAAGGTTATTTTTTTTTAATTATAATATCGTGTGCATGGGAAATCAGAGCAGGAATGTAATGCTTTACACGCAAAACAATAAGAATTGAAGATTTCCGAGGCTAATGTGTAAATTTTTTTAGTTTGGCGAAAAAATAAAATGGCTGAAATATGGATTTTGAGTAAGTGAGTTCTAGCGGTTTGCACAGTTTTCGGCTTGGCGCAATTTATTGAGAGCTTAAGGAAATAGATTTTTGAAAACAAGTGCAAAGGTTTTATTAGAATACAGCGTTAAATTTTAATGATCCGTGAAGAAATAATGCAGTTATTAAGGGATTTCAAGCGATCTAACTTCAGAATTCTCGTCAATTGAGTACATTGATTTAAGTTGGGGGAATTCCGCCAAATTTCAGAAAATTGAAATCTTCTCATTTAGTACATCGGAGTAACGATGAATAAAACACATTATAGTTGATAATTAAAAAAAAAATCGGCTGTATTAAGGGATTCCAATTTTCAAATAAATGCGTGCTACTCTTTGGCGGTCGAACCATTTCCCATATTGATTGCTGCTAAGTCAATGCTTCGAATGATTCTCTGAAAAAACTCTTGCAAAATGGCGTATGTTGGCACTTTGGCGAGTCTTAGATTTGAAACTGGATTTTATTTGAGACTGGTATATATAATAACACTGGTTATAGATAAAAATGAATGTTGGTATGTGTTTATGAGGTTGAAAAACTCCGGCACCGTTGAGCTCCGTTGCACAATGAAATTTGGTTCACCTAAGTCTTTTATGATGGAGAAGGTTTTTATGCTATCCGTTTTCCTTAACTTGCCACTTGGTGCCGCAGCACAACGTTGAATTCTATTCCGTTTAGCCGTTTGCTATGCGAATATCGTCCAACCGATTTCGATGAAATTTGGTACACGCGAATATTAGAACACGGAGGATATTTTTCACTATCCATTTTGCTGTAACTTGCCGCTAAATGGCGCTGCAAAGCATCAACTTCTATACCGTTCGACTAATCGGCATAAAATTTTTTATACTTACACATTTGAGCACGAAGAATATATTCTAACTGCGTTCCTTCTGATGTTACTCACCACTAGATGACACTGCAATGCATTATTATTTTAACGCGCCACTAGATGACGCTGCAGCAGGCCAAATTCTTGACCATTCAAACGGTCGCTATGAAAATCAGTATACATAGCTATTTGAACAATGAGAATATTTTGGCGTTATCTATTTTGCTATAACTCGCCACTTAACGGCGCTCTAGCAAATCATTACTTTAATTAACTACTAGATGGCCCTGCAGTGTATCACTTCTTGACTGTACAAAGGATCGTTATGAAAATTGGTATACATAGATAGTTGAACACGGTCGCTATGAAGATCAGTATACATAGCTATTTGAACAATGAGAATATTTTGGCGTTATCCATTTTGCTATAACTCGCCACTTGACGGCGCTGTAGCAAATCATTACTTTATTGAACCACTAGATGGCCCTGCAGTGTATCACTTCTGTGCAAATAATCGCTATGAAAATAGGCATACATAGATATTTGAACACGGGGAAGAGTTTGGCGCTATCCATTTTCCTATAACTTGCCACTAGATGTCGCGTCAACACATGAACTTCAGGACTGTCCAGCCGATAGTCATGAAAATTCGTATACATCGATATCTGAATGCGAAAAATATTTTCGCCGTATCCGTTTTGCTATAACTCGCCACTAGATTGCGCTACGCCGCATGGCCTTCTGCACCGTACAAACGATTGCCTTGCAATTCGGTATGCATGATTATTGGACACAATATAACGCGATATCCACTTTGCTATGTCTGTTTATTACAATGAATAGTAATCACCACAAATCGTAATATCAAAAAGTCCATTCATTCCCGTGCGAAGAACGGGTACTTCAGCTAGTAAAACTATAAAGAAGAAAAATTGACCATCATTATTTTGAATTTATCTTAAACGCGTAAATCAGTTCAGCTTTTAAAATTAATAATTGTAACTAGTTTACGTATGATAATAAAGAAGTAGCATATTATTAAGACTTTAGCCTTACATGGCACTTATGCTTACAATTGATTCAAAAACAATCAAAATTCGTTCGCAAAAATAAAACTATCAAAACATACGAGAATGTCCGTTAATTTTAAATTTCCGGTCACCACGCCATCACTAACGACTTAGAATATAAATGAGCCAATTAAAATACGTAATATTTTATTAATTCTGTTGTTTAAAGAAAACTATTAATAAAAGAAGAAAAATTAGAGCGATTAATAAAACTAGTTCTTGAGGTTACGTCTAAAAGGAGTTTTTGCCTTTAAGGCAATACGTGGGATTATTAAGGAAGCAATATCACATAGATATCGGGAAAAATTGTGATTATATTTAGTTCAACGGGTGAATCAAAGTGATAAAATATTCGAATACTCAAAAATTTTTATTTTTTAAGCTATTATTAGAAAAGCTATTATTAGAAAATATGTAACCAACATATGGTTCTTCAATTACAGTTACTGTTTGTTCTAAAGATATGCTGTTTGTATATATATTTAATCGTGTTTTCATTTATCTTTTTTCTTTTTCATGAGCTATCACACTTACAATAGTTCCCTTAATTATCCTTTGTTTGGCATTATTTTGCAGAATATTCAACTTTTTTTGGTTTTTTATTTTATAATTAACATAACTTAATCTATATATTACCAGAAATATCGGTCGGAGATCTTTCACAAATAATTAAATAAAATGTAAGCCAGTGAAAGAGAAAAATAAGTATAAAACATTGAAGTATACGCAGAGGCATAAAAAAATATTCTGTTTTCTATTAATATTCTGTATATTCATATGTTAAATTTGACTATGCAATCATTGATTCCAATATCTCTCCAGGAAATATTTTGATCTTAACCATGTTAGATAAAGTTTAATCAACTTGGTTGCAACAGAAACGATTATATACACTTACGTTTGAAAAATTATGTACTTTCATTCGTGCACAATGATGTCAAAAACATCTAATGTCTTTTCAGTTTTTAATTAATTAACAAAACTTTGTTTTATTCGCACGCGACTTAAAATAATTAATTTTAGATAAGACCCGGATTTTGAAAACAGTTTCTGTCGAATAAACTTTTAGAAAATGCATTACGTTGGCAATTTATAAAATAAACTAAGAATGATTAAACTAAAGCCATTTGAAATTTTAACAGAAGAATATATGTATTGAATTTAACATGATGGATAATATATCTTAGCTTCCGTAAAGTAGAACCGCTGATGGGTTTTGTATTTTACCCAATTAAGTTAATTATTATTGTCGCAGTATCGCAGTAGAGGATATATGCATTTTGTGGAAACTCGGCAATTCTGATCCCCCGCCCATGTTTAATAGGACCTAATATTTTGCAGTGTTTCAAACTTTTTTGACTTTTAACCTTTATAGAAATGCTGTCTCGCTTGTAAAATAAGTTGAGAGAAAAATATAGTCACACATGCTTGTCTTATTTTTTCTCTTTTTAATGAACTACAAGATAAAGAATTGTTAAATGCTTGAAAATAAAATTGGAAAGTAGCATTTATTAAAGGTAGCTTCCCCTTTCTCATTTTTTATCTTTGCTGTGTAATCTGCTTCCAAAAGTAAAGGGACAAAAATGCACATGATTCTACTATTTCTAGAATAATCTCCGAAAACTAATGAAATATTCGATTGCTCTACTATATTTTTTTTTAATCTCTGGAGTATACTTATGCATTATTAATGGTTCAGTAGGTTATTTTAAAAGGTATTTCTTTTTAAATTATTCTTTGTTCTTAATATATTTCTTTTGAATAATTATTTTTAAAATGTATTACTTCCTGTTTTATTTATTTATTTATTTATTTATTTTTATTTTTAATGATGTCAATATAATGAGTATAAATTGAAAGCTGCATCAGTATAAAAGTTAAATTATGATTGTTGAAATCTGTCATAGTAAGAAATACAATGTAATTATGATGTACACTAAGACTTCTGTTTTTTTTTTTTTTTTTTTTTTTTTTTTTTTTTTTTTTTTTTGCCATTTAAATAAATTTGATAAACTTGATAATTCTGTCATTGAATTCAACGTAACTTCGCGAAATTACTTTGATTTGACCTGAATTAATTGTAAACATGTCTAAGACTTTAATTAAGTAATCGGAACGCAATGTTACTTATTCTGAGACAACTTTTACATGATGTTGCTTTTAGCATGCTAATGAGCATACAGTCAAGACGCAACATCTGAATTTTAATTTTTTTGATTTTTTAACTTAGAGTAGATGAAATAATTTAAATCAAATAAACAGTTTATTTTTAAATGTAACTTTTTAAAATGCTAGTCTTTATCTTAAAGAGTATCACTCATTTTATGCATGCATTTAAAATCAATTATTGGGTATCAAATTTAATGGGTATTAAAAACACTTATTATTTCATTATTATTAATGATTGTGAGATAAGTATTTTCAAAAGGGAAGAAATTGAAGAAAAACCTCGCATCGTAAGGTTTACACCTGTAATACAAAAAGAAATTGTAACTTGAGTTTTGTGTTTTACAATTGCCGATTGAAAAGGAAAAACTACAGAAAATAATGTAAATTTGAGTCAAATCATTATTTCTTTGTATTCAGTTTGGGGTATTACAGTTTATTTTCAGTTATTTTCAGTTTGATTTATCATTTTGATCATGAAATGCTTAGAAGTCAAACTGCTTCAAAAAATTGCATTTTAAATTATTAATGCGTTTTGGGAAAGTGAAGAATTGAGTTAATGTGACGTTTTCTGTTCCTCATTTTAAAATGTTTACTCTTGTTTCTATTTTAATAGGCATTATGCATTTTCATATTATACGCACACACACACACACACACACACACACACACACACACACACACATTGTCTTTTAGGAAATCTTATCTCAATAAAACTATTGTTAAAATTTTTGTGTTATATAACATTTTATCTATTTAGTAAAGTAACATTTAGCTGTATTTGATGAAATGAATACGGATATTAGTTTAATTCGTTTTCTAATCGATGCCATACTTTTTAGTAATATTACGACATCATATTTTAAGGCAAGCTTTGTTGTTACAATTAATTTTTATTTTTCACCATAAGTTATAGACACTATTTCCACAAAAATTCTAGATTAACTGTCAGTGTACGTTCGAAAGTACGATTTAACTTATGATATTGAAAACAATTACTCAAGTAAAAATCGTCTAAAATGTTTTTAAACAATTAAAATAACGTTAATTTACCAATACATTATGTTAAAAGTTTTCTGACATAATTAAAATCCCCGTAGAAACTGTTTTAACGGAAAAGCGCACATTTTAAATAATTCTTCATTATGAAATGTATATAAAAAGTAAATCTGAAATATATACACATTACAATTTTTAATGTAATATAAACATCTTCCGCAAATATAAAATGCGAAATATCTGTACCTAGTCCATCATATAAAAAACTTTGTTCGAAATTTTGTTCCTAGTACAAGCTGTTTTGAACTAGTAAGCAGAAGATGTTTAAAAGATGTTTTCGCATTTCTCGTGATAGATTTTTGATGTTATTTTCTTCTTTTCTCTCATATTTTTCTTTGAATGTTAAAGAACTTTTTCTTATCAAATGATTCACAAAGAAGTATTTTTTTCGATTATGAATCTCCCGTTGTACATTTTCGTGACAATTGGAAGTTCTTAGCATGGACAAAATGGTCTCACTATGAACATTTTTATAAAGAAAAATTAATTTTAAATCTTTACGAAGTTTTCTATACTGTGCTTTCCAATTTTTATTTACGAGAATCCCCCGACCATTTGTGCATGTGTCAGGTCTGCTTTGATTTTATCAAGATAGAAGTGATGGGATTTTTAGCTGCGCTGTTGTGCACTTTTTGGAAACGAATACTCACTTTTAAAACTACGACTTAAAAAAATATTACTAAAAAAATAAATTCAAATAAAAGAAAAAGATTCGAATCTGAAATAGAGAGAAAACTCCGAAAAGTAGCCACTTTCAGAAAGTTCCGCTCTTTTTGGAGAAGAATCGTCCTCGACTGCTATTTCTGCCTTCCGTAAATGAACAGTATGTGTGATATAATATAAATAAAACTTTGTAAAATAACACACATAACAAGGTACTTATCTCAATTCGTATTGTATATGCGTTCATATCATATATGTATGTATGTTCGTTTATATCACAGTAAAACATAATAAGACAAAAAAAAGAAAGAAAAGAATCTGAAATGTTATTTATATGTAAAGTAAACATTTAAAGGGAAAAATTATTTTTTAAACATATCTGCATCGTAACACATAAGAACATTCATTGTATTATAACAACATAAAATTTACATCGATCTCGGCCTTAAAAAATGACGATGCTTCTCACTGTTTCAGCTGTTCAGCTAAAGAGCCGATCACGAATAATCCAGGGAATTCCCGAGAATGAATATCTCTTGGAAGTTCCTGCCTTCTACCTATACAATGAATTTTTCAATATGAAAGTGGACAATCCCAAAAAAAAGAAAGAAAAGTGTTTTTGTAATACATTGTATTTGCCATTTTATAACTTCTGGCATATTTGGTGCAAAAAAAGTAGATTTTAGAGATGCAAAAACAAACTTGTGTTGCTAAACCAGCTACTTTACTCTTCAAAACTGCTTTGACACATTTTTTAAAATTTAATCGATTCATAAGACCATTATAAAATTAAAATTTATGAATAGTAAAAGCTACTCTTACCATGTTAAAGATACTTTCGTGTTAATATTTAATAACTTTCACACTTAAAGAAAACAGTCATACTAAATAGCATATTTTTTACAATAAAAACGCATATACATGTTAATCTACAGGGTTTCCCCAAAAAATCTTGAAAAAATGAAAAAATGTTAAAACTAAGGTAGAAAAACGACTGCGTTAATAAAGAAAAATATTCTCGTTAATTTTCAAATACAGACACAGTTTAAATTTCAATTCGACCCGCACAAAAAATTCACAATTAGTAAAATGTGTCCCATGTACTAATGAGGTGAAGTACAAAATTTCAGCCTTAGAGCGTGAAACATCTGTGAGATATCGTTAAACAAAGATTGTCAAGGGCTATGCATTTGAATGTAAATTGCTAGAGTCAGGGACCGATTTGCAGAGATGGGGCCCAGGGCAAAAGCTTCATTGGGAACCCCCCCCCCTCTTTCGAAAACTTTCTTATACCCTGCAAAGCAGCTTTCATATCACACCATACCATACAAAAAGGATGTTATAACAGCATAAAAATGATTATTTAATCAAAATGCTAGCGCTATGAAACAGTAAGAGTAATTATTGGTATTAGTATTCTTTTTCATAATTAGTTTATCTGTTTCTTATTTAAAATTAAGAAAGAATTTCTCAAATTTTTAAACATAAAGGATAATTTGGAAGCCCACGCTTTGTTGGGGGGGGGGCGGTGCTTTCCCCGAATGCCCTGCCGGAAATCAGTCCCTACCTAGAGTGAAAAAAAAAATATTTTCTTTCGCAATTTCTGTATGATCCTTGAAACGTAATCATCAAACGTGATTTTTTTTTCCATCTGAAACCACTGAAAAATGGTTTAAATTAGCATATATTTATCTCCATATATCTGACACATTTTATAAAATAATTCTCAAATTTTGTCCATCCCCTCATTGGTGTACAAGCACCTTTTACTAATTGGGAATTTTTCGTTAGGAGATAGTGTTGATCGAGAAGATTTTTTTTCAATTTACTTTGTCCACTTATCTCTAATGGATATAAAATTTAAGGGAATTATAATCCTTTTGGGACACCCTGTATACCATTTTTCATACTTGAAACCGATACCAGACATCTTCAAAAGGCATGGAATCGAAACCAGGAAACTTGCAAACTTTAAAAGTAATTTTGTTTAAATTTAAGGAAATCAAATAAGAATTTATAAAATATATAAATATAGTTTTTCCAGTGCTAATATAAGAAACGAAAGAACGCTATAAATACCCTTAAAGATATAAGTTAGTTTCGTCTCTTTCTGCAATAATTTCAGCTCAAATATTTGATTACGTCTGGTTTCCAAAATGGGTACTATTTAATTAAGTTAAACTTGTGTCTAGTAACTAGATTCTAACACATTTTCATCAAGTAACCATTACTCATCTGAACTTTGACAAGGTGGAATGCGTTTTATATAATCAGGAACACATTAGTTTTAATACTGGTAACGGTTATGAAAGTGCACATGGCTTAAGTATTTGAATGAGACAAGGGACTACCGTTAATGTCTATTATACTGACATTGTCATGGAGTGCTAAGTCATGTATAATGGTATTGGTATTAAGTATAACCTCGATATCTCGAAGTTAAAGGGACAATGGAAAATTCAACAGAACAAGGTGAAATAAAGGGGGATCAGTTTGTCGGGGAAAACATGTTTATTTGAGATATCAAGGTTTAGCTATAAAGGCTTTGTATAGGTTTAAATATAAAAGTTGAGGTGTAAATGCTCGAAATATCGAGGTTACGCTATAAGTTACTAATATTTCAAGTATACTGCAGATATGCACTTCAAACTAAAAATCAAAAAAAGAATTATCTCTGCCCATAAAGAATAGTATGTTTTCTGATATTGTTGTAATATTTTTTAAAGTGAATTCATGAAAGATTTAAAAAATATTAATTTATTTACAAAGATTTCAAAAGTGTGTGCTTACGCTATCTGTGTTAAAATACAGCCTTGTAGTCACATCAACCTTTTAAATTTTTACATTAAAATGAATCGAGTCACATTAAAGATAACTTGAGGCTGTACATATCATACGCTCTGAAGGAAGAGCATGTTTGTTATTCTGTCCCACATTCTTGTAATATCCAAAGCAAATTACTCGGAAATCCGGACAATTTATTTTATTTTCCGGTGGTTGATAATGTCGCCCTTGGTTTTCAAAACCAATATATTAAGAGCACGTCTGGTCAGATAGCTGAACCAACTACGAGATTTATCAGTAATTTGTAAAATGTACGACATATCAGTGAGAGGTAATTACTGTTGTCTTTGGTAATCTGTTATCTTATACCATTCTGCAATTATGTTAGTTTCAGGTATAAAAAGCACCAATGGATGGAAATTTAAACCAATAATGGAGCTCTGTAAAATTATTTCAGATTTATTTCCCCTATAAAGTTTAGTAATACAAAAGCCAATTATTGTATAACATTGGTGACTGCGATAAGTATGTAGTATCTGTTAAACTTCTTTAGTCATCACAATCAATTTTTCTCTTAAAAGTATTTAAGTTTCCTATCCGTTCACTTAAAGTCATTTTCTGCAAGATTGCACCGAATTTTCGCTTTTAATATACGCCATTAAAGAGACATCCAATTATCTGCTAGCATCCTTTCGTTAAAAGTTATATAACACAACTACTTAGAGCCCTAATTCCGCTTAAATTTCGATGCTCCTACATGACACGGGATTAAGCAAAGTGAAAACTGATACCAGCTGAAAAGTGCAAGTAAAGCAACTGAGTAAGCCCACCAAATAAAAACTAATAAAATTATCAAAACAAACTGACAGCTCTTTTATTAAAAGTCAGCCGTCCTAGTTAGCAAATTGACAGAAGTTATCCTTTGATCCTCTCATATCTTTATAAAGATAATGAAAATAATCCCAACGGTACATATTTTAAAGATGAATTATTCTTTCTCTCGTGTTATAACGCAAATATTTATGCATGATTACCTTGTCTTCTTGTACATCTATCTCAGCCTTAGGTTTATTGACATAGAAATATAATAAAAAGAGATTATTCGTTGTTTTAACTAAAAGTAATGATAAAGTAAATGCAATTATCATTTGAAAATAAAGTATGATTTAAAAAAGCTTAGAGATAAAGAGAACTTAATAAAGCTATTTACTTTGTTTTATTATTTTAATAAAGATAGCTTCTATTCTTATTTTATACGCAGGTCAAAAATTATTGGTCTTATGGGATTTTGAAATCTTTATTTAGTTTAGCTAGTTTTTAAATAGCTTTAATTTTGTAATTTTATCCTCAAATTTATTAAATAATAACTTTGTAGAATAATGCATTTTAAAAAAAAAGGTTTCTTATTTTGAAAATTCGACTTTTGAAACTTTGTTGAAAGTTTTTAAATAGAAATTATACGTACTACTTCTATACGTACTTACACGAACCGTTAACTAATTATGATTATATGTAAAACATTTGAAATTTTTATTTTGTAGTAACATAAAATCATTTAATCATTTTTTTACCTCCTAGTAATTATGACACTTGTGTATTTTCTACAACACGAATATAAAAAATGAAAAAAAAAAAGCTTAAGTTTAGCAATTTTTAATTATTTTTATTTTTGAATGCAGAATGGGGTAAATGTGTCTCCAAAAAGCATGTTTATGATCACTCGAAAATTTTACATGCATTTTATTGTTTTTCCTCACCGCTTTTATTCCCTATTCACGCGATACTAAAAAAAGATTTTCTAGTGGTCATGAATCACATGCATAATGGCTTTCACAGTTTGGATCACTGAGAATGTCAGGCAATTTTCTAATAGTCTTGTCTTTAATAAATATGAATATTCGGCTGTTAGTACATTTGCAAGTTATCAGCTGCTTCAAGATCTTTTAGAAATCTGGAAGTTTGAACTGTTAACCTTTAGTAGTTTTGAAGTCTTTCCTTTTTTAGAGCATCGTTATACTCTTAAATGATTTTAAAATACGAAATAATTAAAACGTTGTGATTAATAAATCAGAATTTTTCAAACTTTTTTTATAATGCTTCAGTCGATATTTGACTATTTTTTCCGAGTAACGTTTATCAACAATGCGCCACAAAAATATCTACTACAGGTTTTCTTTACAAATCATAAGTTTCGTGTGACATTATTAGAGTTAAGAGTGTGTTTTTTTTTTTTTTTTAGTTTTTTTTTTTTTTACTCTCGGTCATGATACACGACCTGGCAATTCATTTTGCTGTATTCTACATCTTGTGAGGAGCAACAAAAAATTTAAATGTCTGGCTTATCACGTGACTCAAATTTAACATAACGAATAGTCAGATATGTATAATTAGAGAGATATCTCTCTTCATTTGGAGATTGGAAAGTTAGTGAAAAATTTAGATTACAATATTTGATCCAGATTCCCATTGGAGGTTAATTAGAAAAATTTAAACTTTAAATTAAAATTTGTAATCATTGATCCATCTATTGTGAGATAAGATACATACATGTGCAACAATTTTAGGTCTACTGATGACTGGGAAGGTGGCGTAAAATTGTAATAAAGATAATTTATTTCTCAGCTTAAGTGCCGAGGAATTACGGCCCTAATCCCGCAAGACTAGTCCCGCAAACATTTGTGCGGGATCCAACACGATACCGTTCCCGCGGAATCAGGGTTGTATTCCCTAGAGTAGTAGATTGTTAGAGTATGGTGTTGTGTCAAACATTTTATTTTTCTAACGCCCGTTGTAACTACCTCCACAACGAGGGTTATCTACTGGTATAATGAGATAAAAATAACCATATATTTATAGATTAAAATCATTCTTAAAATCATTTTGAATAATTTTTAAACTTTTTTTCTTTTGAATTAACTTATTACATTATTATGGGAAAAAAAATCTGAAAATTCCTGCTAGGATGAGAAGAATTATTTATATGAATATACTCTGTACATCGGCTACATGCATTTGTACATCTCAGAGAAACATATAAAAACTATTACTTGGTGTATTATGCAAAAAAGTTTCTTCTTATTTATTAACTCAAAATATACTAATTTTAATAATACAGTTTTTAAAACGATTTTTATGTTTCAACGCAACGTTTTATGCACTAGCACAGTTACTTATAGATGTATTTGTATATATATATATATATTTGTCATATGTAAGTCAGCTGTTTATAAACTTAGATTATTATACTGTGCTAAAGAAAATGTAATACACGTAATTAAATATCCTACTAGTTCGTTGCTTTAGATGTATGTATAATTTAAAACTTTCAAACGTAATCATGAAGAGCATGTCACTTTATTTTACTTCTTTTATTTATTTTTGACCATTTAATTTTAAATTCTTTTTATTAAACATAAAAATCAAGAATATGATAATTACTGAATTAAAATATTATTTGTTTAATGATGTAGAAAAATAAAACAACAGAATAAACTGTTTTGATTGTTTAGTATTTATTTATTTACATGTATAATAATACTGGGTAGATCTCAGTATTATTATACATGTAAATAAATTTATATAATATTTATAAATTTATATAATATATAATATTTATCCTCGCATTTAAAACAACTGTTAATTTCTGATTACCTCACAAGAAAACAAATGCAGGGCTTTCTAGAACTTTTTGATTTCACGCCATCAGATACTTCACTTTGGTCTCCAGTTGCGATAATAAGTTCTCAGTGGTTTAGTTTGAGGGGAAATAAGCACGATCGACAATCGAATCACGTCCAGGTACTTTGCTTTAAATTCCCCTTCCACTCTGGCTCTTCTAAAATTTACAGAATAAGGGAGGCTGAGGATTACACGGCAAACTGATGTATGTAGCGGAGTGTTTTTGTAATGCCTTGAACAACGCTTTATGTTGCACACGTAAACAACTGCCGTACTTATGTGCTACACATGATAGATGGCCAGCAATAAAAGTTGGATTTTTAACTTTAGAATCGAATTATGTGGAAAGATTTGTGTGTTGAAAATCGCTGAATACTGAAAAATTGTTGTAATTAATTGTGTAGTCCACGAGTATTCCAAATAGATGGTAACACGCTTTAATTCTTTATCCATTAGAGGTAAAAGGGCAGTATAAATTAAAAGCATCTTTAAATTAAAATAGGAAAAAGACTATGTTAAAGAAAATTCCATACGTTAATTTTTGAGAAGTGATACTTTTTAAATCAGTGTACAATCGACTTATAAAAAAAATATTATCCCAATAAATAAAATCCCCATTATAAAATCCCAATTAGTAAAATGTGCCCCGTTCACTTATAAAGCGGTACACACAGCTTGAGAATTTAATCTTAAAAAAGTGTCAGAGGCATTAAGATAAATATATGCTGACTTAAACCAATGGCTCTAGCAGAGAAAAAATCATGTCGGATGATCACGTTTCAGGGTTAATAAAGAAATTATCAAATTTTTTTTTCACTTTAGCAATAAAAGTTTAAATTCAAATTCATCTATAACTTCTACCATTAGCGTTTAATGATATTTCTGAGACGTTTCATGATGAAAGACTGAAAATTTTCACGTCACCTCATAAGCAGGTAGTACGCATTTTACTAATTATGATTTTTTTTTTTTTTTGTAGAGGCCGTATAGAGATTTAAAAAGTGTCTCTTTTTGAAAATTAAGTAAAGGAATTTTTTTTCTTATAACTCAGTCTTTTTTTCCTACCTTATTTTGAGCATTTTTAAAATTTACATTGAAAACTTATCTGTGGATAAAGAATTTAAGTGTGTTACTCTCTTTTTGAATCACTTTGTATAATCGATATTTATCGAAATCTCACACGTCATTGATACTTATTATTATATTCTAGAGCATCTCTTATTGCATGTGTCGTGTCTGGCTGTTGATATAAGAAGATTTCAGTGATTCTTCAACGGAAGCCATTCACATTTCGGAACTAAAATGATCCACTTTCAGGTGTAAAATAAACAAGAAAGGTATCAACTTCTTACTGGTGAATTTAAAAGTTTTGTGAATTAATGAAGTGTGAATTTTATTTATTGGGTTTCTGGATTTCATGCGGAAAAATAAAGATTTTAACCCTTTGAGGCGCAACCCTTTCCCAATGCTGAAAAATGGGCAGCCGTTGCCATCGCTCGACTTAACGACCAGCAAGATGGCGAACGATCAAAACGTTCAACGCGTGCCACAGATCTAGAGACCCTTTTTTGACGACAGCTGGCTGTGCGCGCACAGCCAGCTGTCGTCAAAAATTGCTGTCGTCAAAAAAACGTTTAGTTAAAAATATTCGTGACAATTTTTTTACGGGAAATGACGTGCTAAAAATAAAGGATTCTCGTGGAGCAGCTATGTCACCCGCAACTATTTTTATAGAAATGAAATCTATTCTTCGTGACTGGCAACAGTCAAAACGTCAGAGTTTGGTGTTCCCAGAGCGGGAACAGTGCACGTTAAAGGATTAATCATGGTAACCTATCAGTGAAACAAAAACTAAACACATTGATTATAAGAAATTAGTCTAATATTGATTAAAATAAACACTAAAAAATATAAGTGTGCTTAAAATGTTTCTTAGGCTTCAAAATATACCCTTTGCTAACGCCAGTTTACTTAGATTTGAAATTAAGACATTTCGACAAAAACTTTCATTTGAATTTTAACTAATTAAACAACAGTATGTGTTATTTTTTGAAAATATATTTCTTTATTACAATCATTACAAAATAGTGCTACGTAAAATTATAGCAGTAGATTAATGTAGAAATCGTAAAATGATAATTTTAACGACGTTTTGTAGGGTGCAAGTTTGTAAACTGTGTTCGTTCAAAACAAATTTTTTTGTTAGTAAGATAGATAAACCTTTCTTAATTTTATCACTAATAAAAAGATATTTTGAATCATGAAAAATTTTTTCAAAAAATAATTCAATTTGTCGCACTTCAGAACGCAATTTTTATAATCATTTTTACCTAATAACCTCCTGTAAAGCATAGTTTTGTCAAAAAAAAAGGAGAAAAACTTACTTTACATTATGTGAATTCCTTAATTGTTATAATATACATAGTATGATCATCTCATATTATAAGAATAAACCAAACTTAATGTATTTTTCTTCAACGAGAAAATTTTAATTCTACTTTAAAAGTAGTCATGCATAACAGTTATAACTGCTGATGATAACCATGCTCGAATATTGAAAATTACATCTGAGTATCACAATAATTATATAAAGCAATTAACATGAACACAGTGTAAATTATTTTGTAGAACTTTTATTCCTCTGAACATAACTAAGCCATTTGGGATACGATTGGATATCAGAAGCCCTGGGAGACTACGAAATGAATGCACTCGTGCAACAAATTGAAACTGAAATGAAGGTTGATTGGGAACGTCAAGTGTTAATACCATTATTGCTAAATTATTTTTAGAACAAAATAAGAAATTTAAAACTATTCATTTTGAGTAGATACAGCAGTTTAATTAAGTGGTTTTGTTAAATGTTATAGATGATCTTAACCCTTTGGGGCGCAACTCTTTCGGCACAGCCAGCTGCGTCAAAAAAGGGTCTCTAGATCTGTCGCGCGCGATGAACGTTTCGATCGTCCGCCTTCTTGCTGGTAGTTAAGTTGAGCGATGGCAACGGCTGCCCTTTTTTCAGCATTGGGTAATCTATTCAGCTGTTCTCGCATTCTTCCATTTTTCAGCAGATGTCAGTGCTGTTAAAAATAGTCGTGACAATTTTTTTACGGGAAATGCGTGCTAAAGAGTAAAGGATTCTCGTCGAGCTTTGTCCCCCGCAACTATTTTTATAGAAATCAAATCTATTGTTCGTGACTGGCAACAGTCAAAACGTCAGAGTTTGGTGTTCCCAGAACGGGAACACTGCGCGTTAAAGAGTTAAAAGACTATATATTTTGGGTTTACATTTTCTGAATATGACGTTAAATTTATTATTTTTAATAGCGGTAAAATTTTAAAGCGGAGTTGAGAAAATTTATTTGTTCCATAGAAAACGGAAGAGTTGTCAGATATAAATATACAAGATGTTTCGCATAATAATGTTTACGCATCGCTATTTCAATAAAGTTATGGTTCTACGATGCATATTATCAAATTGCGCATAACGCATGAATACCATCGAACATTTCTAAGCATTATAAATGGGTATTTCTCTCTGTATTGGTGCTTAGCTTGAATAGCAGGCTTACAATCGTTGAAATACACGATTGATACAAACATGGTGGTCTAAACATTGTTCCAGTATATTTCAGGTAATGTGATAGATTTTGTTAAGAAGAAACATTTGGGTTATCATTTATGAAAGGATATTTCTCTTTTGGCTGCTGCCCGCAATATTTTGTTCTGTAATTCACAAAAACAAAAAGGATATTTACCAGGATATGGGTTAAATAAGCAAATTCGACAATTTAATGCAATTTATAATAGAAAGATTCGGGAAATCTGATGCTTAAAAGTCAAAATTAATAATGAACTTCGTATAACGCGAAGTTACAATTTTTTTATAATGTAATTTGCTTGCACTCTATTTAAGGATACGCATAGTATTGAACGCTTCAAATCTCTTCAGCTATAGTTCTAACTGCATCTTAATTAGAAGAACGGACGAATAAGGCAGTGAGGTAAATAAAACTTTACAGGGAATAATACTATAAATTCACGTAACTTTAATACCGGAGAGCGCATTCAAGTCTGTAAAAAGACTGGCACATGCTAACTATCTGATTAATTTTTTTCAATATTTCTGAAAAAGCATATTTTTCCATATGGTCAATTTTACTGTAACTCTTCTAGTATCAAATCAATTTTGACTGTCAATATTGCACCAAAAGTGTGTCGTCACTTCTGTGATTATGCTTTGGCAGTGCGCAAATTTTGTTCTTTGTGGAATGGACTGAAAACATATAAAGTTTCCAATATGCATATTGGATTTTTCAAATTTGACTGCTCTTTTCAAAATGGAACCCAAGGCTGTTCTACAAACACGTTTTATGATGTTTTGCGAGACTTATTTAAACAACACGAAACTTGTGCATACTTTTAAACAGGTTAAGTAGGTTGTATAATTCGATATATTTTATTTTCACTTCAAACTGCAAATTAACCATTTGCGTAATATGCTGAATTACCTTGGAATTCCAGCTTCTTGTTGACATTTAACTACAAATTTCTTGCGTTTATCGTTTTTCTTCATACGAAAGAAACCTTACATATTGCCATTAGTATAAATGATAATTGTTTTTGAGGTTTCTTTTAACATTAATTTATTTCAAATAAAAATAATCAATAAATATGATTTACTTTTACAACATTCTGAATTCTGTTAATAAATAGCATATATATTCTCAATTTTTTCACAGGGTATCAAATATTTGAATACAGTTTCCGTGCAGTAAATATTTGAATGGTAGTTTTGTAATGTCTTAATGATAGGGCGGTAACATATTCTTTAAGAAAACTTATCTACGTTCTTCCTTTTACAGGGTCTCAAAAATGAGTTTTCATAAATTGCCTTCTATGGGCGATAATAGAATGACATACTTTCCTTGACATTGTTCTATCTAATTGCATTTCTTTCTTATGCAGTTGACGTATATGTGCAAAGAAGAAATATGACTCCGAAATTGTTTATCAATAAATGCCTTCAATGTAATTTAGATTCTGGAAGAAAATAGTTTCAGAATAACAATATCTAGTAATAAGATAAATAAATAATAGATTTCTTTATTGACATATTTCTGGAAAAACATGAGAAATTATATGAAATTTATAAATTATATCACAAACGCTTTCTAATGCTCAAAATATTCAAAATGCATGTTTTAGAAGATGCCGCACATAAAAGAATGTTTTAAAAACTATAGCAACCGAATTAAATTTATGTTCTGGAAAACCAAATTCGCACCGTTCTAAAATTAAATCTGGTTCCCAAATCCCAAAAGAGCAGGTAAAATTCTGCTGACTATAACGTAATTTCTACTTTAAATTGAGTTTCGAATAAAACACGGTTTGAAAATTTCTATTTAAAATGATAACACAATCACTAAAACATTTTTGCTTGGAACTCGAGCTAAAACTCGGCATTTGAGATAGTTTGTGTAATGTGTTTTTTATTCGTATACCTGCACAGTAATTCTTCAGTGTATAAACCAGGAATTAAGTAATATGGTTTGTTTGTTTTTTCATACTATATTTGTATTTTGCCAACAGGGAAATAATTTAAGCTCGCATTACCATGCCAGTAATAGGGCAAGGAGTATTTTATATATATATATATACATTGGAAGAAGTTTTCAGTACAAAGAAAATGAACATATATTTCTGCTTTTAGAAAATAATGATGATGGATACCTATTTGCATTATTGCAGAAATATTAGCTTACAATCGTAAATATTTCCAGTGTGTCCCTAATAATACTTATATATTGTCATACATTAGAATTAATTTTAATTTGGTTGAAATTTCTCAAAAAAATATGTTAATTATACAGTAAACTAGTTTATAACGAGCTCTGATTTAACGAGAACCCGAATTTAACGAGGAAATCGTAAATAGTTGGTTGGTACAATGATAAGTCCATAACTCATTTTTAACGAGTAAACCCCAGTTTTAGCGAGGATGTATTTTTTATTTATTCTTGATATTACTATTGACCTCTAGTTCAGCTAATCCTTTATTGGAAAAATTCCTTCAACACTCCGCAGTCAATGAAAGCGACGAATATGAAGAATTTCAATCTCAATCGCTCCCAACTTACTACTCAATTGCTTTTGAGTGCGCAGAAAAACTTCAAAGGTATTTCGAAGCCAGGGTTGCAAATGACGATGTTTTGGGCCCATGATATTTTTCTTTCCATGATCTTTCATGAACAATAGAAATGTTTTATGACAGTTCAAAGCAAATTCATCACTTCTCACCACTTCTCTTGCACAGTACTGTACAGAAATTAAAAAAAAAAAAAACTTAAGTAACATACTAAGTGTTTGAATTTTTATGATTATTTTCATTAACCAGCTTTTAACGAACACTCGGTTATAACTAGCAAATATCACGGTCCCTTCGCACTCGTTACAAGCAAGTTCGACTGTGTTATATATCTATCATATTTTAATAGATTATTAATATTTTAATCTGAATATTGAAGTAATATTGCATTAAGCATATTTTTAACTAGCGTTACGATCCAATTTGGCTCAATAAATAATAATTATTCTTTCCTATTTCGAAATACTTTCAGGTACAATATTATTGTTTTTTTTTTTTACGCTAGTAGTACCGTAATTTCCGGCTTATAATCCGCGGATTATCTACTAAAAAAGATGAAAAATTATCCAGTGCGTATTATGCATCGCTGCGTACTATCTACTGAAATTTTTCCTAAAGCCTTCAGATTTTACAATAAAAAACTTTATTTATAAAAATAAAATAAAAGTTCACTTCTTTCTTACCAGTATATTTAGACCCCGAAAAAGATAAGTCAGTTAATCAATTACATGACACTAGGTGCCACTGCAGTCGTTCAGTAGATTTCTTGAAGATGGGGAAAAAACAGGGACCTTTGAGGGTAATAATTACGATGTTACAAAATATGCGATAAGTATTCTGCATTCTACCATACATTTTGTTTTGTTTGTTCCGAAAGAAATGTTCGCTTTCTTATTTTGATTAATTTTATAATACAGTTCTTAGAGCTTACAGGTAGAATGCCTAGCTTAAAAATTGTGTATCAATTGTGATTTAAATCGAAAAATGACCGTCAAAGTATGTTTGATAATTCTCATTCATAATAATAGATTTTTAGTAGGAAATGTTTTACAGTAAGCCGATTCTAATATTAATACCGTGGTTTTACTATACATAGAAAATAATTACCAACTTCAGTCAAAGCATCGCCATACTATCCGCGGATAATCTACCACTGCGGATTATCTAAAGAAATATTTTTTTTCTACTTGAAAAAGGGCGCCTGCGGATTATCTATCGCTGCGGGTTATAAGCCGGAAATTACGGTATGTCGAACTCGAATTTAGCTATTTGTGAGACAGGTTGGAAACATCTATTTTAATCAGTACTTTCCATGTAGCGATATTTGATTTCGGATGTGAGCATTACTTATATTTACCTCTTCATCTATTTCGAAGTAATTTGTTGGAAAATTTCCATTTCTTAGATAAAATAAAAGTCAGTGTATCAGATTTCAAAAATTCAAACACTTGAAATATTGCTTAAATGTTGAAATCGTATGCTGTACAAAATTATAATGGCTGAATTAGCACGGACGGAGTGTGAAAGTCTCGATTTAATATATCGATAGCATTCCATGTCTTACAGGCATAGTATTCAACTGCTATCTTCCTGTGGGAATATTATAATTATCCTGCATGTAATCGCATAACTGTCAAATGTCATTACAAATCCCTGTTAAGGATGCCAATACGTAAAACTGCATCGATTGGGCGGGGTAATTCTTCGTCAGTTTAGAAATCTTATGTTATGGCTAGGAGAATTTCGGAGTGTTGTCAAATATTAGGTAACTTTTTTTTACATAAAACTTGTTTTGATAAGATGTTTGATTTCATTAAAAAAATGACACAGACATCTATTCATAACGTTAAGGCTGTTTCTTAAAAAATAAATAAATATTAGGTGTCAAAGGACTTTGAACAACTTTAAAAACAAACCAATGAAGTTAAACACTTTTAAAAAAACTAAAAATGCTTCCTCAACAAATGCGCTATGCACTTATATTAACCCTTTAAGGCGCAGTGTTCCCGCTCTGGGAACACCAAACTCTGTCGTTTTGACTGTTGCCAGTCACGAAGAATAGATTTGATTTCTATAAAAATAGTTGCGGGTGACAGAGCCCCACGAGAATCCTTTACTTTTTAGCACGTCATTTCCCGTAAAAAAATGGTTAGGATTATTTTTAACAGCACTGACATCTGCTGAAAAATGAAAGAATGCGAGAACAGCTGGATAGATTACCCAATGCTGAAAAAAGAACAGCGGGCTGTGCCCGAAGTCTTTATAACGTTGTAGTCGTAATAGTCGTTGTGTTAGTGTAGTCGGTAATAATAGTGTAGTCGTTAAAGTCGTCGTAAAAGCTGTCGTCAAAAAAAGGGTCTCTAGATCTGTGGCACGTGATGAACGTTTCGATCGTCCACCATCTTGCTGGTAGTTAAGTCGAGCGATGGCAACGGCTGCCCTTTTTTCAGCATTGGGAAAGGGTTGCGCCTCAAAGGATTAAACACTTTTAAAGAAACTAAAAATGCTTCCTCAACAAATGCGCTATGCACTTATATTAATAGTGAACATATGTGTCTCATGCAACTTTTAGAAAAAATTCTTAAGCACAAAAATCGCTTTCAAAAGTGCTCCGAAGTGGTGTCTGGTTAGGGAAATAATTGCAAATGTCCGTACATTTAAGATATTTTCCCGTATGCCTCGTAACTGTTACGGGTTCGCTATTTGTAATCTTACACAGAATAGCTCGTAAAGCTACGTTCCTACTAATGAAAAATTATCATTGCAAATGCAATCCCGTGGCATATGCAAATTTAGGGTGCCGTATGATAAAGAAGCAGAATCGTACTAGAGCTCCTCGTACATGCTAGTCACCCTTGTCAAGTAATCTTCTCAAGAAAACGTTACCAGGTAAGCTGTCCTATAAAAATTTGGAATGTGCGACGGCCACTTTTCGGAAGTTTTGGTGAAATGTACGTAAAAGAATTCTGATCAGTATTTGGATCGCGGCTAACAGTGCAGCGATCTTAACCCTTTAAGGAGCAACCCTTTCCCAATGCTGAAAAAAGGGCAGCCGTTGCCATCGCTCAACTTAACTACCAGCAAGATGGCGGACGATCGAAACGTTCACCGCGTGCCACTGATCTAGAGACCCTTTTTTTGCTGGTAGTTAAGTTGAGCGATGGCAACGGCTGCCCTTTTTTCAGCATTGGGCAATCTATCCAGCTGTTCTTCGCATTCTTCCATTTTTCAGAAGATGTCAGTGCTGTTAAAAATAATCGTGACCATTTTTTGACGGGAAATGAACGTGCTAAAAAGTAAAGGATTCTCGTGGAGCATGCCACCCTCAATTATTTTTATAGAAATCAAATCTATTCTTCGTGACTGGCAGCAGTTAAAACGTCAGAGTTTGGTGATCCCAGAGCAAATTGATGGATATACTACATGGATTTAGCACCGATCGCCCGTATAGATGGGAATGCAGACATTAAAGTCTCAGATCACCAGATTTCACACCGTGTTATTTCAAATTGTGGGGATGGCTTAAATTAGTGTGTGGACAGGAAATGTCCTGTCCCAACTAGCACTGAAAAGCACCATACGGCTGGAGGTAGCAGCCATTCTCGATGATATGCTATGTTTGTTAGATGCTGTATCGGGTGTATTGAAATGCAATGGAAAACATATTGTGCGCGTTTTTCGTTGAAAAGAAATTAAATGTCTCATTCATTAAACTTAATTTAAGGGAAGGTGGCACAAAATGATCCTAGCGGGCAAAACGACTCGCATGTGTTTTCTCAGATACAGGTAGCGTTGTCTACCGGGTAACACATAAACTAATTGTGCCCAATCTAGAAGAACCAATGGCGATATTTAAACTATCGGTGTATTACTTTTCTGAGTAGAAATCTTCAAAAAACTGGGTTTTATCATATCTCTTATAAGGTAAGCACTAACTCTCCTATTTATTTAGAAATACAGTCTTTAATGTACAGAAACATGAGTTGGTTTAGAGAATAGAGTATGGTTTTAGATGTGAATAACATTTGCTAAGTTTGTTATATTTCTCAGCGTGTTCCAGTAATATATATTATTAAAATATGTTTATGATGCAATATAGTGTAAAATATTGTGCAAAGAGCCAAAGTTTTATTTAACATTTATGTTATTTAATGCAAGTTTACCGCTTAAGGGGATCATTTTGGGCCACCTTCCCCATATATTTTTTGCTGTACCCCCCTCCCCCAATCCTCCCGTCCTCTGAAGAATTAACAGCAGCGACCTCTATTATTAAGATTTTTTATTTTTTATTCATTTTATACAAAATCCTGTATTTCGATAAATATAAATCTGAAAATTAAGACAAAAATACCCTTTTGACGGTATTTTATTTTTCCAACGGACTTTGGAAACACCCAGTATGTAGTAGAGTATGCATTTGATTATTAATATATTATATGGAGATATTTATAGTGAACATGTAAAAATTTTTATTAACGTTATGCATAAAAATGTGCAATAAAATACAAAAATATCTGCTGGCTTTTCCGTGTAGAATCGAGAATATTGAATGTGTTTCTTGAGAAAAAATATAATAATATTTAAACTAACTAGATTTCATTTTTTCGCGATTCCTCAGATACATTAATTTCTCTGCGATCTTCTAACTGCTTAAGTATTTTGGTGATAACTTAAAAGAGCCGTATTCAAGCTTTTAAAAATTAGGTATGGGCTATTTGGTATTTTCAATGTGTGCAAGAGCAGTAAATTTAGGAGTATTGATTTTTAATGCATATTCCCCCCTTGTGGAGTATGTAGTGATTAAGTAATCATTTTTTCAATTTATGTTAGCGTATAACCATAGTGTAGTGAATGTGACATAGAAAATTAAAACAGATAGAAAGTTCATTCAGATTTCAGTTTAATCACAGCATGAAAATTTTACACGTTTCATAATTTTTATGACTTTTGATTTAAGTATATAGATAACGTAATTATTATTACTCGTTAAGGATACAGAAAAGGATGATCCTTTTTCATAAAAACTTTTTTAAAAATTACTTTAAGGAATAGCTCTAAACATAGCTAGAGGCGTTTACATTTTTTTATTGTTTCATTTTTAACGCAAAAACTTGCTAAAAATGAAAGTTAATTTTAGACAAACAGAAGAGCTCTGGATAAAATATACTGACCACAATACATTTTGTTATATTTTCTAAAATAATGTGCAGAACTTGTTTAGAAATATGCATCAATAAAGTTTTACCTTATTATTTATTCAGCAGACTTTAGTCTGAATATTCATAAAATTGTTTGAACTCAAGTGATGTTGAAAAATGTTAAATACTTAGTTCAGTAATTTCATTTAATTAAAAGTTATACCAGAAGAGTAAACTGTTGGATTTTCTAAATTAAAACAATTAAATGAATCAATAAAGTTTACAAAGTAAATATAACAAAATCTCTAATATTTTGAACCTAATCTTAATTAAATTCTATAAAAAGCTAGACAAACGTCTATAAAATACTTTTGTAGCATGTTTCTTGCTTTAAATTATAATCACTCGTTGCTATTAAATTAGAAAGTAGATTAGTAACAATAAAATTATTTAACTTGATAACATGTGTTTCATCGGACGAAGTTAATCATTATCTATATGGTACCTATTTGATGTAAGTTACATATACACTGGATGTGAAATTTACAATCACTGAAGCAAAAATATTGAACGCGATAAAAATTGCGTAAAACTTGTAAATTACATCTACACTGTGCAAAAATTTTAAAATCACATCTTAACAGAAAGCAAAATTATCAAATTTTATTGTTTTGTTAAAATTTATATTTCTCAGACTCTGGTATTTTAAATTTCTTTCTAATTTTTTTAACTTAAAATTAGACTCTTCTTAATTTGAAGAGCAAATATTTTGTACCATAAAAACACGTATATTTATCGCAGACAAAAGAGCTATTAAGGTTTTTTTTCCCGCGGAAGTTTTTATGCGTAAATCTTAACTTTTTATGTGTTCTTTTATCTGCAGCTTTTAGCTAATGAAGCTACTTAATAAGCAATTTTTACAGGAAACGTTTTAATCTAAGCATTTTAGGGAAATTAAGTTTTCTTTTACTACGCGCTGATAGGGGGAAAATAAAAGCAGGTTTTTCTTTGTCTGTATAATCTCGAAAAAAAAAATATAAAAATTAAAAAATAAATTAAATCTCTTTTTAATTAATTTTCGTACATCTGAAAATATTTTTTGCATAAATGATAAAATATTATTAAATTCAAATAGCTCGAAGTACAAAATAAATTAATCTGCAGATAAAACTTTAAAAGACGTAAAAGTTTCAAATGGATTTTAGGTTAAATTTTGTATAAAAATTGTATTTCATATGAATTGAGATGATCAAAGAGTAAAATTAAAAGACTTTTAAATAAAGCTTCATTAGATTTTTAAAATACATATAGCACATACCATAACCACACTTGCATGTTTTAATAAATTAAAAAATAGTATTTTTTTAAATAAATATTTTAAGTTAGATGAAATATCTATTTTTAAAGTTAATTATGAAAACATGTTCTCGAAATTGCATCAGTATAATACTAACATTTCTTTTTACAGTTTGTGCATTTAAAATGAATCTTAAATTAATTTTCATCAGATCTAGAAAATGCATAATTTTTTCTCAATACATCATAAATATACTCAAAAATAAATTCAGAACTTTTCAAATAACCATAAATTCACATAGAGCAAACTTATAGGAATAAGTATACCTTCAAATATAAAATAAAACCGTATTCAAAGAAATATAAAGGTTGTTCAATTAAAAAATAAAATAAAATAAAATAAAAAATTTCACCGTGCTATTTTTATCAATGTTACAAAACTCATTTTCTTTTTCCATTAACACACACTACTTTTAAAAACAGAGCATTTAAATTATTCATGAAAAATACAACCTTCTTCATTATTTTTAAATTCAGGGGGGGGGGAGTTTTCTCTTTAATTTTTCTTTTACAAATGTGAAAGTAAAGAAAAAAAACGAAAACATGAATTTTCTCAATTTATTCTGGTTTAATAACATAAAAAGGAAACGAATCGTATGCCTTTAATTTTTCCCCTAGGAAAAAAAAGAATAGAACCACTAAACTCCTCTCTAATCAGGAACGATGAATTCATTAACATGAGATCGGATTACGTAAAAAGATACGAAACGGTATCCGTAACTCACCAGGCGTGCCGAAAGGCAGGAATATGGGAAGCAGCAGAGAGCTCAGTAGCACCGTCCGTAGCATGTTGGCCGCTCGCACAGACTGAAGAGAATCTGTTCCTTCTTTTCCTCTCTCTTCGTTCTATCGCCCTCTCTCTCCCTCTTTCACTCACTCTCCCCGAGTCTTTCGCAATCTTTCAGAATCCCAGAAGCACACGCATCAGTTAAAAAGGAGATCTTGCCGGGCTCCTTGAAAAGATAATTTTCTGTGCTGTGCTCCAACCTTTAGAAACGCAGTTTGGAGTTATTACAGTGTATTTAATTAGCGAATGAAAGGTTGACGTTCGAAGTTTTCATACTCTGTGGATATTTTATTGCATGCTAAAATAACATTAATTATTCACAAAAGTGCATCTTCTAATATTTAATAGTTATCGCCGTACGATACTGCAGAATTTTAATTTTTTTCTATGTCTCTTTTTTAATCTCTTAAATGTTTCTAATTATAAAAGAATTGATTCCATTTTTATTATTAATTAGTTTTATTATTACTTAAGACAACGTAATTATTGATACTCCAATAACTAGTTTTTAAAACTACTGAGTAATGTTTTTCACGCAAACTAACGTAGTATCAGTTGTGTACATATATATAGCTCAGTAAAAGATTTTACTTATTTTTCGTTGGAGGAAGGGAGATGTTGCGTATTGGGCATTCACCATAATAATCGGCTAGAAGAGTCACATAAAACAAATCTACCCCCCCCTTTCCCGTGAAAATCCATGAAATTATAGCTAACTTTTTTCCAAAATGAATCCGAGACTGTGACATACAAGCGAGACATATTTACTATTCTGCAAGCTTGGTGACATAATAAAGCATTTTTATTACGGAAAATTTTCTTTTTTAGTTTTTTGTTTGTTCGTTTATTAGTCTAAATATGTTATTTAAAAAGGAAATTTACTTGATTTTATTCCTTAACAAAATGTTAAAAATCGACATTTTTAACAACAATTACACAGAACACTCATTTTACATTGAAATACTATTATTTTTTAAATACGACAAAATAATTCTACAGGGCAGAAGATAGTAATATAGAACCCCACATTTAAAAAAAAAATTTAGTACCGCTAAAAAAAAATTCGCTCAAAAATTAATTGTATTAAGTCATAATTGATATAAAATGGAACATAGCAAGTTTACTGGCAAACATTGTCTACAAAGACATTGTTGTCTGCCCCATCACATTCATTAACCCTTTAACGCGCAGTGTTCCCGCTCTGGGAACACCAAACTCTGACGTTCAGTCACGACGAATCGATTTCATTTCTATAAAAATAGTTGCGGGTGACATAGCTCCTCGAGAATCCTTTACTATTTAGCACATCATTTCCCGTCAAAAAATTGTCACGATCATTTTTAACAGCACTGACATCTGCTGAAAAATGGAAGAATGCGAAAACAGCTATAGAGAGTGCCCAATGCTGAAAAAAAGGCAGCCGTTGCCATCGCTCGACTTAACTAACAGCAAGATGGCGGACGATCGAAATGTTCATCCCGTGGCACAGATCTAGAGACCCTTTTTTGACGCAGCTGGCTGTGCGGCACAGCCAGCTGTCGTCAAAAAAGGGTCTCTCGATCTGTGGCACGCGATGAACGTTTCGATCGTCCGCCATCTTGCTGGTAGTTAAGTCGAGCGATTGCAACGGCTGCCTTTTTTTCAACATTGGGAAAGGGTTGCGTCTCAAAGGGTTAACCCAACTTGAAACGCATAATGTACGGTACCCCCAACTTATTTCTGCTGCCTCGGCATCGAAATCAAACCAGTTGGTTCATACCCTCATGGTCCTACCAGTGCTCACCAGGATTCCATATACCACATATCAACTTCTATTGGATGAGATAGTAATTTTTTTTTTCATTGCAGCCAGCAGAACGGACAGTTATCCTTCTGCCAAAGAGAGATAATGCAGTAAAATTACACAATGGAATTATATAGGAATAAAGTGAAACAGGTAAATGTTAAAACGTCAAAGCAAGATCAAGTCCACAATCTATTTAGAAGGTCTCTAGCTTCCCAGTATCTGTAAAAAAACTGGTAGACAGCTGATCAAACTGAGAAAGTAATAATAAACAGTAACAAACAGATTCCCAACAGAAGTTGGTTTTAATTCCTGTGAATCTATGTATAGTAAAGCACACACCAGTTAGTTGATAGTTTTGAAAAAAAAATAGTAACTTACGCCTATTTGTTGTTTACTGGAGCCTTATGCACATTTACGCATGCATCAGGTCTTCTTTCATATCAGCAAAATTGAGGGTCAGAGAATTGAAATCGGAAAGCATCTATCTCAAAAGACAGAGCGTCTAAATTTGTACTTTGGAAAGTACCCATCTCAGCGTTTCACCCCTTTGAAGAGTAAAATCATCCTCCAGTGGCAGATCTGTCTTTCGGACATAAGCAGTACTTTCTCAAAATTGGGATTAATCGGCTTTCAGACTTATTCAGTGAACTGAATCACTCACCTTCCCTTCCCTGGACACGGACGCTCTCAGAAACTTTTCGTTAATAATTTCCCGCAGAATGAAGATAAGTTCCTCCATATTACCAAGAAATTATTACCAAGATATTCCCTATTTGTACCTTCATTCTACATTTTTAAAAATAATTATCCGAAGCATTGAAGGATACATTAATATTTATTTCGACGGCTGAATAAATTTATATTATGTGCGACACCATCATTTTATATACTTACTAGCTGCGTGCCCGTTCTTCGCACGGTAGGAAACGAAAATTTTCCTTACATGTGTAATTCGAAATTATTCGTGATGTGGAATTTAAAAAAAATAGAGCAAAATTATTTGACTCTTAATGTAAAGTTTGTGTCATGAGTACTAACCTGATCATTGCAGTATAATGACTCAAAAAACTACGTCAGTGTCATTCACTATCAAAAAAGTGGAAAGCTTAATGGTTTGCAGAGAACTCCTGGCTTTCAAAATGTCTTATTTCTATATCATACTGTTTTTTAGGCTCAAGTTGTAGCATTAAATACCCAAGACACTACATGAAATGGAGCACCATTTATTTCTTTCCGAAAATGTACCATATAAGGAAAGTATTGCAATCATGAAAAAAATTCGACTTCGAGATTTTGGTGTATTTACACGTTTTGAGGTCTTCTGAATTCATTTATGCTATTTTCAAGAGATGTTTTTAAAATAGCTGCGCACCGGCTATTGATACGGGAAGAAGGGAATATTTTACTACTAAAATCATATCTGCATGTGACAAAACAGAATTTCATTTTTAAAAAAGTTCAAGTAATCCCCTCTGTTGAAATGACTGCGGGATATATTAACGCAAATTAGAATTACTTTTCGTTTAGTTGGTTGTAAGACAACCGTTGAAAAAGGATAAACACTTTTAATTTCATGAAATATTTATTAACGTGGTACATTGCGATTTATTCATACTATCTTTACAAATCTAATAATACTACCTATTACGTACATTAATACTATCTATACTCGCTTCTCCCTCTTCAAGGCTCCCTTAAAATAAACAGCTTAGATTATTTGGCCTCAATGGGATCTTTTGATTCTGTGGCGATTCTTTGAAATTTACGCATTAGCATAAATAATAATCATTTCACATAATGGTTGCCATTAAGGAAACTCTCCATATATATTTAATTTATACATAGTTTTATAAGATTGGCGTATTTAGCGCCGTAAACCATTTCATCTTACTGTGGGGAGAAAATATCCAAGGGGTGCCATTTTAAATATCCAATAGCGATATCTTTTATATCCTCCATAGTCCTGTCTCCTGAAAAACATCAAACTGTGTAATCTCGAGGAGCTACTTATTCCCATTTTAATTGTGACAGGGCGTTAGAGTTTCAGAGTTTACAAATTTCACACATTTTTTTTAATTTATGACGTCACTGTTTGACAGCCGTAAAGGATACCCCGGTAGATTAATTTCGGAGTTACTTTCGATATTTCGCATAATTGTTTTCAAACGGTATCATTAAAACTTTGCGTGACCTTTATGGAGGAACGTAATTCAACGTTAAAATAAAACTATACTCGCAACCTGCATGCGTATGTTAGGCAACGCCTGCGCTAAATTAAATGCCAAAAATAAAAATAATAAATAGAAAAATTTTAATATATCGCGCTTTGAAACGAACTTTGTAACTTTTAAAATGAACATTTTCAGCGCCGTGAAAACATTTCAATTTTTAAATAAGCACCGGATTAAAATACCACTTTTAATAATAATAATCGTGAATTTCTTAGTTTATTTCTACAGTAAATTTTAATCAAAATATCGTCTCCCTGTGTTGAAAATAGAGCTGGAATAAATGAGTTAAAATTATGGCGTAATTTTTAGGTATCTTAAAGCATTTGACGTCATAGATCCTCACTTGCGAATTGAAATTCTGATATCCCATTTAAAAACTCGATTGGTTGAAAAAACCCTTTTTTCTAATCCTTTCTGTGGCAACAGCCGAACATAAATTCTCGTGCCGTGATCGCAATGTAATGAATGGCGTAAGATCGCGTTGATGCTATTAAATTCTAAACATTAGGCTGCATTAAAATTCGTAAAAAATCATCTAATTTACATAATTTTTTCGTTTTTATTTTAAAAGAGGGAGAAAAGAATGTTTCACGATTTGTCAAAATATCTAAAAGTTATGACGGATAGAATTCAAGATGCGACAGTTTTAAAATTATTTTACGAAAAACAATCGCGAAGCAGATGTTTAGTAAAAAAATTCCTAAAAATCGGTAAATCAGGTTAAGTATTCAGAACAAACTGTTTTTAAAAGAAAATTTTCTCCTCTATCCGATGATACAAATGCCGTTTTGCTGCGAGCGTAATTTCCGCCGTTATTACGAATTAGGTGAGAAAAAATGCCAAAAATCGCATAAAACATAAAATAAAAAAAAATCTAGGTCGAATTTTGAAAAAATCGCTTCGAGGTGCACAACTACATATTTACATCTTCCCGAATACCAAATTTGGTGTTTCTAGGTGTAGCCGTTTGTCCGTAACGCTGCAGACAGACACACACACACACACACACACACACACACAGACACCTTCTTTTATAATAAGTAGAGAAAAATGTTTTGTTGAAAGTGCTGGATATAAAAGTAGCACTTGAATATTCATTGAAAAGTCCTTAGAGAAGTCCTTCCTAACTCTGACATTTCGAGATGTATCAAGCTAAATTTTGAAAAGTCAAAAAATTTAATTACTTGCATGACTAAAAATGCATATTGTGATTGATTACCTATCACGTCATTCATTTTTAACAAATTAACTGAAACAGGATTCAGTCATAGACTACATGATAAAAGTTGTCAATTTAATTGATTAATGCTTGGTTTCTTTTAAGTTTCACACGGTCAAAGCTTAAAAAGCAACTCAAAGTGTTTCTATGCTCTAGTTTTATCAGATGTATATAGTAAATATTGCTTAATATTTTTAGAATAAAAAATACTTGGATTCTTACACAAAGTTTTTTGCTTTAACGTGTTTAAACAACATTTACAATCTTGTTTCTTGCATAGTGTTCATTGTTCCACTTGCGCAATAACTCAAGTTAATCATCGTGTTCACACTTTGTTTATTTAATTATTCAAGTTTCATGAAACAATGAAAACTTTTTTAGTGTTTTACTTTATAAGAGAGGAATTTATATTTACTGGTCAGAAAAATGTTAAGAATGTCACTATCATGGATTAAAATTTAAATAATGTACGATGTACTAGGCTAAAGCTCTTGAAACGTGGCGGATTTGTCCTACTATACCAGATGTTGTTGCTTTTGCAAAGGATAAACTCGTAGTGCGTGTGTACAGCTCTAATTAATTCATAAAATCTTTTACCACGCACTTGAAGGAAATACAGCTTTAATATTTTTTAAACGAGTGTTTTATTTCATATTTATGCATTTTTCTCTTCCAATTCAAAGAACTCTAGAAATTACTCCAGTTTTCCTTAGATTGTTGTTTTATTTTTTATAATTTCAACAAGAATAAATTCTTTTATTAAGGTAAGTATCATGTTTAAAATGCAATATGAAACTGGTAGTATTGTTTAAGAGGACAAAAAGATGAAATGTATTGAGTGTAATTATCATTAATAAAAATAAGAATTACATTATTGACAGAAGCTTGCTGTTTACTCTGTTAAGACTCAACACTAATATAAAATCAATAAACAGCCTATGCAAAAAAAAAATCGCAACCTGAAAAGTACCTCTAGCAGAGATAGCACCCCATGATGTCGGATTAATCCAGAACAGTTTGCTACTGTTACGACACATATTCTTGAATGTTAACCCATAGTCCACATTCTACTCAGACAAAGAAACCCCCTAAAAATGTAGCTTATTCAATTTTTTGAAGTTATATTTGACTCCAGTGCACCTAAACTGTACGAAAACAAAGATGTATTTAGAACAATGGTGCCTTCAAGGAGTTTGGGGTGTTGGTACGAAAGGATGATTCACAAAAAGAAAAAGCGTTTTATTTCAATAGGGATTCTATTCCAGACCACGTATTAAGCTGTCATTTTTGTGTAGCTCATTACTGTTTCATGGTGGAATTCTACTCATCACATTGAGAACTGCGAGTCGATGGCTTTTTGGGTTGCTTTGGATATGTTTTTCTTTAACCCTTTGAGGCGCAACCCTTTCCCAATGCTGAAAAAAGGGCAGCCGTTCCCATCGCTCGACTTAACTACCAGCAAGATGGCGGACGATCGAAACGTTCATCGCGTGCCACAGATCGAGAGACCCTTTTTTGACGACAGCTGGCTGTGCTCGCGCACAGCCATCTGCGTCAAGTAAAGTCAATGCTAAAAAGGAAAGGATTCTCGTGGAGCTATGTCACCCTCAACTATTTTTATAGAAATCAAATCTATTCTTCGTGACTGGCAACAGTCAAAACGTCAGAGTTTGGTGTTCCCATAGCGGTAACACTGCGCGTTAAAGGGTTAAAAAAGCACCTTCGAGCCTAAGAGATGATTAGAATTTTTATTCTCACACAAATCAGTTGTTAATGACTTGAAGTTTTGCACCACGTTATGTAAATTTTCAAATTTTGAGGAGCCGTCTATATTTTTATTTTCCTTCTAATGGCCGGTTGAGTGGCCTATTTCTGGTCTTGACTGCTGTTGTTCTTACATCCTACAAAACACAAGGAGAATCCTCCATCATTGCGGCTTTTTAAGCTTTTCATTGGTAAACAGTAGAAAGAAGCCTTATTTAGTATCCCTACCTAACGTGTGAATATTTAACTTTTAAGCATTCTTTTCTGTTGTATTTCAAATCTACGTAAATTTTTTATTTCTGATTTTTGGTATTCGATCAAATTACTATTCGTTATACCCCTAACTTAAGCTGGGTATATTTTTTGTGTGCATGAGTGTGTTATACAGAATATGGGAATCTTTTTAACCTGTTCCCAAGTCACAAGCCGCCACAAGTCAAAGTCCTATTATCTGCATGAAGTGTCTATTTTTGAACACCTTATGTGTATAAATCGTTTCCATTCAACATACGTGCTTGAAAACTATTAAATTACGTAAACAATAGTTTAAAGTATACTGTTAACTAAGCAAAGGAAACACGATTATATGCAGAAATAACTTTTTAAAATAAAAGCAAGCTTATATTCTTTAATTTCAACTTAAATTTTTATGAACAAACAATAAAGTTCTGAATAAGCAAGATATCATATCAATATCTTAGAAAAATCTTTTTATCACTCTGCACGATAAAAGTCATTAATATTCATATTTGTTTAAAACATAAATAATGTATGGTTTTGCTACAACCAACAAGAAAACACGAATAAATCATGTATAGTTAAAATTTTTGCATTTTTACTCGAGCAACTGTGATAAATATCTGTGTTTATCTTCGAATATTTTCCTCCGCCGTAATTACGAAAGGCGTATTTTTATTAGTGAAAAAAGTCGAAAAGAATTATTTACATCGTCTTAATTGGAGAATAAATAAGATGTCTTACGAACGAAAATATTTTTCTTTTGGAATATCTAAATCTTTCATTTAACATTACCTTTTTCTTTCGATTGTATTTTTTATATTCTCTTTCAGTGAATCTTTAAAAAATACAAAAAAAATTAATGAACCAATAACAAAATCATTAATCAATCATTTTTCTTTTAACATTTTTTGAAAATCCAAGTAAGGTCTTACATAATCTAAAAGATATATGTTTAATACAGAGAATAAAATGGGAATTGAATAGGTTATTAGCATTAAGCCTGAAAATTTGCTTTCACTTTTTTTAAATCTTCAGTTTTTCATGAAAAACAAGTAAAATAAATAATAATTTTTATCATCTTATCATATTCATTTTTGTATTTTCTGGTATTCTTAATGTTCTATCCATTTACAAATTCGTTTAATTTTTGCATATCAATCGTTTTAGGCATTCCTTGTGAATTTATGCAGTGCAGCTCAAAAGTGCATAACCTGTTTTTGTGTGTGTGTTTGTTTTTCTACTGAAGGTATGGTATGAAGAGTCACCTTTGCATATTCCATAATAATGTGAGAGCACTGGAGTTGACGTATATACAATTTAACAAGTTCACCAAGAAAGTGTTAAAACAGCAGCTACTTTCTGATTATGGCCTGAGATAACTTCCCTCGAAAAAGCACGCAGTTAGAAATGCTGCTTTAGTAATCTCTGATTTCGCTGTTAAAATTTTCGGAGACAAACTTCATTTTTATGAATATTATTAGTTATGAAATATTATTGACACTTCGAAATATTTGTTTGAGTAATTGTTGACTGGTTCATGAAGGCAAAATTTTCAACCCAATATTGCAATGTTTTGATCAGTCCTATTAGTGCACCCAAATTATTGGCATAGCTTGTAAAGCAAAATGAGTTAGTAGCATGCCGCTTTTTCATTGTTCTTTTGGTATTTCTTTTAATACTGCGATACATTAATGAAAAATTTCATGTAACTGAATTTTTATTTTTTATTTTTTCATACAAAGCGAAAACGATTGGTTTTAAATGATTCTACATAGTGCATTATTGACTTACGGCTAAGCATTCCTTGAAATTTCTTTTTGCAATAATTAACGAGACTAAGTCAATCCATAATTTTAGTTGATGAATGCACAATTTATAGCTATTAATCTTATAAATAAAAATGAAATTCTGTTTGTTTGTTTGTTTGTTTGTTTGTTTGTTTGTTTGTTTGTTTGTTTGTGGATTTGATTCGTATACAAATCCACAAAAATGGACCTATCGGCCTGAAATTTAGCACAGATGTGTAAAATAATATAGAATAAACCACTGTCCACTTTAAAACTTTGAAAGTCCACCCGTTCCCGGAATTTAAGAGATTTTTTATGCTCTTCACGCAAAAATCTTTCCGTAATTGTAACCCCTGTAGTGAAAAAAGTGTGAAATAAGAATCGTGGTTGCCATGTGTGGCGATTTTGCCGAATAAAATGTTTTAAATTCTCAAAGTAAAAATAAAAGAATAATAATGATTTTTTTTGTTAGTTTATATTCGTAAGGTTATTTTTTTTTAATTATAATATCGTGTGCATGGGAAATCAGAGCAGGAATGTAATGCTTTACACGCAAAACAATAAGAATTGAAGATTTCCGAGGCTAATGTGTAAATTTTTTTAGTTTGGCGAAAAAATAAAATGGCTGAAATATGGATTTTGAGTAAGTGAGTTCTAGCGGTTTGCCCAGTTTTCGGCTTGGCGCAATTTATTGAGAGCTTAAGGAAATAGATTTTTGAAAACAAGTGCAAAGGTTTTATTAGAATACAGCGTTAAAGTTTAATGATCCGTGAAGAAATAATGCAGTTATTAAGGGATTTCAAGCGATCTAACTTCAGAATTCTCGCCAATTGAATACATTGATTTAAGTTGGGGGAATTCCGCCAAATTTCAGAAAATTGAAATCTTCTCATTTAGTACATCGGAGTAACGATGAATAAAACACATTATAGTTGATAATTAAAAAAAATTCGGTTGTATTAAGGAATTCCCCTTTTCAAATAAATGTGTGCTTTACTTTTTGGCGGCCGAACCATTTCCCATATTGATTGCTGCTAAGTCAATGCTTCGAATGATTCCCCGAAAAAACTCTTGCAAAATGGCGTATGTTGGCACTTTGGCGAGGCTTAGATTTGAAACTGGATTTTATTTGAGACTGGTATATATAATAACACTGGTTATAGATAAAAATGAATGTTGGTATGTGTTTATGAGGTTGAAAAACTCCAGCATCGTTCAGCACCGTTGCACGATGAAATTTGGTTCACCTAAGTCTTTAATGATGGAGAAGGTTTTTATGCTATCCGTTTTCCTTAACTTGCCACTTGGTGCCGCAGCACAACGTTGAATTCTATTCCGTTTAGCCGTTTGCTATGCAAATATCGTCCAACCGATTTCGATGAAATTTGGTACACGCGAATATTAGAACACGGAGAATATTTTTCACTATCCATTTTGCTGTAACTTGCCGCTAAATGGCGCTGCAAAGCATCAACGTCTATACCGTTCGACCGATCGGCATAAAATTTTTTAAACTTACACATTTGAGCACGAAGAATATATTCTAACTGCGTTCCTTTTGATGTTACTCACCACTAGATGACACTGCAATGCATTATTATTTTAACTCGCCACTAGATGACGCTGCAGCAGCCCAAATTCTTGACCATTCAAACGGTCGCTATGAAAATCAGTATACATAGCTATTTGAACAATGAGAATATTTTGGCGTTATCCATTTTGCTATAACTCGCCACTTGACGGCGCTGTAGCAAATCATTACTTTAATTAACTACTAGATGGCTCTGCAGTGTATCACTTCTTGACTGTGCAAAGGATCGTTATGAAAATTGGTATACATAGATAGTTGAACACGGTCGCTATGAAAATCAGTATACATAGCTATTTGAACAATGAGAATATTTTGGCGTTATCCATTTTGCTATAACTCGCCACTTGACGGCGCTGTAGCAAATCATTACTTTATTGAACCACTAGATGGCCCTGCAGTGTATCACTTCTTGACTGTGCAAATAATCGCTATGAAAATAGGTATACATAGATATTTGAACACGGGGAAGAGTTTGGCGCTATCCATTTTCCTATAACTTGCCACTAGATGTCGCGTCAACACATGAACGTCAGGACTGTCTAGCCGATAGTCATGAAAATTCGTATACATCGATATCTGAATGCGAAAAATATTTTCGCCGTATCCGTTTTGCTAAAACTCGCCACTAGATTGCGCTACTCCGCATGGCCTTCTGCACCATACAAACGATTGCCTTTCAATTCGGTATGCATGATTATTGGACACAATATAACGCGATAACCACTTTGCTATATCTGTTTATTACAATGAATAGTAATCACCACAAATCGTAATATCAAAAAGTCCATTCATTCCCGTGCGAAGAACGGGTACTTCAGCTAGTAAGTATATAAGCAAGAATAGACGCCCAGTATTTTTTGTTTTAACACACGTATATTTTTAGTTTTTACTCAGGTAAAAAACGAATAAAGGTTTCATTTTACTTCTATAAATGCCTACTATTATTACACGTAAAAATTTTATTTTGAAGGAGCTTCTAACTATCTGGGTTCAAGTTTCTGCTATTTAAGGGAAGGACATATTATGCATTTTCATTTTAGCACTACTAACGGTAAATGATAATGCGTCGAAAGTGGTTCTAGGCATGTTAGGAGCCAACAGGCTAAATCACAAAAGTCTGGAAAAGAAATGATTTCTAGACATGCAAGTATGATTACAAAGGGTACGTCCCAGGTAAAAAACGATCTACATCTTTGTAAAGTGTTTTTACCAGAATTTATTAATAAAAACACAAATTCTGAATTTATATGGAGCTGTAAATTTTAAATTTGCTCTCTTGAAACACTGCACGTATGCTACTTGCTAGCCTAACTGACCATATTTTGAACTGGTGTATACAGCTTTTTTTTTTTGTTTAAACTAATGCAAAGCTATTTCTTTATGACTATCATAATTTTGGAGAGGTTTTAAATTATTTTACTTATTCTCAGAACAGTTTACTTTTTGTGAAAAATAAAATAGTGAAGTTGGCATACACTTGGATATTTTCGAGTGAGATAATTTAATTGTTAAAGAGGAAGGTAATAAAATGATAATCACGGTTTCTCAATAAATTGCGGTTTTAAAAGTTTGGATAATTTGCTATTGCAGTAATATTTATGAGACCAGTAAGAAAGTCATGAACTAACGTCAGTGAACTGAGAATCAACATAGGGATATTGTCTTAGATAAGTGCGAGAGATGCTAAAATGTTTATTAAAACTTCAATTTCTGGATATTAATTAATAACCATTTGGTTTCCCTGAAATGGTGAAAGGTACTGATACTTTCATACTTATTTTGTAACTTTAATATCTTGTAGTAAATTGCAAGTAAGTGTCTTAAACAATATATATTTAAATGGCATGCAAATGAAACTTATAATAAATAGCTTTAAGATCAAATTTTATTCCTAGAGCTATCTATCTTCATTCTTGAAGAATGAAAGTTCCATTAATATCGATTTTAAAGACATTTTCTGCGCCCAAATAATTCATTTTTTCTATTTTTCGTTTTAGTAACTTATCATCAAAATCAAAAAATTGAATTTTAGTATTTTTAATACCGTACAAAAATAGATTTTGTGGTTGTAGAACTAAACAAAATCAATTATTTTATTACATTAAGGAAGCTAATCATAAGATTTAAAAAAATTCTGATGCGGACACTAGATGACTTCCTTGTACGTCAATTAAATTATAAATATTTTAGGTGCACTTAATCTCAAATCATTTTTAAGAGATACAATAATACTATAATACTAAAGTTTATCGATTTCTATACAAATCCTTGAGATATCGGAAAGCTTGATTCAGTTTTAAAAATTTGCTCTCGGCACTTAATTTGGCGACATTTTGCCAAAAGCCACCAAGCTTGCGATAATTTGCGAGATTTCGGACATAGCCGAAATAGTGATTGATGACGACTTACTTTATTGAAGGTAGACCTTAATGTATTGAAAACATTTGGGTGACCCTGTAAATAAACTACCCAGCCGATTACAATAAAAAAAGAAATGCAGCAATTACATCTGTGAATGCATATATTCTATATTTAGTTCTAAATATAAGTATCAGCATTCTAGGGGTAAAAGTTTTAGAGTTATGCCAAATACGTAATTATTTTTGATGCCAAATTTGACGATATTTCGGGAATACTCTACGAGGCACATGACAGTTGGTGAGATTTCGGGCATGGTTCAAAAAATGACTGACTATAAACATAATACATTAAAGATGTCCATAGACCTTCATGCATTGACATTCTTTTGGGTGGCCTTGTAAATAAAGTATGCAGTAGAATGAAACTAAAAAGGACCGTGCACAACTAAGTGTTACAATAATTCTAAATTTAAAATTTCATTATTCTACAACCAATAGTTATTGAGATATGCGAGTTACGTACATACATACGAACGTATAACATAATTAAAAAACTACTCAAAATGAACTTGCGGTTTTTCAAAATAGATTAACAATTCATTCATAAGAACGTACATACATATGTACGTTGAGACGTCTCTCAAAAACTCTTCAAAGTAAATTTGTAACTAGTCGTAATCGATTTTTTCATCAAAATTTACATATCAAAATTTTTCGCCATCACTATACTTCTTTTACTTCGTCATGGAAGTAAAAAATACATAAATACATGACATATGATTTGGTATTATGCTTTTATTCATTTAGCAATTTGAATTAAATTAGAGGAGTCTTTCTATAACGAAGTTTCCCAACAACGAATTTCTCGCTATAACGAAATTTTTAATCGTAACGGAATCCTTTAATAACATTAAAAATATTCTTCGTATACCGAAGTGGCTGTCTCCTTATAGCGAACTTTTCGGACTACCTTTTCAAGTTTTCATTGATCAGAGAGATGGCTTTGATTCGGAGAATGAAGAAGTATGATCTTGACCGAATCGAAATAAAAAAAATAAAAGTGAAAGATAATGGAAGAATAACAGATGATGTACATGCACATATCTCAGATTTTTAGAAATGGGTGTAGAACTGTTAATTGCTTCGTATCCTCCAGGTGAAAATATTTTGAAGAGTGACAAAGACGAAAGCTGAGAAAGTGGCAATGATTCCAAAAACGAAGACGTGTCACAGCCGAAGTCTTAACGTACAGAAATGTTACACTTATTCGAAACCATTAAAAAAGGCTTAGAAATAAAAGAAAATGTACTTGATTGTATGTCAGTGAAATCTTGAAATGTGAATTTTATGAAAATTTAACATCACGAAATGCAAAGCAATACAAAATCACAGAATTTTTTAAAAGAATCGTAAGTAAGTGCAAGTTCACTTCCAAAAGTTAAGCATGGAGCAGTAAAATGCAAATAAATGGACAAGTATTGCTGTGATTGACACGAAATGCTGCTGCAAATTAGTAGCTCTGTGTTTATTCATGAAACAAAACAAAGATTTACAAACCGATATTAAAAAATATTGAATTTTCATAGATTATAAGATGACGCCATACTTAAGTCATTAACAAAATGATGTTTAAATGCAAAACAAGCCACAAAAACTGGCATTAATAGAGTATGTGAACACCCTTCACCTTCATACAAAGTATACAACGTGAGATAACGCTTATTACGAGGTGATCAACCACCGAAAAAATCCAGTAACCGCCATTCCTACTGTAGGGCAGTTTCTAAATCTCTGAGTGTGCCTGGAAGTGGGAAACATTTCATACAGCACGGCCGAGGGCATCCCAAAGATTTTCAGTTGGATTAAAGTCCGAGTAAGCCGACCACTCCATACTCGCAATCCTATACGCGCACTGCATACGAGTTCACTCACCAGAAAGTCGTCAACGATAGCAGCTCTATGAGCTCTTGGGACGTTCATTGCCCATTAAAGCAAAAGGAGGACGAACAGCTGCAGCGTACAGTTTCACAATGGAGTCTAGGATTTCATCTCGATACCTTACCTTTAAATTCGCACCTTTAGATACCTTTAAATACGCACTAAAGCGCTATGTAAAAGCGTATTATAATCCATGGGTCTTCCCTATTTTCTTTCCTTATTCCATTAAGTTGGAAAGTATATCGTTATTGATGAGTGTAATTAAACACAATTAAAATGGATATTTCTAACATCCTTTTTCTGGATGTAATACATTAGAAATAGATGGAAAAAGCTGAGCAGAAAAATGCACAATTCGAACTGAAATAAAGTTTAAAAAGTCATTCAGGTGTATTCATAATTCAAGTAGCAGAAGCAGATGATAAATAGCGCTAGGCGAGAGAATCACATCTCCTCAAAATCGCATATCAACCATATTATTTGTTGCCAAATTAAAAAGTTGCACGTTTTAGTCTCGGAAAATTTCCAGATCCTATTTTTATTTTGAGTATAAAACATTTAATTCCTCCTCTGATTTCACATGCGCACGATACTTTAATTAAAAAATAACCTTACAAATAATTTAATATTAAAAAAATCGTTATTCTTTTAATTTTACTTCCAGAGTCTGAATCATTTAATAAACTTGCCAAATATGACAACCTAGACAGCTAATTTCTCCCTCTTTCCACTGCAAGGTTACAATTACGAAATGACAGAGAGCAGAAATTAGCCTTTTGCGACACGTTTTTTATCGATATCTCCTAAAATTATTCGAATTTCGAAAAAATTGCTTCGAGGTATGTCGGTACCCGTCCTTTAGAATTTCCATACACAATTTGGTAGGTCTACGATCACCCGTCTGGGAGTTACGCGAGACACAGACAAACTAACTAACTAACAGACAGTTTACACTTTGCTTTATTTATATAGACTAGGGGCCAAGGCCCCCAGACTCGCTACGCTCGCTTTTCGTATGAGGCATTCGGCCCCTAATCAGGCTTATTCGTAAAAAAGCCATAATTTCAACAGACAAAACCCGAAGATTGGATCAGATAGAATGTTACTGAGCTACACATTGCTTGGTTCTTGCATGTTCATTGGTACATAAAAATTTAAACTTCACACTACAGTAGACCCCCCTCCCCCTCATAACACGGAAGATATTTTGTTATGGGAATCCGTGTTGTACGGGTCCTGAGCTATACTAAATCTGGAGTGCAGACTCCGCTTATAATCGCTGGAAAAATTATTTGCACTCTTCAGAAACACAATGATTTTCAATGTTGCCATTCAAAAGTTATATTAATTAGGAGCTAAAGCATAATAAAATCAGAATATCTGTTTCAGCTGTATTTTTAATAATGTAAAACCTATTGGACACCCTTCGAATTTGCCACCCATTGCGATTTTTCATTATTTGGCGACTTGCGTACATGTAAAGTTAATAAAAGCTACGGAACAGATAGGATAGCTTGCCGCCAATGGCGACTTTTCATTATTTGGCGATTTACACATGCTCACAACCTATAATTACTGTTCATGTAAGGTTACCGGAAAACCGTTATCCATATTTTCATTTACATAATCGTTTGCAGATTGGCGTACTTAGCACCACGAATTATACCATCTCGTCGCGCTAGCAAATATCCAAAGTGTACTGTAACTGCTATAATGGAATAGTTAACGCCGCCAAATATTTCTACTGGTAGCAAATAATCCAGCTGGACGAGAACCGGCTTTAAAATAATCTGCATTTTAATTATTTTTCATTTTCTAGATATTAGTTATTCTGTTTTGGAAAAACGAATAATCGCTAATTCTAAACTCCTGTTGTCTAAGCGAACTTACTATTTGAAAATTGTCAACTTTGTGTAACACATTTTGAGTTACTTATTTCATATAGTTTTTATTTTGGCGTAAAATGGGCGTAATTCTAACTCATGTTTGTAAATTTCACGCGATTCTAGATACTTGGAAACGCTTTGTTGCAAAGGAATGAATGATTTTATGCCAAATCTGGCAACCATTCGGTTTATTTTTTCAATTTTTTATTAATATCTTCTAAAATAATTCGATTTTCGAAATTTAAACCAGCTTAGCAGGTTCCTCGGAATTTTTCGAATCTGTGGGCACCTTAGTCGAAACTCAAACCCCCACGGTTTAGGAGGAGATACGCTGACAAGCTTTTGACAGCGGCCTTTACTTTTTTTTAGAATAGAGAGATAATTTACTTTTAATTGAAAGGCATGTTGTGGGATTAAGGCCAATTAGCTACACTGGGGATCTAGGTCTTTGGGTGGGGTGCCCTGTATTGATTCAAAGTTTCGAAGGAAACCACGGAAAACTCCGAACGGTTAGATGGGTGGACGCGAGCTGATTTTGTACCAGTCACCTTCCGTCTTCCTAGTTCAGAGCGCCATGCGCTCGGCCACTGGTCGGGCTAATTGAAAGTCATAATCAAACGCTTTTGAACAAGTCGAACTTAATAATAAGCTTGCAATATTTACTTAAATAACTGCAAAAATCTCTAATGTCCGTACAACGAAATTTTCTCTATAGGGAATGTTTCGTTACAGAGAGACTCTACTGTATAAAATATTTATTGCTATTTTACACCTTTAAAAAAACACCTTGTTCTCATATTCCGTGCATCGCTTTCTGATTTGATTTACTTCAAAAACATAAGAAAAATAAGTCCATTTGTATAATATAGATTTAATTTTCCCATCTTTAAAAGAGTAAATGTAATGTTTAAACTTTGTGTTTCATAATTTTGAAAATCGGTGGCTTTGTGATCAAAATTAATAGCAAGTTTTAGATAAGGCATGACTCATCCATATCAGGTGATTAATTTTCGCTGCTGAAACTGACTTATACATACCCATATTGCACTGTGATGTCGCAGCATATAAGCATACATGTCACATTGTGACTTCATGTGACAGTATGTGTACTCGCAGTCTCGCAAAGGGGTTGTTTCAACGGAAAAATGACCGCCTGGGACAGTTTTTGTGACGTCATATGAGGGCCACCATGTACGTCATATATGAGGTCACGTAGGTCACTATGATGACCTACACGGATAAGGCTATACACGGAGAATTTGCAACGTTACACATTTCTCAGAAAGAGATGTCACATTTTGTCTATCACTTACACTGCGATGTCACATGTTTGGCACAAAGAGACGTCACAGAAGGGGAGTATTTACATCAAATTTATATGATGTGACGAATTGACGAAATGTAGCGTCACCACTACGTCACTGTCAACATGATTGTTGTATGGGTAATGACACTGTTTAAGAAGTGTACTGCACGAATCCTTAAAATGGTGAGTTTGATCTATTATTTTTTGAAACTGCATTTAGGGATGGACGCGAGACGGGAAATTGGCGTCTCGCGTTTACCAAAACAGCCTAAAAGCTATGTCTCGTCTCGCAAAATCCCTACATCGTAATGTTAAAAATGCCTGTCTCGTCTCTCAAAAAAGAAGAAAATCTCTGTCTCGTCTCTCAAAAAAGAAGCAAATCTCTGTCTCGTCTCGCGTCCAACCCTAACTGCATTTCAGTTTTACCTCCGTTAAAAATAAGACTTTTGCGATATATTTGAAATGCAGTTTTCAATTCTTTATATTCTGCATTTCCACATTTTTCTTTATTAAAATTATTTTAATACTATATCATTTTTTGTTTAAATATTCATATTTTTAATACTATATTTGTCGACCCTATCTCTTTAAGTTATAAAAATTAGCTAAAATTATCAAATAAGATAATATTTAGTAACACTTTAAAAAAGTCTCAAATGACAATATTTAATTTTTGAATAAAATACAGAAATATTTATCTTGCATGAATAATTCTCTGCTTTTAAATTAATTAATTACTAGGTTTTTGTGAACAAATAAGTTTTATGTGCTTCATAATGTTTTGTTACTTTTCTCAGAGGAGCTTTAAGAATTTGAGAAATTTTTTTACAGGCTTTCTCTCTCTCACGAGCGAATAATAAGTGGAGTGTTTAAACTAATTAGAGGTTTTAATGTAATGCACTCTAAAACATGTTTGAATTTCCATCCCTTTGCGATGATTGAAGGTTCTTCCTACTTTATTTAACTATTACAAATGAGTCGATCCTTACAAAGAGCAAAATAAAAACAAAATGCATTGAAAATATTTTGAAAATTTCTGTAAACTCAATTTTTAAATAATGATTTCACTAATTTTGATCTTAAGAGAGTACATTGTTTGCCGATCATAAACATGAAGATTACAACAGTTTCTTTTTAATATTTTTCGCAACAACCGATGCTTAATGATAATGACAAGGATGCTTTATTCCTTGTCATTATTTCGTTCAAATTTATGAGAACCACTTAAGAGCCCATTACGAAAGAGGACTTTTTCATTTTCAATAACTTAAAACACAATGCAAAAATTTTGTATGAAGAGTTAAAAATCTATATATTTTTTCTTTACAGAAATGCATTTAAAGAATACGTTTCAGGTAATTACACTCAAAATTCCCCGGTGAAAGAAGAATTTTAATTAAATGCGATAACACTAACTAAACATTTAAAGGATTGTTTTACAGTTTCCTTACATTATAAGTAAACTATCTGCAGAAGAATGCTATTAAACAACAGTTATGGTAATTCTTGGTGTAAGTTGTGTTTCTTTGAAATTTAAATTCCTTAAAGCATTTCTAAGTGTATGCTATGCATACAAAGCTAATTGATTCAACATATTTTGTTCATAATATGCGAATTTAATTATAATAAATTTAGTAGTTGCCTCGCTATTGTACAAGGTTTTTACAAGAAAGCAAAATGAGAATTTTCTGGATGTTAATAATTCACACGAAACTGGATAACGTACACGCATAGTTTATGCGTCCTTCTAAAAATATTACATAATAGCATTTTTAAAAAAAGAAAAAGCGAGAAAGAGAAAAAAATGCGTTTGACTATATTCCGTTTTTTTTCTCCTGTTAGTAAATTGCTTCGAATTATATCAAATAATTTCATTAGAACTTGTTTTAATATATTTCCTGAGAAGTATCTCTCATATATTACCTACTCCATGAGCATTTTCTGGAATCATTTTTTACCAACATTTTACAATAAACTGTACTATCTTTTCTTAGCTAATTTTCAAACCAAACGGTTGAACTCATCTGTATTTGTTTGTGCGTTTATGAAGCAGTAACTTGAATATTGAAAATAAATAATATATCAGTGTGTTTAACTTAGTAAAACATGCTTTGGGAGGTCAATTCGAGTTTCACCGGTAACTTATTTTAATTTAAGCCTGTTTTGATCTAAATACTTCATTAATGTTTTATTAATATCATAGTTTCAATTGCTTAAGTTAGTTTATAAATTATGAAACAGTGTAATAGTATAAAAAAATATTTATTGTACAAAGTTTTTTCTAGAAAGCACATTTTTATTCTTTAGTCTAGAAATGGTAGATTATTTATATACCCTTTTCGACCTCCTCCACGTCCGGTCAGGGCATTAAAGTAATACGTGATAATATTTGATGAAAAAAATTCTCCTTATGTTTAGTTAAAATCTCTAAACAACCCTTCCTTCTCTGACCTTCCAAAACAAATCTTTATCAAAAATTGTTGCATAACACTATATTTTTTTTCTAACAATTCTTTATATCTAAGGTTTCCGCGTTTATCATGTGAGCATAGTCTGTACGACATCTTTCAGTCCCCTTGAGCAAAACGTCTCTTTCAGAAAAAGCATTTGATATAAGACTTTTTAATAAAACTCCAAACATAAAGTTTTCAATTCGGGAGTCAAAACAACTCTCCTTTTTATTAAACTGAAGCGCACTGGCAATGCTCTTGAGAAAGAAAGTGATTAAATGTTTCCCCAAAAATTTATACACCTTTATTCCATTTTCAAATGTGAACGTTGAAAAAGTAATCTTTGAGACAGCTACAGTCTTGCACCGCATTTCCAACTAGACAGTATTCAAAATGAGTCTTTGAGAGATTAAGCTAATTTTTTTTATTCTGAAAATCCATTTCTTTAGATTTAATAAAACAAAAAAATGTTGTATTTTCAGTTTTATTAACCCTTTAACGCGCAGTGATCCCGCTCTGGGAACACCAAACTCTGACGTTTTGACTGTTGCCAGTCACGAATAATAGATTGGATTTGTATAAAAATAGTTGCGGGTGGCATAGCTCCACGAGAATCCTTTACTTTTCAGCACGTCATTTCCCGTAAAAAAATGGTCACGGTTATTTGTAACAGCACTGACATCTGCTGAAAAATGTAAGAATGCGATAACAGCAGGATAGATTGCCCAATGCTGAAAAAAGGGCAGCCGTTGCCATCGCTCAACTTAACTACCAGCAAGAAGGCGGACTATCGAAACGTTCATCGCGTGCCACAGATCTAGAGACCCTTTTTTGACGACAGCTGGCTGTGCGCGAGCAGCATTGGGAAAGGGTTGCGCTTCAAAGGGTTAAAATATTACTAATATAAATTAGAGTCATTGATTTATATGCATAAGAATCAAAATCCTGAGTGATATCCATCTATCATTTTCTGGTGGAAGACACGAGTGTTCTTTGGTCTCCTGTGTATTTTAAGAGGGTGTGGGATACTTAGCAGCGAGTTTTGTGTGTTTTACCAATGACACATACCCACCAAGACTAACTCGGTGACTAGAGACTGAAGAAAATACATTTTGTATGACAAAGAAATTCCTCATGGGAGGGGTTGTCAATCCCTAACCAGCCTCCTCTCCATAGCTATACCACTGACTCCGCGGCTGGGATCGAACTTGGTACCTAAGGTTTGGGAAGCCAGCGTCCTAACCACTCAGACAACCTGAGTTGCGCTGATATGACTAAAGTTTGAAGTGACTGTTATGGTTATCACGTCGTTTTCCGGTGAGATCGATCAGTGGCCGATGATCTGTTTCTTTTATTTTTCCATGGGATGAATCAAAATTAAAATAATGTTATGTGTGATTTATAGACTCTACTAATAGGGAAATAAGCATAATATAAACTTAAAAGCAGCACACTTTTTAAAATTTTTCAATATCGCGACACTCATGTTGAGCAATACTGGCCAAAATCGATACAAACGACAGATTTTGAAATCAATTTCGTAGTATAATTGTATTTTATTTTGAAGAATTTCAATATTTGGAAATATAGAATCTTTATTTTAATTCTATGGTCAAGTACATTTATGACTGATGATAGATTATTTGTTATGTGGATGTGGCTTTCCAAATCAAGCAGTAATCAAGTTGTATTCAATCTTGACAGTTCAAATGACTTATCTGACTATTTATTATCTGACTCCAAGCTTGCTGCAAGCTTAAAATGAATTGAACTGTGAAGCTTGTATTAATATGTCAAATTCAAAGAAATATCAAGCTTGATTTAAGCTTATGTGCTGTTTGGGATAAAACAGTCGTATTGTCCTAATCCCTCCCCCCCCCCTACTAAATACTGATGATGAATTTTCAATCACTCTTTATAATGGCAATTGTACCTCACTGTGTGAGTGTGCTTTTCCCCAAGCTGGACTGACAAGTTGTATATTTAATTTTTTTTCCTAGGAACTTTTTCTAAGCACTGATTTTGATTACAAACATTTTCAGCTGTAAACTGAATGCTTTATGGGGTTTCTTTAAAACATTCTGAAATATAAAGCCCTTAATAGGTATTCTTTGTAAGTTGAATTTTGAGAAATTTTAAGCGTATTCAGTCTCTTTAATAAAGTTCTTAAACTAAATGAGCTTAATAGAAATTAAGTTTCCTAAAAATGTATTAAAATAATTAAAATCAGAGTTAAAAAACATCGCTCGATTACACATGTTAATATGACACCTAGAAATGAAAATATTTTCCATGAACAATGAATCAGAAAAAAAAATTAACTTCTAGAGCAATTTTATTTTTTATTTTGCGTACCCAAGCTAAAAATCAGCTATATCAGTTTGAATCTTTTAAATTCGGTTGTATAGCTTTGTAAATAAAAAGTTTTGATATATTCCAGTGAAATCGAATATTTATTTTGTACTTGTGGAAATTGTCATTGGAAATAAACATTCTTGATAGAACATAACAGCAAAATACTATTGATATTAAAAATTAACATTTTGAAATATTTAAAAAAATTATTAATATTATAATTTTCATGTATATTAATAATACTTTTTCTTACATAAATAGACAAATTCTGATAACTGAAAACTTTACATAATTTTTTTACATCATATTTTATATTGTTGACTTAAAAATATTAAGTCTTGTATTTCCGATTTTCTTGGTAGGTGAGATTGCATTTCTGTAGCGCACTTATATTTTTTATGGCTGATTATTTGGGTAGTACGAATCACTGCCCACATTACAGGCATATATTTACAATTTCCAATCGGACCTGCTTTATTAAAGTTAATTGAACTACCGCAAAAATATAAAATACTACTCAAATACCTGAACGAACAAAATCAATGAATGGAAATTAAGAATGACAAAAAAGCTAGAAAAAAGACGCACCAAGAAAGAAATACAAACATTTTACTAATAACATACAACAATTTTAATTACAAAACACGTTTTAATTATACCATAATGTTTAGAAAAATAATTTTAAAAGAGCGTTTCTATCATTTTTATTTTTTGATATGTTTATTATTTTCCACAAAATTACTTATACTTTAAAACAACTGACATTCCTTAAAGAATTCTACGATACATATATAATCGCTATTTAAGCTAAATATTATTAGTCTGTACTTTTCTTTATCCATGTAGTTGCTAAACTGAGGCATTGTTTTGCGTAAGAGTAAACTGGGAACAACATTCATCATTGTTGGGATACATGTCCGGGTATTGTTTAGGAAAATAAATACTTGTTAGTACTTTCTCTTCCGTATCTGCTCAACGCAAATTTTTCCCCGTTTACCACAGATATTAATTACTAGTAAAACCTAGCTTTATCTGAATTTTGAATGCAGAATAATGCTTTGTAATTTAATTAGAACTCAAGTACATTTATTATACCTTTCAAAACTTTCCAGAGTAATCCAGAGTAAGGCTAAAATAGCATTTAGAAAATTTGTATATTGTGAAAGCGTCAATATCGATGCTGTCACCTGTGTATCAGAATTATTCTAATGTCATAACTGTGTAAACATACTTCCTGTATATTCAAAATAGAGGTGTTGAAAATTATTTTAACGAGCTGAAATAAGTATGCAATCGACTTATGCAATGCAAATTTGTTAATTAAAATAAATCAGTAAAACTATTAAGTTATGATTTTGGATTCCGTGAGTTTAAGTTGTAACATTTTATTCGACGTTATCTATATGAAAATGATTTTTAATTCTATTCAAAACATTTAAATAATCTTACATCCACTAGAGCTTTAAATAAGCAAAACATGGGGTTGTTTAAAAAACTCAAAATTGCAATCATTAATTAAGTATTCCAGTGAAAGAAGTACTCTAATAGACACCAGAATCCACAAGTTTTATCCACAATAATTCAATACAATTCAAAAACGTTTCTTAAATTTACCTTCTAGAAAGTTACATAATTTTATAAACAGCGACCATTGAAATCCATCATATTTTGCTTTTTACCCTGATGAGCACATTAAATGTTTAAAATTGAAGGCGTAAAAACGTGTTACTGTTTTACTACAGTGTCACCAGCCATTTTATACGCACAACATGCAGAGAGAATTGTAGACCAGAGTCGATGTGTATTTTACTGACGGAAAACACTTTGAGCATGAAAGATAAATGAGCTTAGTGTGAGGTAAGTGCAATCTGTTAAACTTAGCCATAAAAATGTGCGTTTTATGCCTTTCATTCGTAGCGATATCGTGCCCATTAATGTGCTCGTTGCTCCGCTCAAGGTTTCTTTTCTTACTAAATCATTGATGCTGAACATCTTTGTAATTGACTTTTTTCCCGTATCTTGTATCGTTTTTGAGATAAGAATATTAACTCCAAATTTAGCCACCAGGTGGCGCTGAAAGCTGTTTTGTTACGTAGCGCATGACAACTTTACTGTACCTAGACCCCACTTTTATCATTACATCTCTTGCCGTTCAGAAGTTATTGGGATGACTGCGGACTTAAGCGGTCACACTGTATTTAAAAATTACAGAAACAATGGAATCCATAAAAAACCAAAAGGTTCGCAAATACACTGCTGGCCATCGTAAATGCAACACCCTGAAGGAAGCATGCAAATAATATGAAATTTACAACATGCATTAGCTGAGGTGAGATATGCAAATGATTAGAATTTCAGCGCAGACGCACATCAAGCGCGCCTGTGGCGCCACCTCAAAGCGCTATTTAAGGCTTGGAGATTTCGACGGTTTCAAGTACAGCAATTGTGTTTTTCTTGCTTTTTTTTCAAAAAAACGATAAATTATGCCTCGTAGGAAACAACGATCATCTTTTGATCAAGTATCCGAGTTTGACAGAGGAAGGATAGTGGCATACCGAGATTGTGGGTTATCTTTCAGGGAAATCGGTCGTCGTATTGGACGAAACCAAACAACTGTGATGCGGATATGTGATCGTTGGGTGCAGGAGGGTACGACGGACAGACGTGATCGACCGCATCGACCTCAGTGCACCACGTCACGTGATGACAGGCAGATTGTACGCATGGCAGTGACGGACCGCTCAGTCACATCACGAACCATATCACAGCAGATTCAGTCTGTAACGCATCATCCAGTGTCTGCGCGTACCATTCGACGTCGTTTACAGCAGAATGGTCTGTCCGCAAGACGTCCGTTGCTTTGTCTACCTCTGACGCGGAACCACAGACGTCTCCGCCGCCAATGGTGCGATGAAAGAAGGATGTGGACGACAGAATGGAATGAAATTCTCTTTACTGACGAGTCACGCTTCTGTATGCAACACCACGACGGTCGGATTCGAGTCTGGAGACACCGTGGAGAGAGGATGCTGAACAGCTGCATTATGCACCGTCACACTGGTCCTGCACCGGGTATTATGGTATGGGGCGGTATCGGATATCTCTCTCGCACTCCTCTAGTACGCATTGCCGGTACTTTAACCAGCCAGCGCTACATCTCCGAGGTGTTGGAGCCAGTTGTCCTTTCTTACCTTCAGGGCTTGCCAACAGCCATATTTCAGCAGGATAATGCACGGCCACACGTGGCACGCATTGTCCAAGGGTTCTTCGTCAATCACCAGATTGAATTGCTTCCCTGGCCGGCGCGCTCTCCGGATCTTTCGCCGATAGAAAACATGTGGTCCATGGTTGCTCAACGACTGACCCAGAGTTCATCCCCAGCTGTCACACCAGATCAACTTTGGCAACGTGTGGAAGCTGCTTGGTCTGCTGTACCCCAAGAACACATTCAAAGTCTCTTTGAATCAATGCCGAGGCGTGTGGCAGCTGTGATCTCCAACAACGGCGGCTACTCTGGGTACTGATTTTGGCAGGAACCACGCTTCATAGAATGCTGTAAATTTAATCATTTGTTACTTGGTCAACATGTTATCTACACAATAAATTTTGTTGTGATATCTCTTGTTTTTCTTGGTGTTGCAATTTGGGTGGCCAGCAGTGTAATAGAATTTTGCATTTTGGCTAATTTAGTGTGATCTAAAATGTTATGCTATGTATATAAATTTACTTATATGTTATTCTTTTCCTAAGATTGGTGTTTCACAAGGTATGATTTAAAAGAATTTTAAGTATAAAGCTTTTCAGAAAAAATTTTACTTTATAGATGTTATTTCCAGTTTATTGGCAGTAATATGGTACGTTCTGTTATCTACAAAATGAAAATAACAAACGATGTACATACTTTCTAGAACCTTCATTTTTACAATAAATACGAGTACAATACATCTATATATCTATTTATTTATAGGTATATGAATATTGTGGATAACCAATACATAAATCCTTAAGATTACTTTTAGTTTTCAAGGAAATTGTTTAACGAATTATTACTATAAAACAGGGATGGCCAAACTTGCTTGGTCTAAAAACCACAAAGGGGAGGGGAAGGGGGGGATAGTAATAATTAGGGAGAGGGACTCAGCAGGATTTTACCTTACTTATTTTTATAAAATTACCAAGAAAAAAATTATTCTGAACAAAATATTATTGAATTTAAATTATTTTTAATACAATATCATATTTAAATAAAAATACTTTAAGATTGAAACAGATGAAACAAAAAGTTTCTTTTGCCTGGGAAAAAAAAAAAACCTAAAATAGCACAGACTGCGCTAGTGACTAATATCAGTTTCCCATGCTTCGCATTGTTGTATGTCTTTATTTCAACAATGAAATTTATTAAAAATAAGCATCAAGTATCGTCCATTTTAACTAATCAGCATTTCATTAAGCTTGCGAGAACTTCTCCAACAAATCACTAACAAACTTTCGGAAACTAACGACTAATGTAAGACAACATTCATGAAGCATCCACTGTTAAATCTTTTTTTAAAGATTTGTTTTCAAATTTGTTTATTAAAATCCGTATTCGCTATTCTTGTAACATTGCCATGTGTTCCTTGAGAGAAATTAAATAAATTAATTACTTTTGGACATTGAATAATTTTAATTTATCATAGTTCATTATTTTATTTGCAAATGAGCCGTATTATTTGCCTACACTACAGCCGCATGTGGCACATGAGCCTCGATAGGGTCAGCCCTCCTATATTGTATCTCATTTGGACTCTAGGCAAAACCAAAGACTTAACCCAACCAAGTCTTGAGGCGCAACCCTTTCCCAATGCTGAAAAAAGGGTAGCCGTTGCCATCGCTCGACTTAACTACCAGCAAGATGGCGGACGATCGAAACGTTCATCGCGTGCCACAGATCTAGAGACCCCTTTTTTGACGCAGCTGGCTGTGCGCGCATAGCCAGCTGCGTCAAAAAAGGGGTCTCTAGCTGCTAGAGATCGGCACTGTGGCACTAGAGATCGTGCCACAGATCTCTAGATCTGTGGCACTCGATGAACGTTTCGATCATCCGCCATCTTGCTGGTAGTTAAGTCGAACGATGGCAACGGCTGCCCTTTTTTCAGCATTGGGCAATCTATTCAGCTGTTCTCGCATTCTTCCATTTTTCAGCAGATGTCAGTGCTGTTAAAACTAATCGTGACCATTTCTTTACGGGAAATGACGTGCTAAAAAGTAAAGGATTATCGTGGAGCTATGTCACCCGTACCTATTTTTATAGAAATCCAATCTATTCTTCGTGACTAGCAACAGTCAAAACGTCAGAGTTTGGTGTTCCCAGAGCAGGAACACTGCGCGTTAAAGGGTTAAGAAAATATCTCGTTGTTGATACGAAAATATATCATATAGGAGAATTGTACGAAGGTGTTCTTTCTAATTCACATTTTCAGACTTGCACAGATTTATTCACTTATTGCAAAGAATGAAACAGTCTAAAAATAAAACTTTTCATCTACCTTTGCTTCTCAAATAGTGAATGTACACGTGTGTTAATTGTTACACGCAACAGTCAATGCTTTTTCTTCAGCTATTCTACCTTCTTAAATATACACTCCTTCATCCTAATTATCTTTTCTTCTTCTCATTTGGTTTTTCTTTATCAATCGCTTTGTATCTTCAAAGTGGAATTTAACTTTTCAGTCCCCTTAATTGCTTTTGGCTGGATATTAGCTTTCTCAGCCCCACTGTCAACTTCCGAATCATTCTGCCCTCCTCGCTTTCTCTCCTAATTTAGATTTAGCTCCTTCATCCTCTTTTTCGGCAATTAATTTCGATTTTGCTTTCTCAGTCGTCCTTCAGATTTCTAATTTAATTTTAGATTTCTTTGGTCTTTAATCCGGTTTACTGTTGTTCGGTTGTTATTTTATTTTTCGTTTTATTTCATAAGTACTGGTTCTAATAATTTGCATGAGTTCATTTCTAGAGCTCTATGCTTAACTTTTTGAGCATTAGTATTCAGACCTAACATTTCTACTCCTAGTTAAAGAGGATATCGGTTAGAGTTGAATAATTCACGGATGTGTATCGACACGGGTTCAGACGGGAATTCCCACTCATTCTGGAAAACAGAATTTTAACTCTCTGAGCTATCTTGAAAAAGAGCTAAATGCGAAGCTATTTTTCCTATACATTAATCTGAGACATTTTTGTATGTAGGATGTACGTTATAGAGTTTAACCCGCATTGTTTTAAAGACACAACGAAGGAGATGATTTTTACGCACAGCATTGCTTAACAGCATAGGTCTACGAATGCCCTCTGGGGCCACGGTTAAGCCAGGAAGGATCTCAGCGGACCTCCAAAGACATCCTGTCTGCTACGAAATTTCCTGCTGAAAAGCAACAGTGTCTACAGAAGAAAATTTTCCCCGCTGTGTCTTTTCAGAGATGAAAGTGAACAGTTTACACTGTACTGTAATGTAACTCATGCACTAAGCCGATCAGAAAACAAACAAATCCTAAAAGCAAAATAAAACAAATTTCTTTAATTTCTATGTCTGATGAAGGAAATAAAAGTTTCTAAGTTCATTTATTTTGATGAAATGTCTATTACTAATTTGAACAGAGGCATAACATAAAGTTAATGGTATTAAGAAGATGAAATAGTCGCTTAATATTTCTTGGGCTTGCGCCTTCAAAAGTGAGCCAGAACTCATGTCTGCATTTAGCCTTCTGGATCTGGAATCATCCATTCCTAATTGCATGTTTATTAACCTTACCTCTCACACTTTTAGTTAAAAGAACAAAGTACCACTTTATAAAACATTACGAATGATATGCACATTTTAAATCAAAAAGTTCTATACTAATTAAGGGGTTAGGGGTAGTCAGAGGCGTGAAAAAATGCCATTTTTTATTAATTTTTTTTACTAGTAATTAAGTTTATTTCACATAAGTAACAACATAGTATCATTTCATCATACTTTAACATTACTTCACTTAAATTTCTAAAAAAAATAATAATTATTTTACAAGTTATGGCGGTCTAAGTTGAACAGGTTTTAATAATGGGTCCTTGCGGTGACCATTACAGCTCCTTGGAGATTCATCTAAAATCAATGAAACAAAAAAGATTATTTTTATGGATAGATAATCTTGTGCCTGATCGAAGCTTTTTTTGTTTTTTTCAAAATTAACAAAATGGCGGTCTCTGGAAATTTTTTTGCAGATTTTCGGGAAAAAAACAACAATTAATTGTTTATAAAAAATCGAAGTTTAAAAAAAAAAAGTCCTTCGATCAGGCACTAGCTTTTTATGTTTTCTAAAAGCTGTATATAAGTTTCATTCAAATCTATCGAGCGGTTTTTGAGTTACAGTGGTCACCAGTTCAAAAAACATAGTTTTGAGAAATAGTATACTAATTAAAATTTAAGCCTGCAATAATAAGATGCATGTGAATAATGAATTTTTAGATATTTTAATAATGGAAATGTTCTTTAATAATTTAACATTTCTGCATTTTTTTCTCAGCTGCTCTAATTCTAAAGCCTGATAACTATAGAATGTTTAGCTCATAGATCTTATTTTTTTTAATCTAAATATTTCAAGTTAAACAATATCTGAGTTTATTGTTTAGAGAGATGCAGAGAAGCTTAAAACTAAAATTTATATTATTAATCAAGTAAAATGAAATTGTCTTACTAATTCCTTAAGTTTCAAAGTATAATAATTCTGCAGTAGATCATTCACCTAGAACAATAATAATTTACAATCATTAATTTTTAAAACCCATGTGAAAGCGTATGAAATTTGAAAAATAAACATACAACGTTTAATGATCAAGTTTTTTAATCGCACGTCACAGTCGACTTTTTTTCCCGTTGTTGGAAGATTAATATTTTTCAATGTCTGGTATCAATCCAATTTGTCTTTACATTTTTCAATCATTCTGAGATTTTCTTTTTAAAATATTCCTGAAAATTTACTCTAAAAAAGAATAGAAGTTCTCATATATGTATACTAAATTTTACATTAAAAAAAATATTATGAAGACTACAAGAAAAAATTACAAATTTTCTGTAAAATAATATTTTAAGTTAAAAGTAAAGTGCTTCCGATCCTATCTTGAAGAGTTTTATTTTATATTTATTAAATAACAGAAACTATAGTTTACTTTCGTTTTTTCGCCGCATTGTACATAAACCTATAGCGTTTGTTTTAGTTGTAGGAATCACCCAGTTAAAATAGGAAATTATAATTTACTTCTATATCCCCAAAGATAAACTCAAAACAAAACAAGTGGCACAAACAAAGCAACGCATTTTATTTACAATAACGTAAATTTATTTTATGTGGTAACTGCTAAAATTCTCTTTGCCCTTTTCAAACTAGTAGACTACTAATAACTCCTATTATTGGATTTTATTATGTAGAATTAATAAACCTGGGAAACAATGCTTAAATTTATAACCTAACTTCACCGTATTATGCACATTCATTGAGTTTCTAGTTTCATGACTGAAAAAAAAAATAACTCTGGCACATTCAAAATGGTTTTTGAAATCTTTTTAGTCGTTTCAAATATAATATTTAGAAGAAATGTCGTTCATTATTCTTAAATTCTCAAATTGTGTCTTTTTTGTTAATTTATTTACTCTACAATTTCTGAATTAGGTATCACTATAAGGCAATAAAACGAATCACAAAAGATGAACTAAACACACAAGTTTTCGAATAAAAGCATTAAAAATTGAAGTTAAACCTTAAATATTTCAAAACTACGAAGTCATTACTTTTAAAAAATGGATATATTTAGAGAAAAACTTTAAATTCTAAGTAAAATCGTTGTTAATGTCATATTTATTTTTCCCTTATTCTAAAATCCCATAAATTATTTTAATGATCCATTTCTTTAAAAAAATTTCATCAGGATCAATGTTCCTATGTTTTCAGGAGCATTATCAAGCGGATTATCTATGAGAAAAATTGTCAAAGAATTAACCCTTTGATGTGCGGTGGTTGCGCCGTGAAACCACCTTATTTCAGCGCTTTCACTGCTAGTCGGAAAAAAAAAATGGTTAAATGGTTCTAACTGTGAAAAAGTGCAGTCCGCGAAACCAGCTGTGCCAGATACCCACTTTAGCTCTGTGGCGCCAGATGGGCTATTCGATCCAACGCCTTGTTGTTGGTAGTTAAATGGATCGATGGCAACGGCTGCACTTTTTTAGCGTTGGTCTATCCAGTTGGTCTTCTATATTGATGCGAAAATGTTTGCGCTTCAGAAAGTTAAAATGATTTTTTCAAAAAATTTAAATATTCTGAGTTTAATATGCATAAGAGAAAAACGGGAAGCAAAAAATTTCTTAAAGTAACATTTCAAAAATCGATATGAAGCAGATTCTTCCGAAATTGTTATGCAGAGCAATCTGACCAGATAGTATCGAAAATGTTGTCAATACTGAATATGGATTTCACATTCGTACACTTCAAGCAGGGACGAGGATTGCATTTGGGGGAGGAGAAAAACGAACTTGTTCTGTCACAAAGAATTAAAGTGAAGGGGCATAAATTTCTTTATGGCATATTAGAGTGCGTGTCAAATCATTACCTGAAGTCAGATAGGATTTGACAGCTTTATAAAAAATAAAATGGGTTTTCTTTTGTATGTTTCACGACTGTGATCAGAATACATTTCTTAGTGTTCATAATTTCAAGTTTTTGCTTGACATTTTTGCCCTGATTTGCGTTTGTAACGTAAAAATTTCCGTCTGCTAATAATGAACGCACTCAAGAGTGAAGTTCGGGGAGGGAGGAGGGATGGATCTTTCAGTCGTGAATTAAAAAAAAAAAACTGATTATGTCAATAACTTAAGAAGCATTTAGAAAATTTTGTGACGCAATCCTATGCTGGAGAACTTTTTTCAACTTCATAAAAAAGCAAAAGCTTTTTGTTCCTCATTGTGTTTAGGGCAGCTTTTGGAGAGGCTTCCTGAATTTTTTCGAGAATCAAACCATGACACATTTAACTTGGTTTAATTTATGTTCAAGGTCTGTGAGCATAAGCTTTGAAGCATATTTTTGTTTTATTAAACAGCTTAAATTCATCTGTAATTATATATCAGAAAATAAATAATAAAAGAATTCTAAATTCAAGTGAGTCTTGACTTACATGATCGATGCATTCCAAGATCCCTCGCGTAAGTGAAAATTTCGTGAGGTGAATATATATAGACTTTTTTAAACACGCGCACCGTTACTTGAAGCACTTACAAACACCCTTCAAATCATTTTAAATCATTCTCTAACTATATATTATCTTTTCGTATATAAAGTAAATGAATAAAACCAAATTTACGCTGGGTCGGTTTGGATGCTTCAGCCTTTAGTGATGCTACGAGTGATAAAATACCATTCGCTGATTGGCTGTCGTTTTCTGTAACAAGTGACGAAGATGCTCAATGCTCACCCCTCGCACCTCGCACTTTTGGTTTTGTACTTCTTAAGTCATGAATCCACATCGACAGAAAGCAGATTTGTATTCTGGATTCCGTTTCCACGCTAACCTGACTTCATGCCTCAACAGCATTCGTTGATACAGGCGCCATCTATCGTCTTCATTTTGGTTCATTTGATTTTGCGTGCATTAGATGATTGAAATAAACGGAAAAAATACAATAACGAATACTGTCTTATTAAAATGAGCTTACGCTTTATGCATTTGGTGTCTTTGATTAGAACGTATGAATTAAAAAACATAAACATAGATTCTGAGTTTATAAGATTTTCCTGGGAAAAGAGAAATCTGGAATTCACAACACATGTTGTCGAACTGCTGTTGTCTATCTGAATACGTAAACGTTGGTTTAGAGAAAACCTCTTTCCTCTCTCCCCCCTTTTTTTTGATTGTATGAAAATTTTATCACATAATAAGAATATATTCTAACCCCTGAAACAAACACTTTAGTTCAGCATCGAAACGCGACGCCATCGTATTTCCTGCCTGAGCCTAAACGAACTCCTATTGGTTGACAAATGACGGAAAGAAACAAAAAGTTATATTTTCGACTCCGTTGATCTGCCTCGATTTTGCAGGGCAGAAACGGAAAAAAAAAAACGGAAGTTCGTTGATTTTCTATTGCAGTTTTCCCGTTCCTGTCGCGTTTTCAGCCAATGCGGAGTCCAGGGGCTCTACCACCATAGTATCGCAAAACTTTCGGTAGCGAATATATCAGGCCTTCTCTTCTCATGGAGGCACAATCCGAGAAATATCCGATATGCCCTAGCACGATCCTATCGTAATTGTTTGACTGTGGTATTCACTATCGGAAATAATACTGCTTTTTCCCGGCACGTTGGATGAAGGCGAAATCTTGCATTCCGGTATCGGAGAGTACAAGATGAATGGGTTTTGTATTGTGTGTATCATGGAGTATCATGTACTTCCACAAAAGGACCTTTCTCCTTAGCACGGTGGGTCAATCAAAAACCGGCTTCCACTCTTGATAGATGTCTCCGGAGTCTTCGAAAATTCTGAAGACGATGCCTTCGTTTAAGAAAAAGGGGAGAAAGCCGTGTGTTTTGATTGGTTGATCGGTCTGAGTGCCGGATAGACTTCTGCAAGTGCAAAAATACTCGCTTGTTTTATTCGACACTCATCGTGTTAGCACCAAAAGGAGAGTTGTGGCTATTTATCCGAAGTATTTGACTATCCGAGAGCGAGAAATATCCGTCAAGAATATTCTACGATACCATGGTGCTAGAGTCCCAGGCCTTACTGTTGGCGAAAATTATTGCGTTGCGAAATATGAGTCCGCTTTAGCTGTGAGTTATTTTACTCGAGAAAATCTGCAGTAACCATTCGCATAAGATAGATCGAGTCCACTATAGCTTTTTTTCTCCCTTTACCTACATTTTACCTCTTAGCAGGTAAATGTCCTTGATATTCTTGAAGACAAAATTTCAAAGGCGGAAACTCCGGAAGGTGCCCGTGCCCTCTATACTTTTCTGATAAAGGTCCAGGATGGAAGAATCCGTGTAATATAAAAACTGAACACGTAAAAGAAAACACTTAATATTTTTGCGTGTAAGAATGAATTGAAACAAAATTAAAATTAATAAAGACAATACTAATTTAAATTGTTAAATATTTGCATACAGTACCGGCATTCATTCCCTATCATCACGAGTTAAATTTTTAGTAGTGCCCTTTTATAAATAAAAATAGAGTAATCTCCTATACCTCAATATATTCAGATCTCCCGGCTTGTGCCTGATTCTAGACCTCTAAAGAAAATTCTATACTTCCTACGTGTATTCAGCTATTTAGAAAACGATGTTTAGAAACTAACTTAACATTGAAACAAAAACGTGTTCTACCGATTACACTTTTTTGCTGTGATTTTAATTATTACAGTTTATTGAATTGCATGCTTAAAACCGATATTGGAAATTTGAGTTACTTTTATATGTGAGGATAATATAGTAATGTTGAATTATTCAAAGTGTTTGTGCAACTACAAAATAGCATATTTGTTAAGTCACTCTTCCCGTTTTTACAGGTGTCCAGTATTTCATGATGGATTTTTTTTAATTTTTTGTCATAAGTATGCGCTGAGTTTCAAAAGTCTATTACAATCAATATGCTGTCTTATACAACTGGTCGACTCTCTCCTTTCCTACCCCCTTTCACTCCTCAGATTCTCCCCGCAGTTCGAAAAGCCAAGCTGATCTCTGACGAGGGGGGCTCTACGGAAGCTGACCGTTTTCACTCCCCCGCTTTAGTCGACCAGTTGTATAATGAATCGGAGCAAACGGAGCCCTTTTTCCCCCAAAAAAACCCCAGGGATTTCCCTTAAACAGACCAGAAGTGAAAGTTACGAGCTGAAAACTTCTTGTCAAGCTTTCTAAACTTTCTATTTATGCAATTAAACAGGTTTTGGCACATTATCTTTTAATAAACATTTATGAACGTTTATTCACATTTTTATACATTTAAAATTCTTTGTAAAAAAAAAAATTAATGTTTTTTAAGGCTGTAAGGGTATACTTTTCGAATTCCGCGCTCGATTTGTGTGCACATTTAAAATTCAAAAAGTTGTGCGCGCACAGGCCGCAGCGTGACACAGCTGGTATATGCGTACGGTATACATAAGCGGCGATACACATTTTTCTCCACATGTTGTATTTTGTTCTATTTAATCAATAATTATGTACGTGAATTTATTAGTTATCAATAATTATGTACTTACGTTGTAATGAACAGTAATCCTGTTTATTTGTAATGAATGATCGATTTGTAATTCAAACTAGCTGTGTACCCTTCATACGGGAGGAAGCAGATATTTTTCTAATACACCTGATTAAAATTTATTCAATCAGAGCAAAACTATGGAATTGTTTCACTCGTAACCTGGCATTACGATAGTTGGGAAAAAAAAAACTACTTTACTTCGTGCAAATTTGTAATATAGTTTGTTTGTTTAACGTTTAGAGTTCTACCCACAACAGAGGAAGTTATTTGAACTTCATCTATGAAACCATAGCTCTTGAAACGGTTCGAATATTTCCGATAATAACCTAACCTGAATGGCTATCCCTGATCAGCAAATCGCAATTAGTAATCCAATAAGATTCCGCAAAGATATGGTTTACATCAGTTATAATTAAATTACCAATGATAATTCATTCAGAATTTTTAATTAAATAAATAAACACGTACATGCGATACCATTCTTTATTTTTATTTATTTATTCTAAAGTTAAACAAGTATCTCTCTATTCTAAAAAAAAGTAAGGGCCGCTGTCGTCGCCGCTGTCAAAAGCTTGTTCGCCTATCTTCTCCTAAACCGTGGGGATTTGGAATACATTTCGACTAAGGTGCCCACAGATTTGAAAAATTCCGAGGAACCTGCTAAGCTGACTTAAATTTCGAAAATCGAATTATTTTAGAAGATATTAATAAAAAAATAAACATAATGGTTGCCAGATTTGGCATAAAATTATTCATTCTTTTGCAACAAAGCGTTTCCAAGTATCTAGAATCGCGTGTAATTTACAAACATGAGTTAGAATTACGCCTATTTTACGCCAAAATAAAAACTATATGAAATAAGTAACTCAAAATGTGTTACACAAAGTTGACAATTTTCAAATAGTAAGTTCACTTAGACAACAGGAGTTTAGAATTAGTCATTATTCGACAAAATAACTAATATCTTGAAAATGAAAAATAATTAAAATGCAGATTATTTTAAAGCCGGTTCGGTCCACCTGGATTATTTGCTACCAGTAGAAATATATTATATATTTAAACTATGCCATTATAGCAGTTATAGTACACTTTGGAATTTTGCTAGCGCGACGAGATGGTACATTCGTGGTGCTAAGTACGCCAATCTGTAAACGATTATGTAAATGAAAATATGGATAACGGTTTTCCGGTAACCTTAAATGAACAGTAATTATAGATTGTGAGTATGTGTAAATCGCCAAATAATGAAAAGTCGCCATTGGTGGCAAGCTATCCTATCTGTTCCGTAGCTTTTATTAACTTTACACGTACGCGAGTCGCCAAATAATGAAAAATCGCCATGGGTGGCAAATTCGCAAGGTGTCCAATAGTTTTTACATTATTAAAAATACAGCTGAAATAGCTGTTCTGATTTTATTACGCTTTAGCTTCTAATTAATATAAATTTGAATGGCAAGCTTAAATATCATTGTGTTTCTGAGGAGTGCACATAATTTTTCCAGCGATTATAAGCGGAGTCCGCACTCCAGGTGTAATATAGCTCAGGACCCGTACAACACGGATTCCCATAACAACATACCTTCCGTGTTATGAGGGGGAGGGGGTCTACTGTAGTGCGAAGTTTAAATTTTTATGTACCAATGAACATGCAAGAACCAAGCAATGTGTAGCTCAGTAACATTCTATCTGATCCAATCTTCGGGTTTTGTCTGTTGAAATTATGTCTTTTTTACGAATAAGCCTGATTAGGGGCCGAATGCCTCATACGAAAAAGCGAGCGTAGCGAGTCTGGGGGCCTTGGCCGCTAGTATTATAAAAATATTCTCACCATTATCTATCTCTCATATATTTAGGTAGAAAATATTTAATTACAATCAATTTTCTAAGACATAGAATCCAAATGACCCCTGTCACGACCATGCCCATGCACTGCTATGCATGATAAGGATTTCATTAATAATGATTATGAACATATTATTACTGTTCACCTCAAAATATTAAAGGATATCTATTAATAGAAACTTGTGGGAAATGGTACCGAACATACGATTCCTTCTAAGTTTACTTTAAATCGTATACTATAACAAGTTTCATATAATCGAGATTATTTTATACTAGCTGTGTGCCCGTTCTTCGCACGGTAGGAAAAGAATATTTTCCTAAAATAAATGCCTGTGCCATAAAAAAAAAATGCAATTTAGGTAGTCTCTTTTGTTGAAACTATCACGGTATACATTAACGCAACGTAGGATTATACTTTAGTTAGTTGCAAGACGACCGTTGAAAAATGATGAAGAGACCACTTTTAATTTCACGAAACATTTATTAATGTGGTATACTGTGCTTCAATTCATATTAACCTAAAAAATCTAACTAATACTACCTATAGCTGTCTATTACTTATTAAATGTTATTGATCTTCGTTTCCCCCTCTCTAATGCTCAATTTAAATAATCAGTGTAGGAATTTGAAACCAGTGGTGCCTTTTCTACTCTTTGATGATTCTTAGCAATTTATACATTAGCATAAACAATAAACATTATTTATAATGGTTGCCATTAAAACACCTCTCCTTATCTTTTTAAGCATAATTCCTGTCAGATTGGCGCAAATTTAGCACCGCAAATTATTTCATCTCGCCGTGATAGAAAATATCCAAGGTGTACCAATCTAAATATTTAAATCCTCTATGGTTCAGTTTTGTGATAAACATCAAACTGTGTAATCTCGTGGAGATATTTAGAATCGCTCAAATATCGAATAGGGTGTTAAATTGTGTAGCAGAGTTTAGAATTTCACGCAATTTTTTAATTTATGATGTTACGTTCTGACCATGCTTGTTTAGTCTGGTTATTTATCACAGTTGTTTTCAAACGGATTAATATTGTAACTCACTTGCAACAGATCAGTATTTCAAATATTTTTCAGAGCTATGTTGCTAATGGCGTAAATTTTGTGGAAGAACATGTTAAATTTCTGGATTTCCGCCAGAAAATGTATAATTAATATATGTATACCGCCAAAAGTTGTCAAAACTTGGCGACATTTTGTGCGATTTTTGGAATTCATACTATGGCTGTCGTTAGGCCGATAATGAATACTATGTTTTATGTTGATTAGTATTTTCCCCCTGTGGCCTGTTTTGAATTTCTCACTATTTTAAAAATTGTAAGTTTCCTTTCGTTGTTATGGTTGCTGAAATATAGTGTTCAAAAATCGTCAAGGGTAGCTCATGCATTAAACAAAATACTTTTAAAATTTCATAATAGTAAATTTTTACGTAGATTTCTATTGCATTTTTAAACTCGTGACATCAAAATGACGTCATTTCATTTATGATAAACCACTTTTTTTTTACAGTTATGTCTATCTCTAGCATATAGATGATATATCACATGATCACTATTGCTTCCAAAACTTATTTGCGCTCCGTAGAAATACAATGATGTTTGGTGTTGCCATTGAAAAGGCATGTTAATTACAGGAGCTAAAGCGTCATAATATCAGAACATATGTCTCATTTTACCGAGCTGTACAAGTCTCCTTTAACGTGTTACACGAAAACGATCGTAATGTTTTCGCCGTGTTCCAAGAATTCGTGTTGTAGACCCATGTTATAAAGGGTTAAATTGTAATCTGTAAAAAATGAAATATGAAATTAGTTATTTATTTAGCGTGAATTGACAGTGAGATCAACGTCACTTTTATGTAACAAGTGTGATACTGTATTAAGAGTTCAATAAGGGTAATAAGCTTTTTTTCTCAGAAGTTACATCACGAACGTTTTCATTTAGAAAAGCGACATGATTTTCACCGGAGCAGGGTGCATTTTTTACTTTTAAACGTAAATGATGCATCCATTGTTTCATGAAGGTTTTTTTATTTAGGTAAAGTCGTGTGTAACATAACTGCGCTAATACATTGTCCACGCTTTGCGAATTGCAAGATAAAATTGTTGTCAACATCATGCAATGTTATTTATGTGGTATATACTATATATTAATGCTATAAATTAAACCTCACAAAAAGAATTATATGTTGTAGAAATCAGGCATTTTTCGAAAGCATCAGGCATTTTTCGAAAACTTCTTTCCTTTTTGATCGCCAAAATTTGCACTCATGACATCAACTTTTAGTCACGATTCAAGTATTTTTCCACGTTTTGAAATTCCGCATTACTAGGTTTAATTCGAAATATAAGTGCAAAGAAAATATTCGTTTCCCACCGTGCGGAGAACGGGTACGCAGCTAGTCAGATCTATTAAAATCCGTATGTTCGTATCGTGCGTGGCTGAATGACATTTTCGTACAAACTTTGTATAGTTTGACTTCGGATCGCGTAGAATATTGGCAATCTGTCCGTGAAAGTGAATCCAAATAAGCGGGTCGGGTAAAGCCAGCGGAGTGAATGTACGTGTTTCCTCTTGTGTTGACGTCCAGCTGTTCTCGCATTCTTCCATTTTTCAGCAGATGTCAGTGCTGTTAAAAATAATCATGACACTTTTTTTGCGGGGCGTGCTAAAAAGTAAAGGATTCTCTTGGAGCTATGTCACCCGCAACTATTTTTATAGAAATCAAATATATTCTTCTTGACTGGCAAGAACAAAAACCCAGGACGAAAAGAAACAAAACCCGAAGTGGTTGAAAGAATTCGTGATTCGTTTTTGTGGAGTACCTCAAAATCAGCGCCGTGTCACCGGAGGGGCACATATTGAACAACTGTAGAAACTTCAATAAATGTAGTTTTGAGGTAAATTTGAATTTTCTAAATATATTAATTACAACGTTCACAATCATGTTTTCTTTTTGTCCCATTCATTATGAATCACCCTGTATTTGTTAGTCATACTTGTGGTAATGGTAAAGTGACCATATTTTTTAACTTAGAGTTGAGGACATGTCCCCGATTCTGAAACAAGATTGGGGATATTTTATAATTAATGAAATAATTACACTACTCAACAGCCATTTTGCCTCTGGAATGTGATACATCAATTAGTATGTATTTTGTTGTGTAAAATCCGAATCAACCTTTCAAAATGCTCTAGCGCGTAAGATTTGAGTTTTTAAGGATTTTTATTTATTTTTTTCTTAATTTCACTATTTTCCGTTCTTTTATTTTAATGTTTAATTTTTAATTTTTTTTTCTAAAGTTTGGTACAAGAGTGCTATAAGATCAACAAATTGTCACTTGATGTCAGATGTTACACAGGCAAGTGTTATTCATTAGATGGAGAGATAATCCAGTAGTGCAAAATAAACATTATGACCTAGTGAATGTTGAAACGTGCATGGTGCAATTACTATTGTATTTATCTCAGCCTAAGAATGTATTATAAGTTTTGTTTTTTAATAAGTGAGTGTTTCTATTGAGAGGTATTTTTATTTTAAAATTGCTTTATACATATATTTAAAACTTACGTTTACTAAAAATAACAACTAGTAAACATAGTTGTTGTCTTAACCACCCCGAAAACTTTTGTTATGTCTGTGAGAAATTCACCCAAAAAGCTCCAAAAAAAACAATTACTGATTTGATTAAGAAGGCCTATAAATTATATTTTGATAGTTCTCTTGGTGATCAAGATAAAACTTTTGCGCCTCGTATTCGTGCATAACATGTACTACTACTTTAACCAAGTGACTGAAAGGAAAATGTCGAGCTATGAATTCTCAATTCCTATGGTGTGGAGTTAGCCTAAGGATAATTTTCCAGCCTAGAACTTTTCTCTTACAAATATTTCAGGGCATTCTCTATCAAAACTAGAAATAAAATTAAGTGTAAAATGTATCTTCAGTGCATTTGCCAGTGACATAATGAAAGGTTGCCTGTCTGCCTGTAATCTGCAAAACATAGAATCAGAAACAATGACAAGTTAATCTGAAGATGCTGATCAAGAACCTGTAGAAAATATTCCCCTCATTCTCAAGATTTTTCGCTTCAGCCCTTTAATCAAAAGGAGTTGAGCAATTTGTTTCGCGATCTAAAACTTTCAAAACAGCAAGCTGAACTTTTGGGGTCGAGATTGCAACAATGAAACGATCTAGCTCCAGGTACAAAAATTTCCTGTTTGAGATCAAAAGGTACTTCATTCGCTCCATATTTTGACATGCAGAATTCAATGTGTGTATGTAGAGATGTCAATGGTCTGCTGATGCAGCTAGGTGTACAACATAACTATCAGGAATAGTCACTCTTTATTGACTCTTGGACAAACCAGATTGAAAGCAGTACTACTGCATAATGGCAATACTTTTTCATCTGTGCCTTTGGCTCATGCAGTAGACGTGAAAGAAACTTATGAAACTTTGGCCACTATACAGTAAAGTGGCTTAAAAGGAAATCACATGTAGCTGTAAAGGAAAATGTGAAAAATACTCCACTGGTTGAGCCTAATAACATCAGTTTTTCTCCGATTCATGTCAAGTTTGGTTTTATGAAGAACTTTGTTAAAGGCCTGGATAAATGAGGTCAGGTCTTCAATTATTTGAAAGAAAAGTTTCTCAAGCTGAGTGAAGCAAAGTTAAAAGAAAGTATATTTATTGGACCACAAATAGAAAAATTGTTCAACGATCCATCCTTTTGATATCAGACTGACAAATATTGAGTTAGCGGCTTGGACCTCATTCAAACCAAGTGGGAAGGGCATTTTGGACAGGAAAAAGATGATATCTATGTTGGCATGTGTATACATATAAAAACTAATGTATACATATGAAATAATATTGAATTATTAAGTTCTTAATATGAATTTCTTGTTAGTTTCAATTATATCAAATTTTGTCGGTATTGCTGCTGATTTTCTTGTGCCTTTTGGAAATGTGACGTGATAGACATAAATTGATTTTACCAGTGAATTCAGTACCCCGAAATTAAATAAATCCACCCATTTACAAACCAGAGGCAGAAAAAAAGTTCAAATTTGTTGACTAGTGTTATCAATAATCTAATTAAAAAACAATGTAATAATTATAAATTGTCCCCAAATGCTGTTTTGCATTTTGGGGTCAAATCCCAAAGAATCGGTGCCATCGTGATTCTACCGGGCCTGATTGTGCTCTCCGAAAAAGGCCTACGAACGTGGCCTGATTGGTTAGATTTGACCGTTAGATGATGTATCTAAGTGCTGGAACCAATACGTGAGCATCTTTAGGACTCTTTGGATGAGTCATCGGAATGCACAAGCAGGCCCGGTAGAATCACGATGGCCCCGAAAGAACCGCAGAAATCGGGGACTGTCCTCAAAAATTGGGGACGTATTGTAAGGTGGCAAGATTTTTGAACATAGAATCGGGGACATGTCCCCAATTTTTATAATTAGTGAAATAATTAACATTAATTTAATTAAAAACCAATGCAATAATTAAAAATTGTCCCCAATTCCCGTTTTACACTGTGGGTACAATTTGGAGAACATCCTGAAATTGGGGACTGCCCCGGAAAACGGGGACGTTTGGTCACCTTAACGAATGGGCACCTTAGGTAATGGAATAGGAGTAGGTGAGAGGGAGCCTCGAAATGAAAGCAGGCCTATAGAGAGTGTTAATCAGTTCTTGAACGTAATATACCGGTGGTCATTGGCGCCAAACTATTTTTACGTGAAATGTGCCAGCAAACTATTGCCAATCGTATTCCATATCATCAATAGTTTCAATTGTCCGGCATTTATCTTAAAGAAAAATCGCTCGTCTAGGTGGTCCACCGGTATGCTACGTCAGTACCGAAAAATGTATATCATGTGGTTAAATTAATTGAATTATAAATTAAATTAATAAAATGAATTAAATTATTTACATTTTGATATATTTCATTTAAACATATTTCGGTACCTTTCACTTTTGGGGCCCCACAGAAAACCAGGACCGAAATGTGCGATAACGTGCCGATGTATAGAGAATAAGTTTGTCGTAAATTGAAAATCCCACAACAGATGCGCCTTGTCAATGTTTGTACGAAATTGTTACGCAGATACTTCGATCACTCAGCTAAGTTCTTAACTTTTTTAGAATTCTAGCTCAGAGGCATAGACAGATACTATTTGACTACGGATTACGTAGAAACTTAAACTTCCGGCCTATAGTAGGAAACGGGCACGTCCATTAGATGATGGGTATGGCAGTCAGATGTACGACAGATGCTCAGTTACTTAGACGTAGTTATGAAGAAGTAAAGCTACATTCATACGTGCCGTTACGTGCCGCTCAGACTCCGCGCTGATATCCTCATTAATAACAATGATAATAAAAGTCACGCATGCAATATTTCAGTGCATTACAGATTATTATAGATTACTGAGGCAGCCATTGCCGTCGCTCGACTTAACTACCAGCAAGATGGCGGACGGTCAAAACGTTCATCGCGTGCCACAGATCTAGAGACCCCTTTTTGACGCAGCTGGCTGTGCCCCACAGTAATTTTGTGCACTGTGCCGCACAGCCAGCCGCGCCAAAAAAGGGTCCCTAGATCTGTGGCACACGGTGAACGTTTCGACCGTCCGCCATCTTGCTGGTAGTTAAGTCGAGCGATGGCAACGGCTGCCCTTTTTTCAGCATTGGGAAAGGGTTGCGTCTCAAAGGGTTAACCACAAAGCAAAAATAATTTTCATCATTAAAGTAAGAATTAAAGTAAGAAGCTTAATATTTTTTTATATTAAATAAAAATCATAAATCACTTCCAATCCATAATATAGAGGTGCCTAAAAAACACTAACCTAGTGTTTTCTTCATTATATATCGACCTTAGACATATGGAATTAATTATAAAGTTACTTTATGGTGCCGAATAAAAATTTCAGGATATTAAATGTAAATAAATACAATAGACCTCTATACATTAAAGAAGTGATGTAGGAGTTTCAGTTTTTCTCATAAAAAGGCTTACAGATTCAGTACAATATAGATTATGTTTGCCATATTGGAAAGAAGAGAGAAAAGAAGGGAAATAATTAAATTAAGAATAAAAATCCAGCATAATATAAATATAAAAATTACTATATGAAAATTCAGGGAGGCGCAGGTGCCTCCATGCTCTATGCTGCCGATGCCCATGGTTAAAAAACGAACCGTTACAGTTTAATTTTTTTTGCTTAAATCGAACAGTCTTTAACGCTCTAAGTAAATTACTTTTTACAGGACGCGCCTCGACAGTTTCTACATATATACAGGGTGTCCCAAAAAGGTGGTAACGGGCTTTAATTCCTTACTTATTAGAGATAACTGGGTAGTGTAAATTGGAAAAATGTTCAAAATAAGGTCGGAAATAAGACTCTGTTAAGAAAAATATCCTCTCGTTACCCACTTATCTCTCATAGATAAAGAATTAAAGCCCATTACCACCTTTTCGGGACACCCTGTAGAAATTTACTATGTTTGAAAAGTTTAGGTGGCACGAATTATTTTTAATAAATATTTATTTACCGTGAATGTTTACGTTATGAAAACCTATTTTTAAAAACTTGTATAGTATTTCTCTGTAGCTATTGAAAATGAGCAACGTGAAATTTTAAAATTCGACTAGACTAATCGACATTTTAATTATTTTAAAAAAATGTATTGTAAGTAAACCAGTTCAATAAGCATCTTCTTAATTGCATTCCGAACATTATTAATTTTTTTCATAAGGATAATTACATCATTAACATAACGAAAAAAAAAAGCATTACTTCAGCAAGCTATTCATTCTAAGAATTATTATTTAAAACCAAAGAGTTAAGAAGATAAATTACCATGAATCAGATTAAACTCTTGCACTTATAAAAAGAAAACCAGTAATAATAAGCCATAGCTGATTACAAATCAGACTGAATGTGATTACATATTACAGAGAATGTGCATGTTAAATCTGTCTAGTCTTAGACTCTTTATTTGCCTGTTAGGTGAGAGATGGTATTTAAAATTTTCGAAACTGCTATAATATTTGTTACTGAATGACTAGTTCTGAACTTTGTCCTAAGAATACAATATATATATATATATATATATATATATATATATATATATATCCCTCAGTTTATTAAAAAAAAACGCCATATCAATAGCATTATCTCTAAAGCTTACAAAAAACTTGGTTTTCTTAAGTGCAAAACTAAAGAATTTTCTAACCTTCATGCATTAAAAATCTTATACTTTAGTTTGATACGCTCTAATCTTGAATATTGTAGTCTTGTTTGGGATCCGTATTATAAAAATAAAATGAAAATTCTTGAGCGGGTGCAGACTCAGTTTACTCGTTATTCATATTACAAAAGTAATCCTATTTACATTCCGAATATTTCTTCATCTTACTTGAGAAGTGTTTTTGGTCTTCCTAGTTTAAGTTCTCGTCGTGATCTCTTTTGTTTATTATTTTTTTATAAAGTTGTCAATAATATGGTAGACTGCAGTGATATTCTTCAAAGTATTTGTGTAAATGTACCGAACAGGTCTCTTCGTAATAGCCATTTATTTGTGGATCCAATTATAAAATATAATTACATATACTTTTCGTTATCTAAATTTTATAAAATTTATAATAAGTTTTCTTTGGATTTGGATATTTTTAACATGTCTTATTAAAGTCTTTAGAGTTAAGTGTTTTGAACTTTTGCAGTCATGACTGGTATTTATTTTATCTCTGTATTTTATCTTTTTTAATTTTGTCTTATGTAATTTGTCCTTTTATGCATCACTGTAAATGGATTTTAATCTGTAGTGTGCATTTCTTTTATGAAATAAATGAAATGAAATGAAAATTTTTAATAACAAGAATACGGCGATATACTTCAATTTTTCATACAAAAATAATGCAGTTATTAAGGCGATTTTAAACGATCTATCTTCAGAATTTTCACCAAATTAAGTAAACTGATTTTAAATTAGAGGAATTCCTTAGTTAGATGTTATTTTTTTTTCTAATTTAAACAAAAAATCATTTAAAACTAATAAACCACCGCCACGTTCCGATCCGATCTAATAAAAGCAATCTTCTCCATCTTATGAGCCCAACTCGTAAGTAAATGAGATGGAAGAAAAGAACACAAAAATGCCTAGTCATGGAGCTGTGCCTGGTAAGATTTTAGGGAAAACGACACCCTTCGCGCCTTCACGGCAAACGAAGAAAAGGGACGATTTCGCCATGTGGTGACGTCCGAAAAGTGACCTCAATGCCCTCTCATTGGGGAAAAACCCCATCGTTTAAAACTGTCGTCTTTTTTGCAGTGGTCAATGATGGCGGCACTATCGTACTTGCAAGTTAGGGTACGCAGGAAGTTGGGAGACGGCTAGCCCCTCTAATTGCTTTTCACTCCCCCATTTTAGTCGACCAATTGTATAATGAATCGATAATATATATATAATTTGCAAAGTAATAGTGATGTAATTTTTGACACAATAATAAATGCAACGTTGCCCTATAAAATAATGAAGTAAAATTTCTCGTCCAGGAATCAAAGTGTTTTGTTAGCACATTTTGCATTTTCTGTTTTCTGGAGACACAGAATTTCATAGTCATATGTTACACAGAATACGACATTAGACTATGACTGTATTTCAAAAGAGAAAAAAAATCACGATTTATAACTACAGTTTAGAATAATCTATAATAAACTAAATAAATAAGGGTCTTAAGAACATTTTAGCATCTCTTCATAAGCTGCTAATTCCATGGGTAGTTTTATGGCATACACAATAGAAAATTGGGAAAATTATAAATCTGGGTATCGATTGCAAAATAAAATGAAAACTACCTTTTTAAAACTTGAAGATGAGTAAAAACTGAATACGGAGAAAAAGTCATTCTCAAATTTTCATTCATGAAATAGAACACCTTTAACACTTCAACAAATTTGAGAGATAAAATTTCGAATTTGATCTGTATACAAACTCGACATGCTTAGCTTAAATATAAATTAACGCTTATGAAATATGTCAGTCAGTAAAACCCCGCTTCGTAAGAATTAAAGTTGTTTTTGACTAAGGATGTTTTGCAACATACACTAACCGTAAATGCTGGTTTAACGATATTTCTGTATTTACATGAACACCACAGATCAAGTCAATATTTAATACAGTATGACCATTTAAAGCAAACCTTATTTGGCAGAACCATAAATGCTTGTTTAAAGATATTTCTGTATTTACATGAACACCAACGATCAAGTCAATATTTATTACACTATGATCATTTAAAGCAAACCTTATTTGGCAGAAATAATGTACCATCCAGTCAGCTCTATAAACTATTATTTAACCTTCTTTATGTATTCTCATAAACAGAGAAAAGTTGATAAATAAAATTGTCTAAGCTTCAGATTTGTAACGTATGTTTGATGTGAGCTTTACAAGCACTCATGTGTTTGTAAATTAAAACCTGTTTTCTTAAGTGATAGAATGCACAATAGTTTGTTGCATTGGACTGCAGCAATTGCAGGGAATTCATTTGTATCACTAAGTTAAGATAAATCTTATTTACACTTGAATGTTTGTATTCAAGATAATAAATAAAAACATGTTTATATAGTTATGGAACTACCTAGAAAATGAAACAACTAGGACATAAACAAAAGCAAATAAGGCATCTTAATTTGGTATTATCTTCTTCACTCTGGAACTACTTGCTGCATTCAGATAAAAAGATAAAAACAATTTTATCGTTGCTTTGGTTTCTTAACGTAGCGTCAGCATTCCCCAGTTCATCTGGGGAGTGCACTCTTTCGATAAGTAATTAAACCCGAGAAAATTGGAAGTATTATCTTTATTCGTGTAGCATTTTCTCTGTTTAACTTTAGATGTCTTATAGAATGAGTATGAGAGTTATATGTATTCGAAATGTTTTCTAAATGAAAGGAGTTTTAAGTTAAGAGTCTTTGCATGAGCATTAATGTAATTGTTTTCCACTAATGCTCAATCAGTATAAATATAACAATTATTGTTTAAACTGTGCAAAACTCCTTTCAAATAAATGCATGCAGCTAAGTTACTCTAAACTCTATTTTTAACCTTTGGAAAGTGCATTTTAATAGAGAAACAGATGATGTTAGAGAAAAAGATTAGCCATAAATAAATAATAAAAATGATGCATAATTTATACACAGTAAAACCTTCTTTAAAGGACACTCCTCAATAACGGACATTTTTTAAAATCCCCAGACCCTCGAGAAGGCATATAGTGTATTCCATTAATCTTTAGCGGACACTCTTGTTAACGAATAGAGTTTCAATGTTTCCGATTTAGAATGTCTGGTTTAATTTTACCTTTTCCTTTTAACAATTAAAATATTCTCCAGGCAAGTCACTTTGCATAAACACAAGTATTATGATGAACGTGTGTTATACAATTCTTAAATTTCAATATTAGTTCTCTGTTTTTGAAGCTACAGTGTAAATAACAGAGGTTGTTCAAAGTGTTATCTTTGGAAGAAATGAACAGATAAACATTTTAAATGAAGGAAATATTGAAAAAGAAAGCCAAACAGCAGATCTCGTTAAAGCTTTCTAGTCTTGTGCTCATGTCGAGTTATATTAGACAGCTGATGATAATTTATGAGCTGAAAATATTAATGTAGACATTTCGAGCTTTGAACAAGAAAGTACAAACTACGAATCTGAAGAAAAAGAAAATACTGATAAATGCCAAGAACATATAGAACATTACATAGTGCAAAATAAGAGATGCACTCGGATGTCCGAAAACGCTGAAAAAGGTTTTAAAGAATAATAACCACGAGATAGGACAAAATTTAATAAATAAACTGAATATATATATATATATATATATATATATATATATATATATATATATATATATATATATATATATACATACATATTATATATATATTGTGCATAGACAAAAAGAATTTGACACTTTCGTATCTGAAAGCTATCTTTAATCTGACAGCGGAAAAGTTGTCAGCTAGAGCTGAAAGATAAAATAAATAAATAAATGAAATGAAAGAGTTTTAGAGGACTCAAAGGAGTCGTTAACTTTGAAAATTTGCTAGAAATCATTAAGAAATAGGAAAATAGTTTTAAAAAATTATTTAAAGAATTAATTTAAAGATTTTTGTGAATAATTTTTGAATGCTTTTATTTTATTTACTTATTGCCTTAAGACTTAACTTTACTTATTGACCATTCAAATAAATTGAAGTAAAATAGACTGTATTTCATGTTTCTTCACGATGACATTTTAATGAATTCAAAAGGGATGAAATCATCAGCAGCTATTTTATATTTTTACCGTACAATATCTTGTTTTCTCTGCATCAACAATTTTTTTTTTTTTTTAGAATCTCTGTGACCTTCAAATGATCGCATGTATATATACACTGCCCTCCAAAAGTTAGGTACAACCTGTTTTTTGTGAATAATATGGAAACGAATGAACATAGAAGCAAAAAATTTGGACTAACGGAGCACTAAATAGTTCTGTATTGAGTACGACATAGAAATTTACATAAATTCAAGACAAACATGGTGTAAAAGCAAAAGAACACTTTTGAAGAAAAGTCCATTTCTGGAGAAAACAGTTTATCAAAGCTTTTTGTGGAAACATGTGGTGGAAACATTACAAAAATGAGTTCTAATAAGGAATGTGTCCACCCCTAATTGCAATGTACTGGCGGCATCGATTCTCCATGCTGCTAATTAAGTTGTCGGGCACATCAATAGGGAGCAAAGACCACGCACGGATTAGTCCTTGTTCCAGCTCCTGCAATGATCTTGGAGGAGGACTTAAAGCAGCCACTTGTCTGCCAAGGTAGTCCCAAACATGTTCTATCGGATTGATGTCTGGAGATTGAGCTGGCCATTCCATTCGCTCCAAACCTTGACTCTCAAGATAATCCTCGACAAGCACAGCTCGGTGAGGTCGGGCATTATCACCCATCAGAATGAAATCATTGCCAAATGCACCGGCATATGGGCGAGCACATGGATCTAGGATCTCATCCCGATATCTCACAGCAGTTAGAGTTCTTTCCCTGAAACACATGCAGGTCAGTGTGACCACCGAGAGAGAAGCCCTTCCCAAGCCAATATTCCGTCACCTCGGTAATTGTGTTTTTACAGATTTGGATTGATGGTATCTGGTGCTTTGTTTCCTCCAGATCAACAGACCTCCTGAATCGCTCTCCAGTGTGAATCTGGACTCGTCTGTAAAGAGTACAGAAGCCCATTGCTGTCTAGTTCAGAAAACGTACTCTCTTGATCAAGATAAGTTGACCCCTCTCTGTCGTCCGTTGAGGGGGACACACACAACTGGTCATCTTGCACAGAGACCTGCATTATGAAGACGCATTCGCACCGTACCAGCGGATATTCTTCTCTCTGATGCTACAGAGTGGTCTGCAACAAGTTGCGGTAGAAGTGCTTCTTCTTCTTCGGGCCGAAAGAGACATAAAGCGGTCTTCTGCAGGTGTTGTAGATCGTGGTCGTCCTGGAACATGTCTTCTGGACACAGAAGCTTCGGTTTGATATTGATTCCAGAGACGGTGGACCACACTGCGAGACAGATTAAGACGCCTAGCAGCCTCAGCCTGTGACAACCCCATTTCCATCCATCCGGCCACCCACCACCTTCACGAATGGGGCAAACGGCTTCTCTCAGATATTGCGGACATCCCTACTGCCTATTGTCAACGAATCTGATAACAAAAGTAGTAAATCAACAAAAGTTTCGCACGTAATTACGGAAACCTGATATTTGCATATTTTTTTATCACTCATATTTTTTTCTCACTCATATATGCCTGTTCTTCTCTATATAAAAAAAGGGCAGCTATAATTTTTGCTTGAATTCGCATAAAGTTCATTTTTTCATTTATATAAACTAAATTTGATTGTTAGTGTCATTTTTTTATGGTGAGCTTCGAAAAGCATGTTGTTCCTTAACTTTTGGAGGTCAGTGTATTTTTAACTAGTTGAATTACCGTTTCTTCGCAAGGAAATGGGTATTGTTAAAACAACTAATGCAAATGATATAAATAAATAATATATTTATCTGCTTATCTTAGAAATTTTTGTCTCTCAAATAATTTATATAGGATAAACCAGAGAGTAATTGCCCTGTGACAGTGATTGCACGCTTTAAGAAAAACATTGATTAAAGGTTAATTTTGAATGTTTTCTATTTGATATTCAGCTAGTGTTTCATAGATATGTTAAAATTAAACATATTTTATTAGTTTTTACTGAAAATATATGATGACATAACGGTCATTTTACCTGTGGGCAATCACTAAACCTAAGCCTTAAGTGGGCAACAGCTATATGGTTTACCCTATTTCCATCTGAGTTCATATTTCATTTTCAGGATATCATATTCGTGATGTAATTTGCTGTGTCAAAGTTTGTTAGCATTTAACTTATTATTGCATTTTTAAAAGTATAACTTAAAAATGACGTCAAATGGTAATTAATTTCACTTCCAAATTTAACACTATATAATTTACTTACCATAACAACAGTATCCATTGTTGGCAGTCAAGTCGTTAAATACTGAAATCAAACGAAAAGTGAAGTTATTTCAAAACTTAAGATTCTAAAAATAAAAATGCATGAATATAAAACAAATAAAATATTAATCTTTTAAAACACTCTGGTTTTAAGTCAATTGTATCTATATTGAAATCGTTTCTTTTGCACCTGTGGCAACGAATTTCCAAAATTACCTAGACATGACGCATTATGCGTTTTACCTTATCAGATGCAGCGACATCTGGAACAGTCGACAGGCACAGTAAATAACGCAATCCTTCTTTAATCCATAGAATAACTGGTTTAATTTTCACATTTAACATAATAGTTACCATAGAGACACCATGTAATAAGTAATTACTGTGTCAAAATGAGGAACAGTGCTTTCTTATATATATAAATTCAATAATATTTCGAGAGGAATGTGTATGATGCTAAAATAAATTCAACGAAAAGTTTTGTAATTTTATTGAGTGAATATATTTTAAATTCAAAAACTTTTAATGGAAATATTTAAAAACATTGCCTGGATTTGTTGTTGTTTGTTATTTCTAATACCTTCTGGCAACCGCAGAGTGGTGCCAGATCCCCCATATAGGAAGGCGATGGGCGGAAGGGGCGGTTTCCATTTTAATGAGCCCCAGTGGGAGGAAGTCCGACTTAGCTCGGGGTCCCTATTTTGAAGCAATTCCAGGTGGGGGTCCAACCATCTAAAATCGGCACCCCCAGAGGTAGCGTTAAACATGGAGGACACTGGAGCCACGACGGATTTTACATGCACATGCTCCCATTAGCGTACACGGTCCCAGAGGAGTTCACCCTCTCAAGCACTGGTCAAGCCGGGTGCTGCTTCACTTTCCGTGTTCTTACGGGAATGGAGTTCAGTGACTAGGCCATCACGAGACTTGCCTAGATTTTGTATTGTTGAAAACCCCCCACCCCCTCCCAAACAAGTCCTCAAAATATTTATTTATAATGAAGATTAACACAATTTTTATATACGCTTGATACTAACAGGTGGTCATTCAAAATTCTGCCTTAAATTTTTGCGATCATTTTACTTCCTTTTACTTCGTACAAGAAAGTAACACTAATGCAGTAAAAGGTTAATATAATGTAAAACTGTGATAATAAACTCTATCTTGTATGGAACTTTTTGAATACCAAGTGAAGTTTAGAAGTGATACATGAATTTTTAAATTCAACATTTCTTTCATTTTCCTTCAGACTGGATCTATTATTCCATAAGAGTTTGTAGAATGATCAAAATACATTAAGACTCGTATAATGCTTCTCATATATAATTCACTTGACTCTAACCGTCATTCAAAGAAGGCATTTTCGATATTGAGTAAGCACAAGTTCTTGGCGGTTTTTATTAAAGCGTGAACGCTAAAATTCTCCTATACAACATGACAAAAATATAAAAATGTTTACCACACTATGATAAATATAGGGGGGGGGAAATATTACGCAACGATTTATGAATTCTTTATTGCCTGAGAAGCATGACATGTCATGAATCATTTCTGTAAAAGAAAGATGCAAGATTCTGTTTCGCTTTGTTTATCTGTACACGAAAAACTTTCAGGACAAATGAGAAATTTTACTTGAAATATTTGAGGTATAAAAGGGAAAGCATTTGTAAGAAGCAAATGTGGTCTGTCATTTGTTTTATCATAAACTGTTAAAATGTACTTCTTTTAGTACATGTTTAGAATGACAATTTGTTCTCGGGATGTGATGGATATGGATAAAAGCCTGTTTTTTTTTTTTTCTCGCCGTTATCTTACTTCATTTTTATGAATTTCAGTCCCCAATAATGTAAACTTGCACATTTTTCACTCTGTTTTCTTTTAAAATGGTAAATTCTGTTTCAATAAACTTTGTTTTGATATAATGACAGTTTAAAACATTTGAAGTGCACACTACGTAACTTCTATGGTTCGTCCATTAAATTACATACTTTTTTCATGCTCTTCATTTAAACTTATTTCATTTGAAAATTAGATACGGTCTTCAGTAACTAAAAACTTCTGTTCAAATATAAGCGGTGTCGCTAAACTGGGTTCAGTTTTGGAAACTTTTTCTTGGCGACAAATTTGTTGATATTTTGACAAAAGTCTTCAAGCTACACGACAGCCTGACATGTCATGCCTGTCAAGTTTGGCAACATCTGACACAATTTTCGGCATGGGCCAAATAATGACATTCAATAGTCTTTAACGCTTCTTAGAGATGAGTTCGGGCTCATTTTTTGAAGCCCGAGTCCGATGACTTTTAATCCGAGCCCGCCCGAGCCCGAGCAATATTATTTAAGTCGGAGCCAGAGCCCGCCCGAGCCCGAAATTTCAGCAAAAGATAAAAAAAAGTTCAATTACTTCATTGATAGAATATAAATTTTGCCGTTTCTGCAAATTAAAGAAAAATATAGTTGCAAACTCTCAATGCACTTTCTATATATCCGTGTTTATCAAAAAATGCCGGATCTCATGACTAACTAAGTAATAAAAGCAGCCGTTCTGAAATACCCAAAGAGCTTCACGCACCTTCTAGGCGCCTGTGCCACTATTTTTTTTTTATAAGTACTTTTATTTTCCTCATCAATTACTTTTTAAAATCTGTTTCGAGGCGTATGTTCAATAAAGAAGAAATTTTTCACGAGCCCGGGCCCGAACGCAGTTGTGAATTACAGAGCCCGGGCCCGGTCCGGGCTCGGGCTTTCGGGCACGGGCTGAGCCCGTCTCATCTCTAACGCTTCTTACCTTAATTCCGCTATTGGCCCGAGAACATCACCAAACATCACGCATCCAGCGATGGAAGCAGGACTGGGCAGGTTTTTCATTGGGATATCGCACCGACCTGCACATCTACAGGCGAGGCTCTATGACGGCATCGAGACGAAGTCTTAGAGCCCCATTGTGGAACTGTACGCTGCAACAGTTGGTCGTTCTTTTGTTTTAATGGACGATAATGCGCTTCCCATAGAGCTCCGACGGTTTTCTGGAGAGGGAGGGGATTGCACGTAAGGAGTGGCCGGCTTACTCGGTGGACCTTGATCCAATTGAAAATCTTTGGGATGACTCCGTCCGTGCTGTATGTAGACGTTTCCCACCTCCGGCCACTCTCGAAGATTTAGAAAGCACCCTACAGGAGGAATGACGAAAGCTGAAATCTGCGGTGGTGGTTGATCACCTCGTAACAAGTATTATCACGCGTTGTACTGAAGTTGCGGAATGCTCATATACCCTTTTAATATTTGTCCAAAGATAGTGTCTGTGTTATTAGTAGTTCTTCTACAGGAACATTCAAAAGAATTCCAGTACATTTCGATCTATCGCAGTTGAGAGACATTAATCCATTTCAAGCGCAGTACAATAAGTATAAATATGTTTATAATTTTTACTCTTCAGTTAAACGACGGTGAACGAATTTTATGGGGTCTCTCAAAATTTTCGGCAGGAGCATCTTTGGTGTGTGACCGGCATATCATTATTTTTGGTATTTCATAAGTTCCTTTAAAATAAATATCAGTGAAAAAAGTATTATTTATTTCAGGAGGTACATATAGTCTGAATTTCTTATTAACATTAGGTGGTCAGTTTTAGAATATTTTGTGACTCAGTTTGTAAAAGAACGAACCTCAAATCTCTCATTGTTTGAAGTCTCAAATTGTTTAAGTTTTACTGTATAGTTCTATAGTGATTTTCATTAAATTTCTTAAAAATACAAAGTAATATTAATAACAGTTTGAATATTTGTAACAAATATGCTAATGTAAGCATAAATCTATTTCTATACATTTTAGTACGGAGATAAGAAATAAGAACAAAACTATCTCTAACAGCTAGATCACTGCATTTCATTTTTCATGATAGTTACCTGACGTTATTTAATAAAAAAAGAGTATTATATGCAGTGAAATGTAACTTTAGTAATACATAACAGCTTTTCTGAAAGTTTTACTATCTAGATAGCAAAAGAATGTTGACTATAAGGATATCTAATTTTAATTCAATTCTAAATGTATCGATCTTCAATAACTATTTGTTACTCCTGTTGTGAATACACACACAAAGGAAAGTGTTTACCAGACAGGAGAAATAAATGTATTCAATCTAATACAGAAACTCAAACTTTCACAGTCTGTAAGCTCTCAGAAAGATCCTCTTATTGAATTTAAGTAAACAAAATCACGCAAAATTCAATTTCGGCTGTGGGAGTGTATCAAAAACTTGGACGAACTGTTTAGCTCAGAGAATTCATGTGGGACACTGTGTAAAAGTATTTCAGAATTTTTTGGAACATTTTTAGCCCTTTGACGGTCGGTGGTTGCACCATGAAACTACCTCGTTTCAGCGCTTTCAAGAATAGTCGAAAAATAATACGGTTAAATGGTCCCAACGGTGAAAAAGTACAGCTGTTGCCATCGATACATTTAACTACTGACAGGGATGAATGCGAGACGAGACAGAGATTTACAGCTTTTTTGCAAAACGCGAAGAACATTTTTAACATTACGATATAGGGATTTTGCGAGACGAGATACAGCTTTTAGGCTGTTTTGCGAGACGCCTATTTTTCGTCTCGCTTCCATCGCTAACTACCAACATGGTCGATTCGATCGACCGTCATGTTCTTGGTAGTTAAATGGATCGATGGCCACGACTCCACTTTTTCAGCAATGTACAATCCATCCAGTTGGTTTTCTGATCTGAATATACTTGAGCTTCAAAGGGTTAACCCTTTAACGCCCAATGTTCCCGCTCTGGGAACACCAAACTCTGACATTTTGACTGTTGCCAGTCACGAAGAATAGATTTGATTTCTATAAAAATAGTTGCGGGTGACATAGCTCCACGAGAATCCTTTACTTTTTAGCACGTCATTTCCCGTAAAAAAAATTGTCACCATTACTTTTAACAGCACTGACATCTGCTAAAAAATAGAATAAGACGAGAACAGCTGGATAGATTGCAACGGTTGCCCTTTTTTCAGCATTGGAAAAGGGTTGCTCCTCAAAGGGTTAAATAAATATAGTCACAATCAATCATAAATATAGCCGAAACAACCTAAAGCTTAAGTACGATAGTGTGACCCATTAAAATGAAACTTTAAATTTCATTTTTTTGTTCTAATTTTCATACACCTCGAAGTATAACAAAAAATAACAAGAGTATATTTGCATTTTGTTTCAATGTTGTACTGACAAATCTTAGGCTTTGAATCAAAATACGTTAATTGGATGAATGCATTTGAGTAAGCAAGATGACAAAACATAGAAATATGAATAATTTGGTTAATTTTGGGAATTTTTTAAAATTTATATAAGTACTGATCAACAACGTGAGTCAGTGCGCACAGTGAACTTAAGAAATATCTTCGCACAGTATGTATTGAAAAATGCGCTTCTTTTCATCCCTCTTGTGTACAGTACAGTACTTTTCAAAACCGACTGATGAGGATGTGTTTCATTTTGCTTACCAGATGAAGAAATCTTGGGAAAGAAATTTTCTTTCAAATATTAAGGAGCATCAAAGAAGGTACTCACAAAAAGCACTGAATCTCGTTTTCATGTTTCAAAACCACTCAAATCGATTACATTAAATCGCATTCTGGATTATGAATAACAAGAAAAGGTATGAGAGAAATATCAAGCGAAATACTTTTCATGTCTAATGGTAATACTTTTATTCACATAGTTTACGTTTCTAAAACGTAATGCAAAATTTGTGTAAAAGATTGCATTTTTTTTTTCTGATTAGCGAATTTCAGATTTTGTTTATACTAATCTAAAGTACCCGTTATTCGAGCAGGGAATGCAGCTCGAGCTTTCTTCAAGTCTCAAGCTAACCGGATTTTATTTTCAAACACGCATGGGTTTTACTTTCAAACCGGTGTTAAATTTCAAACTGGTTGATCTAGAAAGACTTGGTTTTTAATTCAACTTTGTGAAAAATTGTTCAAAAATAAGGAGGACGGTTCAAAAATAACGATGAATATTTTTAGCTACCCAATATTTCAAGCAAATTTATATACAACACAACAATCAAACAAATTTTCTTCCTTATGTGTATATTGATTGAACGATAATAGTTTTAACCATTTTCTGATATTATTTTCGTACAAATATGTTTTTCGTGAAACAGACAGGTATACATTCTGGATTAGTATGATACTAGCATAAAAGGCATTTCTATCAGTTCTTGTAATTCATTTCGTTTTAATAGGTAACTGAATATTTTTCAGTAAATTTTCAGAACTGGTGACGAATATTTTTTGTAAGATGTAGTACAGTTTGAAATTTATGTGTGAGTAGTTGTTTTCAGGGTTCTCATATCCAAAATCTCATTTTTAGGGAACATGTCATTTAATTATCACTTTAGCTATCAGCAGATACAAGTAAATTTCTTAAAGTGCTTAATGCTATCAAAAAGTTGCACTCAGATATTTAAAGAGAAAAGACAAAACATAAAAATTATATTAAAAAATAAATGACTACAAAACACAAAGAAAGCCTTACAAATTTTAAACTGCGTGCTACCTTTTATGATTATGCCTTTTTTATATTAAAAGATATTTAAAAACAAGGATAAACATTCATACTCGTTTACTCAAAGAAATAAATATTTTTATTGAATCTTACGCTGCAAAGTTTGCTACATTAAACAGTTATAATATGTATGTACTGCATAATAAATATGCTACTTCATTATTACAATCCTACTTCATTATTTGTATAAGGGCATTTAAGTACTGTCATGCTAAATTTGAAATTGCTATTTCAAGAATGTAAGAAGGTGGTGGGGTAAATGTGCAGATAAATTGTGATGACCGAAACTAGCCACAAATCCACAGAAGCGGGAAAGGCTAAAATAAATCACAAAGAGACTTTGACAACTTTCCGAGTTAATAGTACTTTATGCTTGGGTTGGTGAATGTTGAATCTAATTTAAAAATAATAAATCCGTACAGAATACGGGCAATTTATGTTCAAACGTATATCTGAAACTTTTGTGTTGTTTAAACATGCAAACTATGATATTTTCACTCACTTTTTCTTGGTTTAATTGTTACATTTTTATAAATCTACTAGTCTGTAAAACATGTTTCTACTGGTTTTAGATATATCTATTTTTAAATCTACTGAAAAGCAACATAAAAAAAAACCAGACCCAAAACAAGTAAAATCATATCTTTTTCTCTTTCAGTTTATCGAAAAGTGCACCTTTAATCATTTTAGAAGAGACTTGCTAGAGAATCTCCGCTTTCTCACCTAAATGATCAGAAGCACGCATCCAATATAGAGAACAAAATATTTGTAGAATGAAAATTGAACACAAAAAGTGAGAACTTGAAAATAAAAACTCTTTTACCCAGATTTACTTTCAGTAAATAGCTTTAAGAATATGGAATGGAAAGGCGATCGTTTTAGAATTCACAGACATTTATAAATCTCTGCAAATAAACCTAGCTACTTCATGTTTCACTTTACTAATGATCTCAAACCTACGCATACATTGTTAAAATGGCGGTCGATTTATTATTCAAGTTAACAATATCATTACATTTCATCCCTGTAATCAAAGGGAAATTTATGGATCCATAATAATGACACGCTAAAGGAATGAGTGAAAAAAAAAATGAAAACTTCCTTTCAAAGTTCATTCTAATGATACGTTGTACAGTAAAATGTAAAAGAGAATTCGATGAAAATCTTTAACTAAATGTGAAACTGAAATTGAAGCGCAAAATATTTTGTTCTTTAAAACTCCAAACTCAATTGTTACAACAGTGAACCTATAACATAAATTTCAAAGCATGTATAGTGAATTGTACATGCCTTGAAATTTGTGTAGTTAAACAACCTTTAAACATCAAAATAACAAATTTTTTATAGTCAATATAAAATAAAATATTCAAGTCCTATTTATCTTGAACATCTAGGCAATCATGAGATCAAAGTTCTGCTTAAATAATTGGATTTCAATATTCGACTTCATTTTATAATAAAATTATAGTAATAATATTTAAAAAAGAAAAGATTCACACTAATCAGTTATGAAGTCTGCAAAGCCGTAGAAATTCTTGAATCTCGTTTAAAACATCACTCCGTGTAAAAAGTATTCAGGCTGTAGATTAAGTAATTTCAACATAAGTATAAATCGATTTTAATGAACTTGCAAGTACAGTTGCATTACATTCTTTCCATGTAATCCCCAGGAAAATTTGTAATCTTTTGCCAAGTGTCGGTAAGGCGTTGGAGACCCCTGACAAGTTGTTGATTGATTAATGCAATCGACGGAGCGCCCTAGTGCGCGGAGTACAGATGCAACGTCATGAAACCAGCGGCCTCGAAGTGGTTACTTCAACTTTGAAAACAGATCAAAGTCACAAGGACTCATGTCAGGTGAATAGGGAGGGTGTTCCAAGATTTCCCACTATCACCTGAACTACATTGTTTGCGACATGACAACGAGTGTTGTGGTGCAACAAGATAGAGAGATTGTTTTGCAATAAATGTGGATGTTTGCGCCGCAGGTGGTGCTGTAGAAATCGGCAATGATAGTCTCCATTGACAGTTTGTCCTGCAGGCACAATAATTGTAAAATTCACACCCTCCCCACAACACATCTTGCAACCGTCCTATACGGTAATGCACTTTCGCCACAGGCTTTCAGTAATCCTTGATAATATTCTGTTGCATTTTTACTACGGGCAACCTCTATTTTAAGCCCCGACACACTGCAAAAAAAAGTCTGTCAAATTTACAGAAAAAAACTGTCAGCCAGGACGCCAGTTTATTTCCGTATATTTAACAGAAATGTTCTGTAATTTTTTACAGATTCTCCGTTTATTTTACAGAAAATTTCTGTGTGTTTTACAGAAGTCTTCCATAATTTTTACAGATTCTCTGTTTATTTTACAGAAAACTTCTGTGTGCTTTACAGAAGTCTTCTGTAGTTTTTTACAGATTCTCCGTTTATTTTACAAAAAACGTCTGTGTGTTTTACAGAAGTCTTCCGTAATTTTTTACAGATTATCCATCAAATCTTACAGAAATCCTCTGTCTGTTTTACAGAAGTCCTCTGTAATTTTTTACAGATTCTTCATCAATTTTACAGAAATATTTTGTGTGTTTTACAGAAGTCTTCCGTAATTTTTTACAGAGTCTATTTCTTTTACAGAAATCTTCTATGCGTTTTACTGATTTCTTCTGTATTTTTAAAAATTTTTACAGATTCTCCGTTTATTTTATAGCAATGTTTTGTATTTTTTTTTTTTTTAGATACTGCATCTAATTTACAGAAATCTGTAATTTTTCCAGATTCACCGTGTTTTGTCGACGGTATATTTCTGTCAATGTAGCAGACTTTAACCATTTTTTTACAGCTTAATTTAAAGAATTTACAGAAAAAACCAGTTTATTTATGAAATATATTTTGTATTTATAACAACTTTCTTTTGTTTTTAATAATTCAATACCTTACTTAAGATTACTTAAAAAATTTACTTACTTACAATTACTTAAAAAATTCATCTTATCATATACTAGCTTCGTTCGACGACCTTGGCCCTGTTAAGTGCTAAAAAAATTCTCCTACAAAATGTTAATAAAAATAAATTCTTGAGTATGTTTTGAAATCATAGGTGACATTAATTATTTTCAATCAATTCCATCCAAGGGCATACTTTAAAATTAAGTAACTGTACAAAATAAAATATTAGTGTTGAAAAAAGAAAGATTTATAAGAACGATTGTTATCAATCAAGTAAAACAGTAATCAAAGAAGCTGATTTCAAATGAATCAATGCATTTCAAAGCACAAAAATTTATACACAAATCAATGGATCAGGGTTGGTAGTGTAGATGTTCCAAGCATAAAATTTAAAGTTTATTTTTGAATGCTTTCGAAATTATTTCTTGATATTATCCATCAAGTATCCATCAATTTCTATGTTCATGGGGATGAAAGCGTATCAGTTTTTCATTTCAATTGTCCTTAAATAAATGGTTGAGATATTTGTAGAAAATGAAGTTAGTGAAAGTATTTACTGTCAGGTTTATTTTTTAGGTGATTGTAGCGCGTCATTGTAGTTAAAATAATATATATGTTTGCTTCTAAACTATTGATTAATGTAGTGATGGCGTCTTTCAAGTAAATACTACATATATAGAGTGAAACCTCTGAGAAACAGCTACGATTGGTCCCATAAAATAATGACCATTTTATGAGACAACCGTTCTTTGGAGGTTCACAATAATGTTAATTCAATAGTCTCAATTCAATTCTGTAAACTTCTAACAGTGTCTGTTTTAAGAGATGACCAGTCTTCGGAGGTGACCGTTAGTAGAGGTTTTAATGTATATACATATATGCATCTTATTTTTCAGAAATAGTTTTTAGGAGTTTAAAATTACTCTTACATGATATATCTATTCTTAGACTTTTGTAATATCCATTAATAATCAAAGAAATACGTCAGGAAAAATTGTGAAAAATTAGATTTATTTTAAGAAAAAAAATACAGTATTTATAAAGTATTTACAAAGTACAAACAGAGGAATATTTACATTGTTTATAATTTTATAGGTTTGCTCTCCAGTATTCATGGGTATTTCTTAATATATAATTAGTGGCCAATTAGCTCATATGCCGACATTTTATTAAGTAAATTGAGAATTTTCATATTAACGGCCTCACGTTTTTTCACATCAGGATTCTTCTTGCATCCTCTGTTAGGATTTATTCCAAGCAAACACCTAGAAAAAAAATAATTTACTTCAGTGAATTAAACACATTTTAAAAATCACATTTTACTTTTGACTCATCTATAAACTGAAATTTGTTAGCACAAGCTAGGAGCATAATAATTTTACTTTTCAGCAGCACTTATCGTAATTCTCCCTCGACAAGCACGTAGCCAGGGAAGGGGAGGCTAGAGGAGCTACACCCCCCCCCCGAAAGTTCAAATATGTATGTTTATATACAGGGACGGATTTAGGGAAACAGGATCTGCAGCCCGCGTCCTCTACAAAAGAGGGGCACCCAAGCGGCCCCATTACCACAATCCACCCAGTATTCTAGGGAAGGCTTATATTCTAGGGAACACCCTTATTCTAGAGAAGGCTTATTTCAGTATTTCAGACACTTCAGTACTAAAATACAAAAAGTTCCAGTGTATTTTAAAAATGATCACTATGCCGCGCCTATGTCGGAGGGTGGGGGGTGGGGGGGCTCTTTCTTGCACCTTTCGTAGGACCCCATGATACCTATGTTTAACTTATGGTATTTGAATATTTGAGCATCCCCGAATAAAAATCCTGACCATGGGCCTGCCCTTCCAAATTAAAATGTCAAAATTACCATCTTGTTTTAAAATAGAAGACTGTATGCATCATTGCTATTGAACATTCGAAATAAAAATACATGATAAAATATTTTTACTACATTTAACAATATGCTTAATTTTCGTCAAATCTTTTTGAAAAAATAATGAATAAGAAAAAAGAATCAAATTTTCAACTTTTTAAAAGCGGAAAGCTCAAATTTTTAAGCGTTCCTCTCTTTTTAAATGCAAAACTTTTATAAAGAACTGCTTACAGAGCGATCAGATCTGCGCTAATTTTTAATTACTTTCTTACATATTTCAACTTCGAAAAGTATTGAATAAAAAATGGCTATTTATGTTTAGTGTTCCTGATTCAGGATCTTGGCCACTGACTACACTTATGATTCGAGATTTTGAAATTTAAAACGTTGATGATCAGACTGTATAATAAGCAAAATATTAAAAAAATACTTTTATAACTAGGCACTGATATGAAATGGTTTTAAAATTTATGCATTAAAATAAATAAACAATTTATCTTGCACAAAGCCTCACCATGGCACACTGGTTATATCACTGAAAATGGTAGACGGCCGAAGTGTGATGGTCCCGGGTTCGGGTTCCATCGCACATCCGTCGACCTAACCGTTCGGTGTTTCTCCGAAACTTAGGGTAAATACGGGTTAGGACCCCTTACAAAGACCCCCACTGAGGGTAACTCCCTTGTTTTGTCATTCGGACGAGGATTTACAAGTGGACTTCGAGCCAAGCACACAAATCCGATATACATGTTCACAACAGCAGCAACTAGTCACTATAGTGCAAGCGGGTTGCACAGATGTGTGCTTCGAATGCATATACACAAGTTCATATACGCAATATGTATTCAGTTATCACGAGCAGGCACGTATTCAGGAAACATTTTGGGAGAGGGGGGGGGAGTCCAAACCGTAAAAAAGGCAGAATTTTTTACAAAAAGACTATCATTATAGTGACAAAAATCAAAATTTCAGGGAGGGGGGGGAGTGTCCGAACTCCCTGGACCCCCCCCCCCTCTTTCCCCTCTCCTCGTTATATACGTCATATGAGTTTGCAGATAGTTTTGGGAATATGTGCGCAGATAGCTTTTTCTTTTATCTGACTATGGTTGTTAGTAAACTGAAATTGCATTTATTTAAAAGAAAGAAACGGGGTTTGAGGGGGTGGAATCCCCCTGACAGAGTAAATGTTAACTTAAAATATAGTGAATAAGAATTATAAAAAAATCTATACATCCCTGTTTAAGAATCTAAAACATGAATACATAATATTTAAATAAAATATTAATGCCATTGAAAATTTCACAAAGTTATGACAAACACTGCCAATAATGACCAATACTAAAGCTGTTCCGATCACCAGAAGCCAAAACTGCCATGCTTACTCACGTAATAGTCGCACTTTTTTGCCAATTTTTCATGTTGAAAGTCCAGGTGCGACTGCTATTATGCGGGTAAAATCTACTATATAATATTGTAACTCTAAAGAGCTGTTTTTTCAGCTTCAAAACGGGGGTGCGACTATTACGTGAGTAAACACGGTATTCTGCATCAAATGACGATAAACATTGTAAAGAATTTTAAATCTCCCTGATTTAGAAGAGATTTTTTGCAGAATTCCCTGACTTTTCCAGTCATAAAATTTCCCAAATCCCTGAATTCCAAGTCTCCCCTGAATATACAAAAAACTAGAAAATTCCCACTGTAAAATTACTTCAAATCAAAATCTAGCTGTTTATCTCATACAAATGAAAAATTAATTTTAAAACTGAAGAAAATGATTATTGTTTTTGATAATGACATAATTTGCAGAAAAATAAAATCACAATGTTATGAAGCTAGAAATATTTCTTTGATAAAATATACTACTCGACATTAAAATTGCTGCACTGTGTGTAGCATGTCACCTTCTTGGGGTTGCTATTTTAGTTACCAGTTGTGTATTAATAAAATAAAAAAAAACAGTTATATGCTATATACATATAAATTTCACACTTTTTAAAATATTGCTATGTGGTTTGATTTATTTATATCTTTACAAAATGGTAGTTAAAAGTGTTTCATTAACTTTGAAAAAAAGTGTATAACTATGCTTCTTTGATTCATTTTTACTAGTATTAAGAAATAATAGTAATGCAATATGCAAAAAGAATTGCAAATTGTGTACAAATTTAAAACTACATAACAAATATTACAAGGAAATTATAAATAATTTGTAGATACAATTCTTCTGTTCTTTTATACGTTAAAAGGTGAAATATATCATTTCTTTAATTTGGTTTACATCATAAACTTGACTGAGATATATCCATTGATTTAAATTATTGAAGGCACTTACGCGTTAGGAAACTTTAAGATACTCCTAGAAAATCAGAATTCTTATTGTAAGTATAGAAAATAGAAATTTATAAGTCTGGGAAGTGTATAATATTATATTTGATGTGAAATCCCCCCGAGCACACATGCAGGGGCGTAACCAGGGTGGTGGGATATCGGGATATATTCCGCCCCCCCCCCGAAATTTTGGATTAGTGATGGAATTCAGTCTATTTATACACATATCAGTTCATATCCCCCCCCCGAAAAATTTTCCAGGCGCATATCCCCCACCCGAAAAATTTTCCTGGCTACGCGCCTGCACACATACACACTAAAAACATCATAAATTGTTCGGTGTTAGACGACTATTCAAGTACAAACACTGAAAATAAACAATATATTTATCACAGTGCCAGGATGTTTAAGTTCAGCGATATTCTTTCACTTACTGGAGCACTGCAAACAAAATGATTGCGAACAAAAACACTCATTCCAAAATATTTAACATATCCATAACTATATAATAAAAAGGGCTAACTACAGTTCTAGGACCAATTAGCAAGTGCAATGAATATAAACAAACACTATAATAAGGAAATAACTTATGAGAAACAGTTTATGAGTAGTACTTAAGTTGTTACATGAAGTTGCTATTGCTCATTTCCCCCAAAACCAAGAACAATTGTGATATGTAGTTGTTGTGAACAAGTATATCGGATTCGTGTGGTTGGCTCGAAGCCCGCTTATAAATCATCGTCAGAAGGACAACACAAACAAGGAAACCTCCCCGAAGCTCACTCAACGTAACGAATTTAATCCAGTCATAAGTACACACTTAAAGAAACCTAATGTGTAAAAATTAGTTGCTATTTCCTAAATTAAAGCTAAAATTAATTAATAAAAAATGAGTATGAGCCGACAGAATAGAGCCTCTATCGCTACTTGGCGCTTTCTATTTTCTTTTATAACTGCTTTTACAAAAAGATGCTTATTTAATGAGCATTTTAAGTAAGCACAGGTCAGGATTCATCTACAGCAATGATTCACTGCGCGCAGAATATATGGTGGGAAAAAAATCAGGCCGGTAACTGGTTCCGTTTTGGAGAGGGGGGGGGGGGTGGAGGAAATTGGCCAAAAATATTTTTTAAACATAAAATCTATGCATGCATAGGAGGTTAAACGTAGCTTTTTAGAAGAAGTTTAGCTTTTTAGCGAAATAGGAATTGAAATAAACAATGGTATTAAAAAAATAATTTTAAAAAATTGTAAGGTAATTTTTTTGGAGGGGAGGGATTCACCCTATAATTCCCTCCCCCACCCCTTTGATTTCACCCTGAAAGAAATATATTATTAAGTTGTTTCATTAACACAATGTCAGAAAACTGCTGCACTTAATTTTTTCCGAATTCCCAGTTTTTTCGGGATGTTCAATATGTAATGGCTATACCAATCTATTGTTTTTACTTAAAATCGGCATTGTAGTGTAGGAATGTGTCACAGCATTTTGTGATTGAATCTCACTTTCTACTTGCTTCGATCCTCTATGTTCCAGGGTTCGTCTAGATGGATTTCTAAATTAAAACCTGACTGATCAGCATAAAAATTTGATCGTCTTTTAACAATGAATCCTTTATAAAGACATTTACATCATTTACGGACGCCTGCGTTAATTTCTTAATGATTTCCTTTGACCGAGAGTTTTTCAGCAAAACAAATTTTGTAACTTTCCTGCTCACAATCTTATTCTTTTTTAAAAATCTGTACTGCCATCCTTTAGATGCGCGGAATTTCAGTCCTAATTCGAATGCCTTTTCTGAAGCCCAAGTTTGTAAATCACAATCATGTACATTTTTCTGTAATTTTCTTGCGTGTTAGAAGTGTTAAAACGTATATTTTTTAATTTGATTTAGTTTATATTTATAATCGCCATTCTTCTGAATTTGCTTTTCCTACAGATATAACTGCCTTTTATTTGTAACAAATTTAAAATAATTTTGAACACTCTGTAAACTGCGGGATTTTGCCACTATTGTATCCCGCCAGTATTTTACTGCAGTCTCCTTATCTTTTCAAGAAATAAATTGCTTATTTTGCATGATGTCCTCACTGGACATGAATTCAATGCTTTCGTTTTCTAAACTAGAAAATATAGGATCTTCAGGGGTATCGAGTAATAAGCATTGCTCATTTGCTACCAAATCTGTTGCATTTACTTTCTGATAATTTTGCAAGCTTTCAACAATTTGATTTTGCAGACTTTTTCTTCGTCTGTGCATGGAGACAATGTCATATTTTTCGAAGAAAATTCCGCGTAAAGCATAAAAACAACATTAAGTATATTTGCTCCATAGTATCATCATGTGGATAAAAAGAATAGAATTAAAATAAATGCCTCACTTATGCGTAAACTGAATTTGCAGCTTGCAATGTGTTAATACAAATAAAAAGAAATTACTTTCTTCAGGGACTTTCAGAACTAAAATAAAAATATTATAGGACTTCAGTTTAACTAGTAGAAAACGAGATTAAGCTACTTAAAAACCCAGTACGTTGAAATATAACACGGTATAGCAAACACTGATTTATAAATATTTCGAGTACGTAGTCGCGTGAGCGTTTCAACTTTTCGATTAATTATCCCTGTCGCCAAATACTAGCTAAAGTGTACAATTGGTGCGATTTTAATTAATTTTTAACCTTTAATTTCTCAAGTTCTATGAGGAGATAGCAGCTAATTTTCACACAGTACGTTCCTTTTAGTGTGTACTTGAGATTGTGTGAAATTCGTTCCATTTGGTGAGTGAGCTTTGGGGAGGTTTCCTTGAAAGAGGGGAGCCCTCCGTGGGGGTCTTTCGAAGGGGTCCTAATCCGTATTTACGCTAACTTCCGGAGAAAACCACGGTAAACTCTGAACGGTTAACGGTCGACGGACGCGCGATGGGACCCGAACCTGGGACTTTCACACTTCGCCCGTCTACTATTTCCAGTGACATAAACGCTGTGCCATGGTGAGATGAACGGTACGTATCGTTCGTTAGCCGACCCAGAGCGTCACCTGCGATCAGTGTTGCCAGAAAATTTTGCACATAAATCGCAAGTAGCTGAAGAAAGAGTCGCTAAGGTGACGTCATAGTATGACGTCAGATCAAGTGATGCCCTGCACTGCTTAAAATCATTATGCCGATTTATCTGGTTGGTCCATTGTTTTCGATGCGTAGTTTTACTCATAAAAGACCCCCCCCCCCTCCCCTCACCAGCAAGTCTAAAATAAATATATCAAAATTCACAGGTGATTTTTTTTCGTTTCTTTTTGTAGGTAAAAAGTCTCGAATTCACAATCAAGTTCCATAACTGTTCTATTTCCCATCATTCAACGCCAAGGATGGATTAAAAGGGAAGACGGAGGTGTAACTGCCCCCCCTAAAAAAAAAGAATTCAACCTTTTTGGAAATATTTTCTACAAAAGAAACCATTTTCCCCCTCCCTTCAATGTTACATGCCACTTTTTACGAAAGAAGGCCGATATTGTTGCTTACAGTGAGAGTAAATGCCATTTTAAATGTCCATTTTATGGAAATAAAATAAGAATTCTTACATTTTTTCATGTAACTCCTTTTATTCTTGTGGTGGGGGTTTCCCTCCCAGTTAAATATTACTGTATTAACAATTAATTAATAGTAATCAATCTAATTAATTAGCTTATTGCTTTATATCTCGCTAATTGCTTATTGATTTAACATTAATTGTGTCAATTAATTAATCTAATTAATTGCGTTGCGTCAACATTATCGACAAACACTAAAGTACTTAAAAATGTTCTAAGTCCAAACGAGCCGGGTTACGCCAACGCGGAACAAAATCCGTACATAACATCAAACACTCACCTGAACCTACGTATGCAGTTGTAACTAAATATACCGTCGCTTTTCTCCAGCTCCAGCTAACAACACGTAGTACAATGCCCTGCCGTTTTAATTGCGCCGGAGGCGAAATGGACCTCAAGGTTGAGCAATGACGTCTTCGTCTAGTACGCATGCGCGGGTGAAGATAAAACAGAAAAAAACTGTTTTTTCTTACGAACAGACTTATTCTGTAAATAATACGAGTAATTTCTGTACGTTTTACAGACTTTTTTTGGAATGCAGCTGATCGCCTTTTGGAAACATGCTTTAGAGCACATATGGGCAACCACCGGCCCGAACATCAGGAAGTTTGGCCCACGACTTTCGTAACATCTTAAAGTTTGGTCCGTAACTTTTCAAAGGTTGCCCATACCTGCTTTAGAGAGATGGTAACGAAACTTTTCACTTTAATGCCACACAACAACTACCCTTCTTACTAGATCGACTGTTTTGTGCGCTCTACACAACGACAACAACGCCGCCTCACCACTACCATATCCTATTTGCGCATGCCCGCTCTTCTGCGAGTTTCTAGGTTAAGTTGCCACTATTTAATTTACAGACCTCGCAAGGACGTATTTAAGGGGGAATTCAGGGGTTCTGGAACCGCCTTAATATTTTGATTTGTGTTACTAAAATGATAAAGTCTTTTTGAAAAATTCTGCCTTTTTTACCGTTTGGACTCCCTCCGAAATGTTTACCTGGATACGTGCCTAAGCCCTCTTATATATACTCATAAGCTATCTATGAAAGTATAAAATAATGTGTGTCTTGCATGAGCTCTGGAAAAGTATAAAATAATGTGTTATTAATCTAAATTAGAAATTATCTTCTTCGTGTAAATTTCAGTATAATTTTCATTAAGATTCTGTATGACACGCGGATATTATCGGATATTATGTGTAGGTGAAAATATTAGGAAATTATTAGACGACGTTTACATCTTCGTGAATAGACGAACACAAAATATAACATTGCTAAAAACTCGTATAATACTTTGAGAAAGTTTCACATCTTTCTAAACGTATTTGATCAACAATAATCTAATCTTTTTATGATTATAATCTATGAATTGTTTCCATTATTTGGTGAATCTCTAAATGCCTAAATGAACAAATTAACAAAATGTAACTTAAAAATGGAAGTTGATGCATGTTCTTAATGGGGTCAAATAGAAAACTGAAAAAATTATCTAAAATCCAAAGTGTCCGCATACATATACTATATTATATATACATGTGCAAACAAAACGAGGAAGGTGTGTTCGAAAAATAAAAGCATTATTATTCTTAGTTCAGATAATAAACTCAGCTTATTTTACACTTTTCTATTTAGGATCATTAAGGGAAATTTCTATTTAGGATCAAATTGATGTTTGTCGGCATTTATCTGATAATTACGTACTGCTTCGCAAAACTATTTTTTGTGTTTAATTTTTAAAGCTTTCGACATATAACTCCTTATAATGATGAGTGAAGATAAAAAGAGTGTATTTACAAGGAAATAATTAAATAAATAAAGTTGGTACTTAAAACTTTCGTAACCTTATTCAAAAATCAACTTCTTTATTATTAGAATAATGTAAGAGACATTTCATGTCACAATGAGTTCTGTAGAAATAAAAATATGCGACTTTTCGTTCTTTAAATTTTACTTTTTACTATTGATAAATCTATCTATAATAAATGTGGTTTAGAGAAAAGAATACAATAACAAAACAAATCATCTCTTTAGGTTTACAAAGGAATTTAGCGCATATTTTCTCTGGCCTCTTTCAATTTCTTTTTTTAAAGTTTTTGAAGACCACTTAAAAAATTCCTCATTAGTATAATATAATTTAAATACATTTTTAAATCTTCAAAAATACTTGAAATAGAAGTTCTATAACAGCGAGAATTCCGAGGTTCGATAACTTTTATTAAAAAACAGTTTTAATATTTTTTACTACTAATATCCGCTTTTGATAAGGAAAATCTACCACGCTTTTACACTTGCGTCAGATCTGCTGCAATTTTATTCCAATAAATGTGAAAGGAGGGGTTCAACAACTCTATTTGGATAACTTTTTTTTAAGAATATTGAATTTTGCGAACATTTTCCGCCCTTATTTTTTTAATTAAAAGCGAAAAAACAAAACAAATTACGATGAAATAGAAAGAGTGAAATTGGAAACAGGCAGCTTCACAAAAGACATAGCTTATTTTTCACTACGTACAGTCTTGTCTGTGTTTGTTTCTCTTTTGGGGAACGGGCAGTAAGTGATTTCTTCTTCGAATGCTCGACTTCAGTCTGTCAGACTAAAGCCAAGTTTGCAATTTAGGCCTGAAAATTAAAGTAAATTATCATTCGTAATTGACACAATAAGTATTATCATCTCACAAATGCCATACTCTATTTATAGCTTTCCATTCTGTGATATGTCTTTTGCACTACAAACATTTTGCTGTCTAAAGATTTACACTACTAAATCGGAGCTCCTCTTGTACGTCTTATCCTCGAACTAAATTCACTGTTCGCAGCCCGGTTTCTTGTGACGATCTTCAGAGGTTGCTTCAAAGGTCTCACCAACAAGCCTTTCCCTACTTTATAGCTCCTCAATCAGCGTGCTCGTTGTCCATTTGAATACCTTGGATGGGGCTGGTCAAACGCCTAGTTCAATTCTACGTGTAATCGTTTTTAATGTTTGCTAGTGATATTCTCCAAATGCAAATGTCCCCCGACAACCAATCAAATTTGTGTACTTCATAAAAACTTTATCCAACAAACTAAAATTAATTGTTTAAACAATTTTAAAGCCAATGGTTAATTGCAAATTTATTGAGACATTATTTTGTAAAATGCATTTTAAAGCAGAAAAAATTAGCACTAAGAAATTTACCGGAAAACGACAATGGATATTTTGATAATTTATTATTTAGAAACAGTTGATATTTTAAAGATAATACCTTTCTGAAAAAAAAATATCTTTAAACCAGCTTTGTAGTAAATTATAAATCGTAAAACAAAAGACTATTTTGCAGTTCCATTTATTAAAGATGTTCTTGTTTTTAAAAATTTGAAGATGTTGCTTTATTATGCATCAACAATGCAGAATTAATTACCTCACAACAATAGCATCTTAACTAAAAGCGCTTATTAATTTCTAACAGAATTTTTTCTGGGATAATTGCATGGTAAAACAAATATTTGAGTCTTCTTCATCAATGCATACATACATGAAGGAACATTTTTACGGATGAATAACTCAATACAGTAATGCAAAATGAAATAGTACTCAATATTCGAACATAAAAATTTTAGTTGCAAAGACAAATATTCAGATACTTGTTTAGTTGAAACTAAATTCTTCTAAATACATGAAAGGAGTGAATATTTATCCCGTTTAATTATGTAAACGCGTAGCTTCTTTGAAAATATATTCAATATTCATAATCTGTTCTTTCCTTCTTGTAATCAGTGCGATATGGCAAACATAGAAAGACAAATATTCGACAGGTAACTCTAGAATACATTTACATTTAATATTTTTAGAAGAAGGAAAAAAAACTAATACAGTAGTTAGCACGTCGATTTCATTTTTACTTCTCAATATTAATAACTAGAAATCAAAGCCCGTTGTGGAGGCAGTTACAACAAGCGCTAGAAAAAAACCTTTCACGAAAATATGTGTACACTCAATATATTTAATCTTCGCCCACCTAAAATAAATAACTTCATATTCAATTTTTATTATATACCAAAATCGAATTTTACGTTTTTCTGAAAACGCTCTGAAACTCTTCGCTTTCGAAAGATTTCGTTTTGTGTACACAGTCCATCTTATATAAATGCTTCAAGAAGACGATAATTTTAATGAAAAAAATTTAAACTAGTTAAATATCGACGTATGGTAAACCTGCCCCTAAAAGACATCGAAATCACAATCACTGAAAGCCTAGCATCGAAAATGCATTGAAAAGACATCCTGAATCACAATTCCAAATCCTCTTTATTTGGAATCGTAATTCACGCTCTAACAAAAAAAAAGGTACTGTTTAAATTCGGTAATAATATTGGATATTATTGTATACAGTTTCTCAAACTTTTTCTCGGTCCTTTGAATTTTTGCCGGAGCACCTAGTGTAAATCCGAGTTCAGTGAATTCGAAACTAATAACGGTATTCACCAAACGCCGTGTATCTGCGAGTCAGGTAACCTGATTGGTTGGTTTGACTCCAACACAGAAATTGTATTGTCATATGTCTTGGTAACCTTTGTATTCAGATGGTGAATACCATTTTCCTTAGTAACTCGTTTTGCCGAATTAACTCACTGATTTAATGTGTGATGACTTTGGCCATTAGGCAACAAGAAATTTTTTGCAGAGCACTTGCTACCTTTGCTCGGAAAAATTAGTGCTCCGAGAAGCACAGTTTCAGAAACCCTGGTATATAGTAGTTTTTTGTCTTAGGGAATCATATACATATTTTAAAACAAAACACAAGTATTGAAACATCAGTGATGATACTTTTACTCGATATTTGAATACAGCATGTCCAAAAAAGAAATCTGAAATACAAAATTTTTAAAAATTTCAAGCAATAATGTGCGAGTTACAAACGGCTGAAAAATTATCTCTCTAATGTTAAAGTGAAATTGTTTACCATTAACGCACAACTGTTAAAATAGTATGGGTAATTTCATTTTGCTTTATTTCAAAAATAACTTTTGAAATCCCAAACATACTCACTACACCTTTCCTTTTTTTTTTCCTTTTGTTATTTTTTTTTTTTCATAGTAATGATCAAAAAATATTTTTTAAAATCATTAATGGGATCTTACATGAATTTTATTTCCATTTAAAGTAATATAATCACGCCCCCCCCCCTCTCTCACACCAGAAAGTAAACTTCTGTTTGGATCCTAAAGTTCTGTTTGGATCAGTATATTTGAAAATATAAGCTAATATAGTTTAAATTGAACTTTAAGGGATCGCATACATACGAAGAAGGTGGTACCTTTAGAACCTTGGTACCTTTAGAAAAAAATACTAACAATCGCCGAGAAGACTTCAGGAACCACGGATTTAACTTGCATATATATGTGCATGACAACGTTCATGTAGACGGTGGTCTTCAATAGTATGGTGGGACCCTTCTCTAACTGGTCCGACGCTTTTAAACCTTTTGAGGTGCAACCCTTTCCCAATGCTGAAAAAAGGGCTGCCGTTGCCATCGCTTGACTTAACTACCAGCAAGATGGCGGACGATCAAAACGTTCATCGCGTGCCACAGATCTAGAGCCAATTTTTTGACTCAGCTGCGTCAAAAAATTGTGTCCAGATCTGTGGCACGCGATGAACGTTTTGATCGTCCGCCATCTTGCTGGTAGTTAAGTCAAGCGATGGCAACGGCAGCCCTTTTTTCAGCATTGGGCAATCTATCCAGCTGTTCTCGAATTCTTCCATTTTTCAGCAGATGTCAGTGCTGTTAAAAATAATCGTGACAATTTTTTTACGGGAAATGACGTGCTCAAAAGTAAAGGATTCTCGTGGAGCTATGTCATCCGCAACTATTTTTATAGAAATCAAATCTATTCTTCGTGACTGGCAACAGTCAAAACGTCAGAGTTTGGTGTTCCCAGAGCGGGAACACTGCGCGTTAAAGTGTTAAGCACTGGGATACCACTAGACTTGAGAGACAGTCTGTTGGATTCTCTTATTCTGCGAATTGTAATATTCAGTTTCCTAGCACTAAAGTTAAATATTGATAAATTCTCTATTTGCCAATTTGCTCAATTTTCCTCGCACAGATATGATATGGGAGAGGAGCCACGTCGTGGATAAGAGATATAATTATCCTGATAATCAACGCAGCTTGTCCATCCTAAATAATTTGGGAACATCTGTAAAAATTAAGTATTCGAATTATTTGTCTTTTTTTATTAAAACAAACTTTGTGTGGAATTGTTATAAGACAGTTGACGGTGGTTACTTTTGCCGTCATTCAAAATAAAAAATTAAAATATCTTAGCTACGGAGAATACTTTTCAGAAGAATTTTATTAATACAATTATTTAGAAAACCTTGAAACTTTTTCATTTATTTTATTCTATTAATCACTGAAGAAAATTAGTATAAGTTCTAGAGTTTTTCAGATTAAAAGCTCTCCACGTCGGTTGTAAGAAGATTAATTATACCCGAGAGAGGAGTTGCATTATTAATATTGTGGTCACATAAGAGCAACTTTGTTACTGATAATTAAACAGTACAATGTGGCATTAATATATATATTTGAGTCCTTTTTGTTAAAATTTAACGCTAATGAACTCAGAGTGTTTTAACTAGATAAAACATACATAAAATTATATTTCATTTCATAGTTCTTGTGATTATTAAAAAATAAAATCATAGACTATTTCAGAATAACGCCATTATTATATTACTTCTCATTAAAGAGAAAAAAATTAAAGGTAGTGAAAAATATTTTCGTGTCAGATCTCTTACATTTAAATTTTAATTTGTCTCATTATCTCACCTCTTCAACAGTTTAATTAAAAAAAAATGTAAGATATTTTTAATATTTCAGCCTATTTTAATCTATTGAAGTTGATTATGGAATGTGTTAAACTGCCATTAAAGATTTTTTGATAAAAGTGTATGTTGAGAGCAAGGGCGGATCCAAAAACTTTTTTCGGAGAGGGCGCAAATCGTGAATGCTCATTTTATCTAGTAAAAAGCCCACTTAATATTGGTGAAAGCCCCATTTATCTACTGAATATATTTTTCTCGAGGGGGCGCACGCCCCCTGCGCCCTCCCCTTGGATCCGCTTTTGGTTGAGAGAAATATTAATTGCAAAGGAAGATAAAATGAAATAGAAACGATATCAGTTTAAAAAACTTAATCAAGATTTTAATGTAGTTAGAAATTAAAAATTAAATTAAGATGGATTAAAAGTGTAAAATAATGTTCCAGAGAAAATACGAGTTTAAACACATATTGCAACGTACTTCTACAAAATTGTAATGCTGCTTTCCCTTTTTAATATGTGTTGCTGGAAAGAGAGTTGTACAGGTATTATTGCAAGTAAAATTAGTATGTGACACCTTGATCTTGGCGACTTTGGGGTGGAGGGGTTTCAAAACTACCGGAATTTTGGCTGTATCTCAATCAAGAAAAAGTTACGAGAAAAATCTAGAAATATGTCACATTCTACATGACGTCGAGTCCGAATTAAAAATCTTGGTAATAATTAGATAATCTCCCTGGCTTTTGAATTAGCGTGTGATAGACCTTCCGATATAGAGAGCAGAGCTATAAGATTCATATTGCCGTTTGAATAGTGTTATTGCTGTGGTATACTTAACGATCCGCTGTGGCATGTGGTTGAAAATGCTGTATGCTTTGCGAGATTTAGTACTTCGTTTCGTCGAATAAAGTGTTATTTTCACTTTTTCAAGCCTGTTGCACTATTTTAACATACACCCACTACCAGATTTCGTAACAATACAAATCTATCCTAGCTCACCCATCAATGGCAGAGGTACTACTTTTTAAATTGAAAAAATGCATAATTGTATAATTTGTTGTATATATTTAATTCTTTATCTTTTAGAAATAAGTGCTCAATGTAATTTGAAAAAATGTTAAAATTAAGATAGGAAGAAAGATTACGTGAAGAAAATCTTCGGCCATCTTCAAAGAATTTCATTTTTTAAATTTGCATACGACCCCTGTTCAAAAAAATTCCCCAACTAGAAAAATGTGTCGGATACGCTAAGGAAGGGATGTACAAAATTTCAGCTTTTCACCATAGATCGTCTCAAAGATATCTTTGAACAAAGATGATCGACGGTCATACATGACTATAAATGTAAACGTATATTAATTACTATAGGGTAAAAAAAAAAATATTTTCTTTCGTAATTTCTGTGCGACCTCTGAAATGCGATCATTCAATGTGATCCCCCCCCCCTTGTACATCACCTTATTAGTGTATGGGTCACATTCTACTAATTGGGATTTTTTTTTTTTTTTTTTTGTAAGTACAACTTTTTGAAAATTATCGAGAGGAGTTTTTTGTAGCACTGTCTTTTTTCCTACCTTTCTTTCAACATTTTTTCAATTTAGATTGCCCACTTATCTCTAATAGGAAGACAAATAAAGCGTGTTGGGACACCCTGTATATGTATATGTATATATAGAGATATAGATATAGATATATAGATTTTCTCAGTGCTAACTTGGCAACTGTTATTTGCCATGCACAACTTACAGAATTATGTCAATGAACTGTTTTTGTTACACAAACTACCTGTTTCATCAACGTGAAATGTAGAAATATTACACCATCTGTTTTCACTGCAAATAGGAATCCGATCGAGAAATCAACGTTATCGGGATGCCTCGCATTTTCTATTTATTTAACACACTTGCAGTTGCGTCGATCGCATTGCAAGTTTTAGATATTGGGTACTGAAATAAGTGTTTATTAAAATGTTATGTTGCTTCTAGAATTATGCTGTTTTCCATAAAGTTTATTACGCGTTTTCAATAGATTGATAAAATTGGTTGCTTAAATGTAAAAACATTTAATTCATGTAAAATAAATTTGAGATTATTCTCTAATTTTAACTGTAGAGTGCAACTTTATTAAAATGTGTTCAATAAACTAAGTGAAGCTTGGTTTGCAACAGAAAAGAATTAGTTAGCTTTCTCAGTAAAACTCGGGGAAGATCTTAAACATTGATCTGAGAAAAATAATATCAGTAAAAGTTAAACTTCATTTTAATCACTAAAATACATTTATACATAAACACGAACCTCTCCAGTATCATGATAAAAACAATACGAACTTAAAATGGAAGAATAACAGATCCGCAGGGAATTCTGGGATAACTGAGATCGGGTTTTCGGAGAGAGAGTTTAGTTGTCATGCATGATTACATGCGACAATAAGAGATGAAGAAAAAGTGTATGCACCCTTTTAAAGATAAAATACTAGGAATTTATTAAATGAAAACCCATTAAATTTCAAAGTGAACTGAATAAATAACGTTGCTTATATCGATACGTTTTTAAAAGTTTTTTTTTTTTTTTTTTCCTAATGGGCAGGCACTGGCCACAAGCCTTTGCCATCAACGGCCCTAGTTACTGTCCATTTTATTATGGGAGCACCCAGTGGGCGGACAGCACTACCCCCTATGAAGTGACGGACAAGTTAACATCCATGCCCAAGCCGGGATTCGAACCCGGACCCACGGCGTGATAGAATGGTTCTCTAGCCACTACACCACCTGGGCGGCACGTTTTTAAAAGTTGTGATCGCTCATGTGCAGATAATACAGTTTTAGCTACGAACATGTTAAATATCAAACATTCAATATTGCTTTATTCAGTATTAAGGCACATGCTTCTTCGAGATAAGGACATAACTCGTCAACTGTTCTCCAGTTTTTTATCGCTAATCTTATTTTTAAATTACGTAAGAAGAAGCCTATTGGCATGAAGTCTACTGATCCAGATTTTTCAGTAGGACCTTTAATCTATACCAGGGATGGGCAAACTTTTTCGGTTGCGGGCCAAAAATCAAAAAAAAAAAAAGTTTGGCGGGCCAAAATTAATATTTCTAAAATTTTAAAAACATTATAGAAGTATTAAAATTTAAATATGTTAAAGAGATGAATGAAATTGCGATTTCATTTTTAAAAGTTTCTTATATTGAAGTTGGAAGCGAGATGTACTGATTTTAAGGAACGAGGCTAAATGCTCATCTGTCAGTCTACTTCTGAAAGAATTCTTACTAAGGTTCACAGTTGGAAACACTTGTTCAAATATATAAGATGAAGCAAACATAGCACTGATTTTCTGGGCGTGAGATATTAAATTTGGGAAACTTACTTTCGATAATGATTTGTAAAACTCTGGCATATTTAGAAACAACTGCTTGAGATGATTGTTAGATTGCAACTCAATTAATTCAAGCTGCAAATCTGACCTCACTGCTTCACAATTTACGTTCAAAGGCATGGTAAAAATATCCAATTCTGTTTGATTGGCACTGAAATCTTGAAATCTGCGTTCGAACTCAAAATGAAGTTTTTTTCACGCCATCTTCATAATTTTTAATATGGAACTATAATATATAAATATATACGTATTTTCTTTTATTTTCCGTCAGACCAGCAAATTAAAATTCTATTCGCGGGCCGTAGTTTGCCCATCCCTGGTCTATACCATCCCTTTGTACGAGTTGTCTGTGAGTCGCCCGGAATATTCAAAGATTAATGCCAAAAAGCAACGCTGAGGACAAAAAAGTACTTTCTCTATTTGCCTCTTTGCAGCGATGATAGCGAATTATTCGTTATGCAGCAATTTTGCTGTTAATTTACAAATACAAATTGGTTGGAAAGTATTTTATAATGTATGTTCTTGACACGATTTGTCTTTCTTGTTTAAAATAAAATAAACAATGTTAATGAAGATTATAAAAGAAAAAAGATTTTGTCCAAAGGTTTTCAATTTTCAACGAACCTCACATAAAATATAAAAGGAAGATGTTTATCAAATATTTGTAGCAAGTATATTTTTCTTGCACAAATTATTTTTTCGTAAAAATCTAAATTGCTTTTTTATATGAATTTCTATTATTGAGTGTCTCTTGATTTTTTTATTTTAGAACAAAAACAATCATGGCTTTAACTTTTCTTCATTTTTATTTGTTTATGTTTTTAAGTTTTAAAGGGATATTTTTTATTTAGAATTAAAAATATAGTTCAGAAACTTAAATTGACCTTTCAGATAAATTTCCATTGCTGTAAGAACATGCTTTTGTTACTTCAATAGCGTCCTTGTTCATCTTCATTTTTTTTTCTAGCGTCAAGCTATACTTGTTTATTTTATACAATCTCTAATATTTAGAAAATAAATTATTCCTGTCTCGAAATTTAAATTGAATTTCTATAAAAATCATTATCGTTGTAAGAAAGTATTTTGTTTTTGTTATTTCAAAAAAAAAATGCGTGCAGGTAAGTCCTGTGCTCGGATTAGCCTCGGGATTGTTTTCTCTACTCCTAAGAAAAAACATTTTTGTTATAATTCCGATAGAGTTTTAGCTTGAACTAAAAACAGTTTTAGATTAACTGTATTGCTACTTTTTTTTTCCTTTCTTCGTCGAGAAAATGAATTTGCTTTTTATCTTCGTGTCCGGATATAAATTTTAGTTAAGCAAAAATGAAACAGACTAATTAGGTATTTTATCGTAGTGTAGTTTCCCGTGACTTCCTGAACAGTTATTATTCGTTGACTAATTAGAGAGGAAAGAATGTTCAAGTAGAACAAGAACATTCAACAAATACTGATATTAGAATTTAAAATTAACAAAAACTGCTATTAGAATTTAAAATCAACGAAAATGATAATACACATAAAACGGTTACGCATCAGCAAGATGATCAATTCGAGTAGTACAATAGGTCCGCCTTTCATCAGTTGTAAAAAGGTCCAACTATCCACACGAGTAGAATGTTTAAAATTTATCATCCTTTTGGTAAGTGGGTCTTTCCATTTAAAATCAACAAATTAAGAAAAATTTGTGCCTCACAATTTTGATTTTCATGAAATTTTCTATGTAATACGCACCTACCTTTTGTATCCCAAAACGGCTTTTTTTTTATTTCTTAAAAATCTTTTGTTTTTGAGATACAGTCTTTTGTAGCGCTGAAGGGTAAAAATAGCCATTTTAGACTCATTTTCTCTTAAAGCTGCAGAATTTTTATTTGAATTAGCAGGAAGATCTGTAACAGGGCTTATTAGAAAGCTTAAATAACGGACTTTAAATTTCACATAAGTAGATTTACGGTAAACCTGAATAGAGCTTTTCGAACATCAAATAGTCGTTCACAAACTAATGTTTTTTGTCATATTAAGCATTAAAAAAACAATGAAGGACTTTCAGTAACATCCATTTTTTTTTTTCTGTTGCACTTACATATCAGTATTATATGTAAATAAAATAAGCTGTTACTGGTGCTCCTTCATCCAGAAAAAAATTGCCTAGACTTTCAAAAAATTTAAAAACGTGCTTTTTCACACACACTCCCAAGAAAGGTAGGGAAAAGTCATGCGATAAAACAAAAATTATCTTGTCATTCCAAAAGACAGAGGAAATACACACCTTTGAAGTAATACAAAAAGCCCTCATGACCACCACTGAAAATAGGTTAAGTAGGCTGTATTAATTATATCAGATAAAACACTATATTGAATTGAATTTTATTCAAATACGCCAAAGAGCCATTACATTATGACCACACTCCTTCTATAATAATGGCCTCTCCCAGAAACAAAACCACTGCGCATGCATGGCTGATGTTGTAGTATGTAAAGCGGCTATGCATTGTCAGCACGATTTGCGACATAATAGGAAAATCAGCTGATTTATCGGACTTCGATAAAAGTCGAATCTTTATGGCTCGGCAACAGGGAACATCAATATGAGAAACGGCACGTTTAGTGTGCTGCTCACGTGCAGTTGCTGTGAGCACATACTGAAACTGGTATATGGATGGTGAAACAACAAGTCTCCGGCCAGCAGTGTGTCGTCCACGACACATTGATTCCAGAGGAGAGCGGAGGTTGCTACGCATTGTTCGCCGTAACCGAAGAGCTACAACAGCTGAAATCACACCAGCTACAACAATGGCGATCCAGACACGCTTCTCAACACATTGTACATCGTCCATTGCTGCGTATGGGTCTACACATGTCCCTGCACTGACGGCACGTCATCGCCAGCTGCGTCTGCAATGGACCCAGGAACATCGGAATTGGACATTAGAAGAATGGAAGAAAGTTGCATGGTCCGACGAATCACGTTTTCTGGTCCATCACAACGACGGGCGTGTGCGAATACGCCGATTTCCAGAGGAAACCCTGACTACCTGATGCACAGTTGGACGAAGGCAAGCCGGGGGTATTATGGTGTGGGCAATGTTTTCGTCTAGCACATTAGGACCCATAATCCCCATAGAACAATCCCTGACATCTCCGCGCTACGTGAACATCGTTGTAGACCAGGTTCACAGACCGTGACAGCAGTATTTCCGGTCGGGGATGGTGTTTACCAACAGGATGGTGCACCATGTCATAAGGGTCGAATCGTCAGGAAATGGTTTGAGGATCATTCCAGTGATTTTCAAGTTATGTCTTGACCTCTAAATTCACCTGACATTAAACCAATAGAGCATTTGTGGTCCCACCTGGAAAACCAAATTTGTTCTGCCACGCTATCCTCTCGCAATGTGCGAGAATTGCAGGACAGTTGGTGAGCGCTTGGTACCAGATAACTCCGACTACCTATCAGTATCGCGTGGAGTCAATGCCATGCCGAGTAAGAACTAAAGGTGGTCCTACGTGTTATTAACAGGGTGGTCATAATGTAATGGCTCTTCGATGTATATTTATAAGATGTAATATAACCTTAAAACAAAGCTTAAAGTTCTTATTAGTTTTTTTTTTTTGTTGTTGTTGTTGTTATTTTGCCCATTTTCTCATACAGCAGAGTTGGCATGTATGAAGTTATAAGTTCTCCCAGTTGCCGTCAAGCGCAATTCAAAGGGTGTGAGAATGTTTAAAGTATTCTCCTTCTAGAATTTTGATTTAATGTAGAATAAATATTTATTAACACGACATATTGTACTTTAATCCGTATTATCGCAACAAATTTTCTATTTTTAAAGTTCATAATCTTCTGTTGCCATTACGAAACAAAAGCGATTAAAATATTAGGGTCGTGTCTAAAAATAAAACAATTTTTCTGAAATGTTCAATCTAAATATTTAAAAGGTACATAGTTCAACAAAAGAAAATATTTAATTTTGAGCTGTGAAAAATTATGAATTGTGCAACCTCGTGGAGCTGTATAGAATCGCACACATTTGGAACATGGCGTAAATTTATGGGAGAGTTTATAAATCTCGTGAATTTTTTTATGGCGTTAACTTTTTACTGCCGTAAAAGAAATCTCAGTTAGCTCTCCGGTTTGTTCAGCCAGTTAGTTTTCTAAGGGAGTAATATTATAACTTACAACGACGTTAGAAAAAAAAATTTTACATAGGACCATTACGAAGGAACACAATCCTCCTTCTTTCTTTAAAAAATAAAGTAAAAACAACCATGAATTCGTTAAAACAAGGAGCAGTTTACACATCACTAGGCTAGAAAATAAGAAGCCAATTCTAAATCAAAATCCTCTGGATTAAAGTGCAAATCGTTTCCAATTATATTCAATTAAGAATTACTATGATTTTTACTTCTAAAAACTGCATGTCAGTGTTTGAACTTGAACATTTTCACGTATGATTGAACATGACAGTAAAATTTATAGTTTTCGGTGTTTTCAAGGGAAAATTAAAAGTTCTGCATGAGTAATTATTCGAAATTTCCTTAAGGTTTTAATTCAAATGCTGTATATGCCCTTGTAATATAATCGACCTTACTCTGATATAAGGTATCCTAAAAGTAAATAGTAGTGGACACTTTTGTAATTTTGGGCTCTTGATAAAAGTGTCTATTTATATGTTTTTAATGCACAAAGATTTATTTTTACACGCACAGAATATTGCATGATTTATCAGTAGACATAAAGAATACAACTTAACAGGGGTTACAAAAAGGAACAATTTACATAAAACTTATAAAAATGAAATAAAAAAGTTTATAAAACGTCACAACTTTATTAAAATAAAATGTGCTTCATTTGTGCATTTAAATCTTTCCTTAGCACTGTGAAATATGTTTTGAAGAATTTCAAAAATTATCGATATAAAAATTCTTCGACAACCGTATTTTTTCCGTAACTAGTTAATTTAAATCTCAATAAAAACAGCAAGAACACAAAAACTGGTGTTAAAAGAAAAACTAGCTTTAAAAAACCCAAAAACCACATGTTTGAAAATTTACTTAACTATAAAACAAGCGTATTGGATGGTACAAAAGGTGCCCCTTTCTTCAGCCACAAAGATGCTCCACCATCCACACGAGCAGAAAAGTTAAAACGCTAGAAGTAAATAACGTAAAACATATAATTTTAGCATGGTTGATTACTCTTGATGAAAAAATGTCTAAAAAGATACTAAAATCCTGTTGCTTCTTCTTAATTTACCATTCCAGTAACGGAATGTAATGCTTTTGGACCTAGGTGTAGTTGGAACCTTCAAGGTTCATTACAGAAAATTGTTTTCACGATATGTTCTTAAGTAAAGCTGCTTGCAGAAACAGCGATCAGAATGAAAAAAAAAAAAAAATGTGAGTAAATGTATGTTTTGAATGTCATTCGGATAGCCACCGCTGTTAAATCTGTACCGCAAAGATGTATTCAGCACTAATTTAAGAAAGCGGGCTTTGAAAACAGTGAAAATACCACTGATGAAAATGAGTTGTTTGAACTCATCAAATTGATTGATGGTGCTCAAATTAAAGACTATTTAGGCATCGATGAAACATGTTGTACCGAAGACATGAATGATGGCATAAAATCTTTTATTTCAGTTGTAGTTTATCATGTAAGTCTAAATAAAAGTAGCTTAGATAGCAGTGAGGAGGACAAAAAAAAAAGAAGAGTCCGACGAAAATTTTGATTAAAAACTACGCAGATGTCTTTACACTTCCCAATTTATAAATAAAAAGGATGATAACAGTTGATGAAAGAAAAAAACTTAAGATCATCAGCGACTTTAATATCCATATGAAAGAGAAATGCTTGAAATGCACACGCTTTCAAACAAATTCTTGTAGCCCATTATTTAAAATAAATTTCTGTAAATACAAGACAATTACTTTAGCAATAAATATTTATTTTCCATTAGCTTAAATTTAAGTAAATGCCTGTGGCTGTGTTACTTATTTATATTTTCTTTATTTTTAAATTTAATACACAATCTCATTTTCTACTTAAACTGCTTTTTTTTCAAATACTTAGCAAGGGACACCCCTATCTAACAGGCAAAATATATGGTCCGCTGGGTGTCTTTAATTCAAAAGCACTGCTATATGTTTCTAAATTTGAATTTTCTAGGTATGATTTAATAATTCGCAATTAATATGAAAAACGTTTCCTAGTAAAAAAAAAAAAAAAAATGTCATCAGTAATTTTCAGCTTATATAATTTGCTCTTTGATTTCGGGAAGTTAATAAGTCCATTTTTTTAATATCTGAAACATAAAATTTAAATTTTTGTCTTTCCTAATATGTGGTATATTTTTTGGGCACTTAGTAGTTTAATTATTCATTTAAAATCAATTGAATTCGAACTTTTTTTCCTTTAAACCTAGTTTCTTTAAAAACAAACAACTTCCTTCAGTTTTGGAAACAATGTTTTAAGTTATTCTGTTCCAGGAAGAATTATTTTCTTCTATTGTTCAGAATGGATTATTCATTTGCACTCGAAATTCTTTTTTAAATGAATTTGCATTTAAAGATGTGCATTATTCATTGATAATCTGCATCTTCACGATAAAAGAAAATTTCAATACATTTTCAAAGATATGAAAATTACTTCGAGGGATGTTTCAATTGAGTTGAAAGTCAAAACTGCCTTGATATAAAAATATACTCAACGTAAACAGCTGCTATCAATGCTATGGCGACTACTTGATGAGAAAACTTTTATCTAATTCCTTAGATGATCTGCTGACATTAAAACTCTTATTGGTTTTTTATCCTGGTGATTAGCGGGGATCAATTTGTCCATTCGTAAGAAATCTAGCGAATTAAAAAAGGAAGGCAAAAAATATTTTTTCGTTTACTTTTGATCCAGTCTTTTCCTTCAAAATAACTTTCTCGTGCTAAAAAATATATTTATATGCACATGAATATAAGTTTATTTTGGATAGCAATATACCAGTGAAAGATTGGACAGTAAAGGATTTTTGAAGTCCGTATTTTATAGCTTAGAAATGTGACTCATCATTTATTTGCTTCACTATTGGCTGTATCCAAAAAAGATTTTGTTCCCTCAACATGTTATCTTACATTACTTTTAGTGAACAACTATTTTGTCGAACTAACGGAATTATGTGACAAAGATTAACAACATAAACCAAACTTATTTTTTCAGGTAATCAACAAAACTAATTAATTTGTTTATTCTAATACGTAGAACTTAAGGATAAGAAACAGAATAAGTAAAGTTGTTTTGTCCACTATAATCAATTAGGTTAATCTAACAATCTTTCTTTCTTCTTTTTCTTCGTTTATCTCGCTTATAGATTTCGATTAAGTTGTATTTGTAAAACAATTTGCTCTTTTAATATCATGCGTCTAAAGTTCTCGTTTTTTTCAAATATAGCGAATTTATAAGCCAGGGGTACATTTTTTTTTTTTTTTTGCTATTGTATTTCGTTTGTTTTTCTTTTTTTTTTCCCTTATTGCACTTGTTCTCAACCAATGAACAAAAAATCTAGTACATTACGATTTATTTAGTAATTAATATAAACATTGCACTGTTTACGTATTTTGAATTACGAACACGCTGATGATAAAAATTATTTATATTAATAGCTGTTACATAAATATCTCAATTTTTTTAATAATAGTTCAGTCAATAAAGGGGTTGTAGATGACATGGTCGGGAACATATATTTTGACTTCAGACATGTGTTTGGACTAGTTACAAGGTGAACATACTAAAATTTCCCGGACCTACGAGGTCAAGAAGAGGAGGAGAACGCCAAAGTTCTTTTTCTCTTCGATTTTATCGTGCAATTTATGAAAAAAGTTTCAGTTATAAAATGAAGGCATACAAAATTTCCTACACGACTGAATGTAGTTGTTTTTTTTTTCTATCGCCAATAGTAATTGAGATATCTGGTTGCAAGCATTATAAATTTTTGAAAAACTCATGTTTACCTCCTCCCCTTTTCTCTAATTTTGCCTCCACGCTCTTCAATTCTCGGTTCTAGCACTATGACTTCAAAAGAAAGTCGCAGAGAATTCAACTTCCCTTAAAATGCATTATTGATTGTAATTTTATCTTTTAATGATCAAAAAATAAATTGTTTATTGATCAACAATTTGAAGATTTTAAGCAGTTTTCGAATTTGGACGACATTTTCGACAATCCATTTGAAAACAGAGCAATGCACTTTCGTATTAATCAGGGATTTGCATAAAAGTTTTAATTACGTGTTTATACATTTGTATATGTGTTAAAATATGTAATATGCTTAAAGAGTGCACTAAACTGGTGCTTCCCCCCCCATTGCCTAAAATATGCTTTTTTATTTAAAAACAAAATGCTTTTTTGTGATAAATTCTGACTTTTCATCTTTTAAAGGCTTCCTCGATTCTTTTCTCTGGATTGATGAATGCCCATTAAGGCACAGGCATGACCAGGATGTGGGACAGAAAAATTCTGCTCCCCCATTTCAGTAAGAAATATAAATTTTTGTCCACACAATGAAAATAATGAAGCTGTTTTGTGAAAAAATCTGCTTCATCTAGATTTTGTGCGCTCTTCTCCCTTAAAAATGAGTTATCTGTAATGATCCACTTTATAACATATAATAGCAAATGGTCGTTTCTGTGTTGACACATAGTGACCTATATGAAGAGAGAAATAACACTTCGGCATCACTCTGCAACTTTACATATTTGTCACATTGTGACTAATCGTCAATGACACTGAGACGTTACTCTGTAACTTCACATGTTTCGCACAAAGGAACGTCGTGCACGATATACATTTACATCTCATTTGTAATATGATGAAATGTAATATCGCCACATCGGCATTGCAATCATGATTGTTGCATGGATTAAGACAGAAGAATTAAATATTAACCTCTCCAACCAAGAATTCCCAACAGGACAGTTTGGGACGGAAAATAGGCGTCTCACATCTCGCAAAGCAGCTTAAAAGCTTTGTCTCGTCTCGCAAAACCCCTATATCGTAATGTTAAAAATGTTTGTCTCGTCTCGCAAAAATTCTGTAAATCTCAGTCTCGTCTCGCATTCATCCTCAGGAGAGATTTTTATAGTAATTCTTATTGAAACTAGGAAATAAGATAGATTTTAGAAATCTGCTAGGGTAATTATATCTTAATGCAGTATTATACGATAAAGAATTATTTTCTGACATAATTACTGGTACAAAGTGATATTACCCTATATAGATGATTAGCTATAATATTTCTAACAGATAAATGCATACATGACGTAAAATCTGTGAAACTAATCACATTAAAATTAAATTCATCTCTCTTATTGTGTGTATTAAAATCAAGTTGTCCATCATCATTTATTAATATTTGTAAATCAAAAAAATTTAATATTGTTATTGGGTAGAGGATTTTTTTATTAATTCTAATTTAAAGTTTTCTGAAATTTAGGAATTAGTACTAAGTGTGGATAATTAAGATTATCATGTTTCAGGTTAAGTAGCTTATGGTGTTCTAGTACCTTTTTATTAAATATAGACTGGGTAGTATTTGTAAGTGTAATATTAGAATTGTTGTCAATAGAATTGGATAATAAACTATGATATAACTTTTTACTTATAATTGGATAGTTATTGAAGAATTTATCGACATAAGTAATTACAAAGTTTTTTTGCAAATTTTTAATTTGACCAGATAAATAGAATTTCTTAGAGGAAGTAAAAGATTTAACTAGTATATTATTTAAAGAAAAGACAGTACATTAATTTTCCCTTTAGTAAAAAAAGCAGTAAGACTATCGAATTTTATTATATATATATATATATATATAATAGATTATAACATATGTGAATTGTGCTAAAATATACTTTATATTATATTTAGAAGGTAGCCTTTACATAGCTTTTTTGTTCATAATCTGTCTTAATTTTAAATCCTTTATTATATTAAGGTCACCTGTAATTATGCGTCCATAATGGGAATTAACATATGAATGGTAATGATCAGTGGTGCATAAACAAGTTAAAGTGTGTGAATCCAGTGAAAAATTCTTTCAAAATGAATTACTGTTGAATATTTTTCTACCCACTGGTATAGGATATTTAAAAGATTTTTTCATATGTAGGTCCTTAATCGGAAAATGTTCTGTATGTTTAGAAAAAAGTTGATTAAAGTTTATATGACTAAAAGAAGAATGGGTATAATTTACTACAAAAATAGTATTCAAATGAGACTGTTTATAATTTTTTTTAACGATATCTTGTTTAAGAGAATTTTCTTGTGCAATCGCAAGGTCATAAAATATATGACTAAAGTATTCAGACAGAGTAAAAGTATAAAATATTTTTAGATATTTTTGTAAAGACTTCTTCTTAATACAGAATACAATATTCCTGTGAAGTACCCGATTGAAATGACTATTATAGGTTAAAGTTTTTAAAGTTCAGTCTTGATAGCATTATTAAATATGATGGTACATGTATGTTTCGAAGACTTGCCCCGCTGGGAACGATAAGTATTTTTTTTTATTTATTCAAATTTAGTTGGTCATAAATAGGCACATATTTCTCAGGGTGCCCCAGGTTACAAAATGACCCTAATTTTGGTCAGGTAACTTGCAGAAACCTAGCTATTATTGTTTTTTTTCGATTAAATTGAAATGTGTGTGCTGTGACGCCTGATGATAGAGCACACCATTTCAATTATCCATTCCATATCCGACTCATGTGGATACATGTGGTTAGGCTTAAAGCCCACCTGGTCTCATTTGGCGATTTATATCCAAATTATCCACTCTTTCATTGGCTTAGAAGGCTATTTTTATACACTTTATTCGGAATAAGCTCGTTAATTGACACAATGTGCTATCTGCTTTTATATTTTTATTTTTTTTTCACTTTATCAATGGATTATTTTGGGATTCCACATTACGTATGTTAGCTATTCTATATTATATATAGAATAGCTATATATAGAGATATATATATATATAATAGCTAGAACTATATTATATATAGAATATATATATATATATATATATATATATATATATATATATATATAATTTTTAATTCTGGCAACACTTTATGCTTGTCTTCCATGTGCTTGCTACAGTATGTCGATTTTTCAGTGCTTTTCCTATTATTTTGATTTCTTATTGCTTTCATATTTTTTATTTTTTAATAGTAGGATCGAGCGTAAAAAGTGTGGAGTGAATATATCTTTTGATATGCCACACAACCGAAGTCCTACTATTTTGTTTGTCTTTAATTAGAATTTTTGATGTTTGTAACTAAATTTTGTTTTATTCACTGTAGATATCTTAACTCTTTTATTCTCACTATGTGAAATTCCCAAGCATAAAATTATTTTTTCGGTGAAATGGTGTTAAGTCAAATAACGTAAATATAATTAAAAATTTTGGAAAAGTTATTTTTTATATGCTTTTTCAATAGTAGCACAATGATTTTAAAGCTCTTCTAGACATTGTAAATGAAACTTTAAAAAAATATTTGTATCTAGTGTAAAAGTATACCTTTTCTTACGTTTAAATGGCAATTATTAATTTTTCTTCCTATTCAATATTATTAAAATAGTAGAAAAACTTGATAGTACGACATGTTGCAAGTAGAACAAAAGAGTATAAACATATTTTGCTTCTAAAATATTTTAATAATTTTCCTCCATTAATGCTGTCATCTGTGGACCCAAACTACTACTATTATTAAATAAAAGTTCAGTTAATGCTTTTATGAATTCAAAATTACATTTCTAAACAGTTTTCCTGTAAAAAAAAAGGGCTTTTAAAGGTGGATAGCATATTTGATACCATGGGTATAAGAGGGTTAATATTATGATTAAAGAAAAATTTGTACAATTTACACAAAATCTAAAAAGCAAATAAACATTTTTAAAAATCTACGAAATTTTTTAAGCTGAATAGCCACCTAATGCATTTTCCTCCAGACGTCTTAAAGTAAAAATCACTGAAATTTTTGCAAAGTTTTAAAATGTATTCATTTTTTCAAAAGTTTACGACATTTATTGTTTTAGTCGTTGCTGATCATGCCACTAAATATCATTTTATTCTTTTAAGCCGTTTTTTGAGGGGTTGAGAAAAAACACATTTACGCGATTTTCCCAAAATATCAAAATCTATGAAATATTTAAGAAATTTTGGCATCTATATAGTTTAAATTAAATTACCTCCTAACATAATTCCAAATGTCATGCTCAATTTCATTGCCATTTTTCAGAAATGGAACAACAAACATTTACTCAACTTTCAAAAAATCTCAAAATCTATAAAAAATTTTGAAGAACTTTGAAGGCTGTATTTTATGTGACCACCTATGATTATGCTAAATTTTATTTCATTCGCTTCAGTGTTTTATACATGATGGGCAAACAAATATTTACATATTTTGAATAATAAATTTTTGAAGAATCAAAATCTTATTATTAATTTTCAGAAAATTCGAAGCCTATAGTTTAAGTTGAGAGACTACCTATCATGCCACCAAATTTCATTTCATTACTGAAGTCGTTGTTACGTGATTTGCGAACAAAAACAGTATCATGGACAAAATGTCAGACAGACGAACTTTTTTTACGGTCGTACTTGGTTTCCAGGTGCTTCAAAAGGGTAGAAATTACAAAATTTTTGAATTCCAAGCAATGTACAGACAAAAGTCTAATTTTACTTGTACAGATACAGTGCATACTAAGTACTCGTTATTCGCAAGAGGAGAATAGCTATCTTTTTTACAAAAAACGTTCAAAAAGCGCAATAAATTTATGAGGCATTCAAAAGAAACAAAGTTTCCTGGATCCAGTGCTAAATCGCTAACGTCTGAAGTATGATAATGATTTTTAGTTTGCACGCACGGGATCGAGTAAGGAAGAAAGAGGTATGTTTTTAATGTAAGCTTTATCTCTTCATACTATATTGTACTACCTTCAGTGTGCAGCAGTGCTTAGGAAAAGGGGCGAGATTAGGATGGTATTGAAGGACCTGCTCTCTTTATTTCCTTGCACGAAGTAAAAGATGTATTGTAATCGTAAAAAATTTTGGTTTTAAGATTTTTGACTATTTACTTGGACAACTTTCTGCTTGAACTTCCAACGATGTATATGTACTTACTTATGCATTTACAATTCATTTTGACTAGTTTTGAGGTGATGTTTGTACGTGCATTCGCACTTATGAGCGCACATGTGTATCTGGTATGAACCAAAATCTTTACCCGTATAATGCTGAGGTTTTTTATTTTCAATTGCAACTCCCTTTTTTACTGCAATCGACTGGTTAGTTTATTTCCTGGTCTAAACTATCTAAAAGAGTTTCAATACATTAAGGTGTATGAGCATCATCAATCCATTAAAAGTCAATATTTTTTGGGCCTAGCGCGAAATCTCGCCAATTGTCGCCAACCTTAGTGTTTTTTTATGAAATGTTGCCGAATTTGGAGCTAGAAAATGTTTCCAAAACCAGCCTAGCTTGGTAATATGGCTTATATTTGGCGAGAAATCCCCAAACCTAGACATTATTGAAGTACTGCATCTGAATTTCAAATGAAATGCATCCTGTGATGCACGTTGTATTGCAGTACATATTGCGATGTATGCTGTATTGTACTGCATCTTCCATTGCAAATCTTTCTAGGGTAGTTTTCTTAATCGAATAGTATCTCGTGCGGTTATCTAAATTTTTATACATAAATGTCTTGGCCTCTTAATAGATTAATTTTAATCGCGAGATGTGTTTATTGGTATTTATAAAATCCAGGGCTTGTAAAACGGTCCTTTACTCCACGAAAGAATGTTTTATGACAGTATTTTTATATGTATTTCTAGTATCGTTAATTTGCATCATTAAGAAACTTCACAATGCGATTTCCTCTACTGATGGATATATTGTTGTTTTGTAAGATATAATCTATTGAAAAATTAATATAGATGTTATAGAAATTTTGAAAGTGTGAATTTAAATAGACTATTGCCAAGTGGTATTCTAAGCCAGAATTGAATCTAGAGTTTTACTTTTAAAACTGAAAAATATGCCATGTAAGTTGCGTACAAACACACGGAATGCAAACGTTTACCGAATTATTTACCCTCACTACGAAGCTGGGCCTAATTTCTATGACGATCTATCCTCGTTAGAACTCTTTATTGATCTTTTATCCTGAGGATTAGAAGAGGAAACGTTTGTTCACCTAGAAAAGCAATATATTTTTCCATTTAGTTTACGCTAGATAACTTTGGGTGATTCCTTCTACGTGCCAAACGGCATACCCGTTATAAATTTCCTTTATTAATGATACGTGCAAAGGATGGAACGTTAGCAGACTTAGGGGAACTCACAGAGAAATCGCGATTTCTTACTTGTTTGGAGGAGTCATTTATATTAAAAATTTTACTTGTCTTAATTACTCTCAACAATTATTTACTACATTTTATTTTGTCAAACCAGAAAGTGTCAGACTGTTTGCTGCAATTTTATTTTACAGTTGTTAAAGATAATTGAAACAAGTTTTTGCTAATAATTAATGAAAATTGCTTAGTGAGACAATATTAATAAATTTAGAATTTATACATGTATTACCATAGCTAACAACTCGTTCTTCGCAAAAGAATGATATTTATTTTCATAACTAAAACATCTTTTATTTTTTATTAATTTATTTTTTTTTCGCCTTCACTTTTCTTCATACTCCTAAAATTAAGAACTCACTGGATTAATCGATATTGGGGAAACTTTTTAAGTTGAAAACTGATAAAGGATTCCTGAAAATATCGAAATTTTTAAAGTAGCAGTAAGAAGTTTTGTGCTTGTTTATGCGAAAGGGCATGCTAATCGTCCCAATCGGTCGAAAATACTTTTGAAACTTAAATTTTTGAGATTACACTAAGCTGAAAAATAGATATAATTTCAAATTGATTCATTTTCAGTTTTTTAAAGTCGCTAGTAATTTTTATGCAAAGAAATTTTCAGACCAACTGATTTCACAAAGTATTAGGTTGTAACGAAAGTTTCCCGCCACCACAAATATCGTCTGCAAACAGTTCACGTTGGTATGTTTGCTCATATTTTGTCAAACAATATTTGCCATTTGAAAGAAAGGTACTTGCTTTAGAACACTGTGTTGTTAAGAAATATCGTTATCATTAAGTACAAGGTGTCTGAAATGGAACTATCACGCTACTGAATTAGAACCATCATTTACTTGCAGTTCTGTTGCAAAAAGTGCTACAGAATGTCAAAGAATTATGTGTGTAATTTAGATTCTACTGTTATATCATAGTTTGGTACTGAAAGTTAAAAAACAGGGTCTATGAGATTCAAAGAGCAGAGCTCTCTGGCCGGCCTACTGATGTTGATGAGGGCCACATGCGAGAACTTGTGGAAGAAGATCAGTATTTAACGACTTGAGAGCTAGCTAAAGAGTTAGACATTAATGCCATGCCATGCATCACATAAACTTCATGTACAAGTTCAATTGCTGGGTGCCGCAGGAGCTGACTCAAGCAGATTTGGCGGAGAACTTTCGTTACAACCTGATAGATTTGCATTGACTCATTCACAAGTAAATATATTTTCTGGTATTTATTAGAGCCTTATAAGTAGGGTTGTATAGTTATTATTTACTAGAAAAAAACCATTGTGGTTGCAATTAGAACAGGCACTAGAAAAAACATTTGCCAAAAAAATGTTTTCAATCAATACCTTTAAAATTTATTTGTCTACTTGAAATAAATAACTTATTATTCTATTTTTATTGCTGTAATTACCAAACTAGCATTCTTAAATTAATTCTAAATTTAGGATTTCATTCAAAAAAAATCTGGATAATTTCGAGAGGCTTTTACAAGCGAATTGTTTTATTGTTAGAAAAATTTTCTGAGGTTAAAAATTCCAAGAAGTGTTAAAAATCGCTGAACTGGTGGATTTTCGGATTTTTAAAATATAGCATTTTCTCCTCTTTCTTTTTACCCAATTGTGCAAACTTGTAAATCGTTTTTTTTTTTCAATGTGAATTTTATATTTTTATTATAAAAATCACACCATTTATAAAGTTCACTCCATTTTCATAAATTACAAAAATTACGAATCTGCTTTAAATACAATGTACTTGCGACAGCTTTTAACTTTTCTATTCTAATAGATTAATTTCCTGGAATTAAAAATGGAAATGAAAGCTACAAATCGTAGAAAGAGTAGATTTTCCGAATTTTCTAGAATCGGAAATGGTTTTCATGCCCTATTCTTGCTATTTTGCTAATTATCCATCCATGTATGTACATTCATAAAAGTTATTTCATTATAAAATATCCTATAAACAAGATACAGACATTATGAAAAATATCCTAAAGAAATGTCCTTAATCTTTTTTTTTCAAATATATGAGTGCTTATTAATTTTTCTTAAGTTCTATAAAAACAACCAATGGCGTACACAAGACTTTTTCTTGGAAGGGCTTCGTCCAGCTCATAAAGATTTAACACCAACCACCTGAAAAAAGTAAAAAATCAGTTATGACCCCCTTTCATTTTGTTTTTATTTAGTTATCTTAACTGATGAAAATAAGAATTTGATCAAGACATTTGACTTATTTAAATGCCAAAAATTGCATTATTTAACGAAGCAAAATTGATAACTCTTTTGGGAGGGTCCAGACCCCTTGGATCCCTCCCTTGTGAGCGCCACTGAAAACAACTGTCTTTTAACTTTATTTTTGAGGCAAAAAATGAGATTGCTTGCTTAATTTATCACCGATTATTTTTTGAATAATTATAAAAAATCTACGAGAGCCAGTAAATAGTTTCATAACATTAAGAAATTAAAACCAGAAAAAGAAAGTAACCTAAATACATGTTCACTGTGTGGGCAAAAATGACCCATTCGTTACCGTGACATGCGACCCATTCAGTCCCACACATGCTTTCCAAATGTAATCACATTTTTATGACTGATTATGATGAAACAATCTAAATACATCTTAATATTAGTAAATGAGTAAACAAAGAACTAATAACAGCCCTATTTAACATGAAAAAATAAATCATTTTTAAGTATCAGCTGTTTCAGATAAAAAGATAGAGCTTACTTTTCAAGCAGGCTTTTATGTATCCCCCTGCGGTAAAAAAGATGCCTAGTCGCAAGCAACTGAAAATTTTGTTTATTTCTTAAAGTAACTGGTTCTATCCATTGGCACCCTCTAAAATCATTTAATGTAAATACTTTTTCAGATACTACTAGTGCCCCATTCATTGCCACTCTCCCCTATGAATAGTTTTGCAGCGCTGAAAGGCCACGTTTGGAGGTAAGTTAAGCATTAATCAATATTGTGAAATGATATTGATCAATGAGCAACGTAATCAAATTGGTGAGAAGGTCTTCAGGCAGTATCCAATAAATTTCGAAATGTGAGATAGCCATGTTTTAAACAATGTTTCAATTCCGGTATAATTTTTGAAGGAAACAGGCAAAGAAAAAATGACGTTATTCGAAGTAAATTTGAGTGACTTTCTAAGAAATCAATGGATTTCTACATTTTTTTTTGTCAATTTGTATTTCAAAAATATTAAAATTGCAAATTTAATAAGTTTGAAAATAAAAAGGGGGTATTTTGTTTTCGATTTTAAACAGAGACAGCCATTTCTGGTCGAGCGCAAGACTTACAATTGAGTGCAAGGACGAAAACATTCTTCCCTTTTCGATGGTAGACCTATATCCCATCCAAAAAATCGATCAGAAATCAAAAGAAATAACTCCAGGATATTTGAATCAATAAAACGGATTTAATAACGGAGAAAATGAATTACATATATATTTGCAATAATTTTGATATGGATGTTCCTAATGATTGACTAATGATTGTTAATGATTTACTAACTGTGAAAAATTGAGTTGGAACAAAAATAAAAGCACGAAACAGCTTTCTGTTGTTTCCCAAAACAGAAGTTGATGCAGTTATCCGCTTTTCTTCTTACCGGCTTAATTTTAGAAAAGTGTTCGAGTAGAAAATGGTATGCTGATAAAAACAAATTTAAGTGAACAGTCAACCAGTTTGAAATTTATTGAAAATCAGTATCTAATATAGTATAAAACCTGTAAGTTGGCAAGCACGCTATTTTTGAGTGTATTAAAGTTAAGTTGATGAGCTGAGATACACAACATTAAATATTATGAAACTTTTGCAAAACCCAAAACAAATACATAAAACACAGAGGGTGTTCACACATTTTTGTAACGATTTTGCAATGAAATAAATATAAGAATTTTCTTTTCTAATGTGTTCAATCTGATAGCCCTTTCTTTGAACTATCATATTACATCTTGATTCCCAAGATAAAAGTCCTTTTCTTAAAACATCAAGGCTGATATTGTTCCATTCCTCCTTCACAGTCTTCCAGAGTCCACCCAATGTTTTGGGATGCCGCTTATAAAGAGCTTGTTTTAAAAGAACAAATACTCATAATCCATAGTTAGACACGTCAGGGGACTTGGGTGGGATGCATTTAAAGGGAATAGCTTCAATTCCAGTTTCATTTCTCATTTTATCAAAAAATAGAGCAATAGATTTAGAGGTATGGCTTGAGCTTTATCCTGATGGAACTTAACACAGTGAAGATTGTTTGGATAAAGGGATGGAATTTTTTCTTTAAAAATAGGTGTTAAAACATACTTCTGATAGTAATCCAAATTAATTTTGACATTTTTTTCTACTTACCTTATTGTAAGTTTTCCGTTATAAGAAAATCCAGTAATAACTATAAAACCTTTAGAAAAAACTTTCCTTGTTTTCTCTAAGCCAACTTGTTTAGTCTTTTTCTCCTCTTTTGCGGTAGTAAATCAATCTTTTTCTATTGCACTCGGATAAATATATCCAATCAATTGTAACTGTATATTTCCATTTTACACCCGCCAAATAATTTTCATACAACAATCTACACATAGTCTTGCGCTGAGAAACAGTCCCCTCTTCATAGTAAAATTTTGATATTTTCTCTCTCTCTCTCTGGGTGTGTGTGTGGGAGGGATATCTTGTTACTTACTGTTTAAAATATATACAGCAGAAAATAAATGTATTCAAACTTTTTTTTTGTTTTCTCCTAGAAAAGATTAGGCTATTATCTAAATTTTGTGCCTTTTTAAAAAAAAATTTTTAGATCGCCTTTGTTATATTGCTGAATAAAATTAATCTTTCGTTCTATATGACTTTTTCATTATCTATATGTCCAAAAGATGATAATGCATGCTTTCTCAAAAGACGTTATTGATAGTGGATACAAGCACTTGTAAGAAGTTATTAATGTAAGCATAAATAACTTTTCATGCAACTTTTGTTTACAAAAAACTATTTAAATTTGTTATACTTCATCGGGCTCACATTAGAGAAATGCTTAGAAGAATTCTATTGTGAATAATGCCCACCCCACCCCCTCCAAAAAAAAAGTATATTTACGTTCGAATAAAAATCTTCTGTCCACAATTTTCTTTTCTTTTCTATTTTTGTTTTATCCTACTATATAGTTATGCTGATCCCTGACTCACTCTGTAACCATTCCTGGTAACCACTTGAATATAAATATTTTACCGCTATTACTCCAAGAAGATTAAAAAGTTCAAAAATATTAAAAAGCAGAAAAAGCGTAATAACATCTACACCGTTTATACCAATCCCTTTGAATTTTTTCATAATTATGTATAAAAATATAAAAAACAATCTGTGCTACTTTAATAATCTGAAATACACGGGTTCCCTATTTTTTAAGCGATCTTTTAGCTATTTTCAGCTCCCTTTTATTTCCGAGAGTAAAAAATGTGAATCATTTGCGTGACAAGTTGAGCTGTTGCAATAGATATGACGTCATCTCCATCACGGTCATCTGGCTTTGAAAGGGAAGTGTGATTCCAATTCGTTTAAAATAATTTGTCCAGATTATATAGTTTAATTTTTTTCACAAGTGAATCGTCTGCATGGATATAAGAATGGCTGTGTACACAAGACGAAATCTTTCGAATACCAAAAGTTTCCGCGCGTTTCCAGAAGAGCATGAAATTCGATTTGGGTATATAATAAAAATTGAATATGAGCTTATTTATTTTAGGTGAACAAAGATTAACTATACTGAGTGTAGACATATTTTCGTCAAATGTTTTTCCTAGCGCCCGTTGTAATTGCCTCCACAACAGGCTTTGACTTCTAGTTAATAATATATTTATTTGGTAATCGTTTTCATTCACAGTAAATTTTAGAATTATTGTTAAATTTGACGACTGATAAATTATTTGTAGCAATCATAATTGTTATTGGATGAGAAATGCAGGCAAATAATTCCCTGTCTCTGATTTATTTGTTTTTCAAAGGAAAAGGTGATATAAATAATCTATTTAGAAAAACCTCCTTTTTAAACTATTTAAATGGAAAATATGTAACAAAAATACACATTTTTTGTCAGTTTTCTTAATTTAATATTAAGAGACTATTCATTTGCATATAAAGTTGTTCCCTAATTACTCTTTCATTAAAATAAAACGCACATTCAGTACCGGTGAACTCTCTTGGTTACAGGGAATGTAAGCGTGGAACTAAACTGCATGAGTAATTTTCTCTAATGGGTTCTGTTAATGGCAGAAAGATGTCAGCAGACAGAAGCGCCTTGATTTTGAGCAGAATATTCACCTGTAGCGAATAATAGAATTTATTCTAACCCTTTGTTTGTTTCCGGTGACTGCGTGTTAGATAAAGGTAAATTTTATGGGTTTGAATCAACTGTGAATTGCATTCAGGCTAAACTTATTTTATATAAAATAATTTCCTATGAATAGGACGGTTGGCTTAATATGAAGTCTGTAAATATTCTTTTTTTTTAATCAATATGTGTTTTATAAAATTTTATTGGAATTGGAATGAAAACTAAATTTTAAAACAAAGATTACTTATATTTTAATTGAAATATAACTTTATGATAAATTAAAAGTCAATCAATTTTGATTATTTTGGAGGGGTACCATTATTCAGAAGATTTTTAATTTTATGGCTGGGATCTAAACTGTGAAGGATATCTCCTGGAAGGTCGAAAGCAACTCTAAATTACACATTTAGTAAATTGAGCTGCCATCTTTTGTGGAGTGAAAAAGGCCACTTAGCTAGTCAAAAATTTCGCCTTCATTTTTTGAAACTTCACTTTCGCTTGTTGATAGCCAGTTAAAAATAAGAGCAATCATATTTGAGAACAGTTTATTTTTCAGTAAAGGAAAGGGTGGTAATAGAATACCTAATTTGCTTTTTGACTAACAAGTAACTTAACATCCAAAATAAAATGTTCGTTCTCTGTAGTAATTACTAACGGTTTGTAATATATATAACTCCGTCAGCCCCGCATTTTCGTCCTTCATCAACCAAACGAGCAAAATTCAATTTTGCGAAGGAATCACAATAGTACCTCCGATTTCAGGTAAGGAGATTATGGAACACCTAAATGGATTTACTTATTCCTTTATTTATTTATTTTACGTTTTGAACAATGTGATTTCACTATAGACCATTTACAGTTAGTAAAAAATTAACTTCATTAACCCTTTAAGGCGCAGTGATCCCGCTCTGGGAACACCCAACTCTGACGTTTTGACTGTTGCCAGTCACGAAGAATCGATTGGATTTCTATAAAAATAGTTGCGGGTGACAGCTCACACGAGAATCCTTTACTTTTGAGCACATCATTGCCCGGTAAAAAATGGACACGATTCTTTTTAACAGCACTGACATCTGCTGAAAAATGGAAGAATGCGAGAACATCCGGATAGATTGCCCAATGCTGAAAAAAGGGCAGCCGTTGCCATCGCTCGACTTAACTACCAGCAAGATGGTGGACGATCGAAACGTTCATCGCGTGCCACAGATCTAGAGACCCTTTTTTTTGACGCAGCTGGCTGTGCCGGCACATCCGGCTGTCGTCAAAAAAGGGTCTCTAGATCTGTGGCATGCGATGAACGTTTCGATCGTCCGCCATCTTGCTGGTAGTTAAGTCGAGCGATGGCAACGGCTGCCCTTTTTTCAGCATTGGGAAAGGGTTGCGCCTCAAGGGTTAAGAGAAAAGAAATATAAAATGGAATGTAGTATGTTTACCTCAAAAAGTCGAAAAAAGGTGTCTTTTTTTATATAGTGTGATTCAGCGTGAGCCCAACACATTAAGCACTGCACCTGTACTCGTCTTTGAAAAATCACTACCAAAGACTAAATAGGTTGCGTTAGACTATCATTTTTTTAAGTTCATCATGGCTCCTTATATCAAACAATGTCATGTTAGGTTCGATATGACTTCACAGCAGTGGTGCAGTCGAGAAGGGACGCGGGGAGAACGGCTTCACTCTGCTTTTTATTATGCGAAGATTATGCGAACCCCCCCCCCTTTTTTTTTTTCAAGTGGAAGGCTCAAACTTCTTTTTAATGGATAAAAATTTTATTTTTGTGATTCTGCATAAAAAAGTCAACCAAAAGAAAAGAGAAATCATTTAACTAGACTTCAACACTCACTTTCAATCCCTTTGTAAATGCTAAAAATGTAAAAACAATTCTGAGAAATAGAATACAAACGCCATCTTTTCAAACACTCTCTTGGACAAAACGTCTCTTCTCAAGGGCTTGAAAAGAGTGGGGGGGGGAGAGACTCCTTTAGGTCCAGTAAAAATAAAAAAAGAAAGAAAGAAGAAAAAATTTTAAGTCATTTCGATATAAGGATTATTAGCGCTGGTAGATAGAAAAATTCCTTTTTGCAGCATTGTTGATAGAGCTACATTATTTTTACAATCAAATCTTAATTAAATACTCAAGATAATAATAATCATTTTTTAATTATTTTTATTTCATTTATTTATTTATTTATCTTCCAAACATAGCTAAAAACAGCTCCTACATCTACAAAATTCGTTTGAAAAATATCGTGTGTACTTTAGCACCTGCTTTAAAAGTTTGCTTTTATGGAATAAAAAATGCCTTCCTCCCCTCTCTAATTCTTGGAAAAAACAGTAATCTTATTTTACTTTCCACTATTAGAATCTACTTACTACAACATTTGAATTTTTACGAGGATACCAAGGGACAAAAGGAGGAATTATTCTACCCCTCAGAGATTCCGAATACAAAGACGAATTTTTCTAAGAAAATTTACTTTTTTAGAATGGGGAGGGAGAAGGCGTGGTCTTTGATCGATCCGGTTATTCGACGTTCAGATAATCGGGGCTCTACTGTAACTACTTTAGTTAAATGAACATGTTTAAATTAAGTTCCCTAAAAATGAGCGTCCTGCAAGTATTTTTTTAAAACTACACCACTGCTTCGAAGGGGGGGGGGGGGGAAACATGGGACAGAACAGATTTACGATTGAAAATTGCTTGAACATATCCCTATCAACAGCATTTAATATGGGCATGTACCAGTTTCTTATTGATAAATAAAAATTAGCAGTCTGAACTTACCTTCTCAAAGCTTTGGAAAATCGGAGATGAGGTGGACTCCGTTTTCAATGTAAAAACATATAAGAATTGAATCATATGCCTACCTTACACACACCATTGTGCCACATCTATAGATTGAGGCAATTACTGCTAACTCATTATCACGCCCAAATATAAAGCAGGTATAGACAACCTTTGAAAAGTTGCGGGCCGTATAATTGGGATTTATATGGGATTTGGAATGGTCTATATTGGTTTTATACGGGTTTCCATATGTTGCGCGGGCCAGATCAAAAGCCGTGGCGGGCCACATGCGGCCCGCGAGCCGGAGATTGCCCATATATGATCTAGAGGCTCTATAAAATGAACATCACTTTATACTACCACCGTTACATCTACAATTTTTAATAAAATGGGTCGATTTGAGAATGAAAAACAGAACTTATGTACACATTAGTCATTAACTGCCTGTACGAATGCAATATTTCTTTAAGTTGTTGTCGACAGTAACATTTTTACCAACCTTTCACAAGAATCTGCGAGCCGTTTAAATAAAAAAGGTTTATGCTTTTTCAATCAAATTTTTCCACGCATAGAAATGCTAAGTTATTAATAATACAACTCTTTTTTTTTTCGTCAAGCCAATTAGTCATTTTCATTCTAGTGTAAAACTCACGTTTTCATTTTATGATAAATACAAGTATGGAGGAGAAAAACTCGACCGATTTCAAAATGAACTTAACAATAAGGAAAGTATACATTACAAAATCAAAAGATAAATTTTGAGCATTCATCATCAATCGCCGAATTAGTAATGGTTTATGAACGAATCATTAAACAACTAAATCGATATTCATTTTTCTCATCAATTTAAATTGTTTCGTAAATACTTATTATTGTGATTCAAATACATGTTTTACATATTCGTAACAATAACATATCTCTAATGATCATAGTTTGTTACAATTTTGTTCATATACCCATTTTCAACTGCATTTAAAACGAATTGCTAAATTATAAGTCTTCAGAAATCTAAAGATTATAGTTGTAGAGAAGTGGAGATCGGATTGAGAAGTGGAAGAGAAGTCTACTTTGAGAAGTGGAGATCGGAAACATTGATAATTAATTTCAACATTGACAAGCGAAATTAGCTATTTATGTTAGATGCAAATTCCAGCGAAATGTATTTGTATTTAATAGTTTTAAGTTGGTTAATGACATGATGAAATCCTCGTACGGGATTATAATTTGGCATGTCATAACCAGATCATGTTGCATATCTGGCATATTTTACTTACACTGAATGGACATATCTGTTATCTATCGCTAATTTCTAGAATTTCGAATTTCCCTTCCATAGTTTCCTTCAGTATATTTCACAAATCTTTCATTAGAAAACACTTTGTTTTGCCTATTTAAATTAAAATATAATGGTTCTTTTTTACTGTGTTCCTCTTATACTTCATATAAGTATACTTAAAGTGATAAGTATCTAGTTTTACCCTTTTATGAAATGAATTGCTTAATGTTGTGAATCTTCAAACAGCATCTTCAAGAAGCAGCATCTTCAAGAAATAAATTTAAAAATGAGATTTCAATCTTGAATATAATTTCTATTATATTTATAATTTTATAAAATAACTTTTATTTGAATTTATAATTTATCCATTAGAACAGAGAATCTGCTAAAATATCTACTTTTTCTTCGCAGTTATTATACCTTTTTTTACTTTGTGTTTATAAATATTCATAACTCCAAGCACACTTGCATTTTAAAGTAATTTTAATCCAATTTCAGCCTTTTTAAAGTCAAAAGTAATAGATTACCAATTTGTGTATACCTTTTTTATTAATACATGTGCAGATTTCTTAAAATTAATTTGATGAATTTTAAAAAAGATTTTGGTGTCTGTGTTGAAATTCATCATTACTGATCGATACGAATACATTTTAAATAATTTAAAGTACGAAAAAATGGTGAACCTTAAAGACCACTACCAACAAAATTACGAATTAGATCATAGTAAAGACACAGATTTAGCTGATCTGATCAATTTGTTTATCAGATCGCTTGCTAAAGTCACTGTTAGTCCTCGTATTCAGTACTTATTTTATTTTACATATGAAAAAGAGTTTTCCTTATAACGCAGTATAAAAAGAGTTATATAAATATTCTTTTTTACGCTAACATATAGATTTTCTCGGCTGAGATGGACGAGCAGCTTTTATCTGTTACTCAAATTAATTTATATTTGCGAATGGTGGACGTTTCTTTATTCCCAACGTCGTGGAGACGTCGGATCGAATATCAGTCCTGTCACGTCGAGTCATCGAATTTTTTGAGTATTTTTCCAGAGGTAAAGTAAATATAAGACTGAAAACAAAAGTAAAGTTATTTCAAACCTATATCTAACGTATAAAAAAATACTTAACAAATAACACAAATAAAACACTAATTAATTATTAACGACCATGCGCAATTATTTAGGGGAATTGGAAGCTCTAAAGGGCAGTTTTTTGAAGACGACCTCTCAAGCAGATCCATGTTGCATCCATAACACATAAAAGTCAATCATCCTGTGGTGTATTGCAGGTTTGAACCTAGGCTGTGTGGATTCTAGTACGATCACCAATTTTTGCTCTCAACTACTCAGATAACGGTAAGACTTGAATAAAGAAAGTTTTTTTTAATTAAAAATATTATCCGTATCTATATAAATAGTTTAAAGAATAGAAATAAATTTTAGTACCTTCATAATATTTTAAAGGCATTAAAAGTAGTAGTCTTAAAAAATAGCTTTCAAATTATTTATTAAATAGTAACAGATTAACTAACTCAAAAAAATTCATAAAAGATTTTTTTTATTTAATACTGAACCTGACAAAAATAAAGATGCCCTTTCTTGGATCAAAAGAAAGAATCAATGGTAAAAAAAAAAACACTTTTACGATATTCCTAGAAAAATCAATAAAGAACAAATAAATATATGTTCGGTATTCATTCCGTCAACATCACGTCAGTCAACAAATCTTGGAACATTCTGAATTGAAGCTCGTGTACTTTAATCGCACAGATTATGCAAACTTTGTTTCCATAAGAAATAGATCTTTGATAAGAAATAAGAAGTATCAAACAACAATATGTCCGTTTATTCGATTTTATGTGTTTATATATATATATATATATGTGTGTGTGTGTGTGTGTGTGTGCATGTATGTATGTATGTATGTATGTACATTTGCTCCATCATAAAGGATTACATTGGAAGTATATCTGTGTCATATACAAGGTGATTATAATTAAAGTTCCACTTTAACCCGATCAGAAAAGGAAAACTACTGGACCAAATGCTATCAAACTTGGTAATTGTGTAAAGGTGATCAGTGGATTTATTATCGGCGAAAAGAAAGTTCAAAAATTCAACACCAGGGGCCATGACGTGTTTAGGGGGGGGGGCAGGGGTCCGAACCTCCTCCCCACGAAATTTTGATTTTTGCTACTAAAATGATAGTGATATAGTGTCCTTTTGAGAAAAATACTGCCTTTTTTACCGTTTGGACCCCCTTCGAAAGTTTTGAACCCCCTCCAAAATGTTCTTCAAGGGGGGGGCGGACCCCTGAACCACTCCCGCCCCCCTTAAATACGCCCTTGCCCCTGGTGTTGACTTTTTGAGCTTTTTTTCCGCGGATAATAAATCCTCTAACCACCTTTATACAATTACCAAGTTTGATAACATTTGGTGATTAATCATACAGGAGGCAAAAATGTGTTCTACTTAAGGAATCTTGGATAAAAAATAAACAAAATAAGGATTATCTTTCTCACAAAATTATTTCGTACAGGTGTATTTATTTAATTACACGCGAGTCTAGGGTCAATTGGGGTAAGTGGAAGTATCCGACAAAAACGCCCCAAGTGGTTAAACACAGAAACTAAATTTTTTGTAAACCTTAAGAAATAGAGACTGAAGGGGTTCTTGCGTTTTCTCGACGAACAGATAATCGTCGAATGATATCAATTGATACTGTGTTTGTGATAAATGTTTATGTTGTTATGGCAAAGCTAAGCATGTGCTATCTGCCTAGGATAGGGGTGCCTTGGCCAGAGGATTTTCTAAGAGGTTCTAACGCGTATTCACGTTACATCTGGAGAAAACCGACTAAAACTCCAGACTGATCAACAGCCGCGCGACGGGCCGAACCCAGCACGTTCACACCCCAGCCATCTACCATTTGAGTGTCTTATTCACTCGGCCATGGTGGGGCGCGATTGTAATAAAAGTCGATTTTCAAAGTTAAGCAGGTCTAATAATACTCTTACTTCGAAAGCGAAGTAAATGGATTCAACTGTTGTTATTATTCATTTGAGAAGTTAACTACTGTTAACTACATGATGTGAGTTGGATTTTTAAAAGGGCTGTTGTTGTTTCTGAGTAAAGAGACTTACGTTTATCGTGTATACCTTTGTCCTTTCAGGTAAATGGGGGGGGGGGGGAACCATGCATTTCAAGTGACTTTTAAGCCAATAAATGTGACTTTGGCCCTAAGAAAGTCATGTTTTGGAAAATGCAAATGATGATTTTCTTAAGATGTCTCGCACGTATATAAAGCAGAGCCCCCCCCCACGCACACACACGCGCGCCTTATTTTCTGGGGGCATTGAAAGAAGCCGTCTTTGATGTGATTGTAGTGTAATTATTTATTTATTTATTTATTTAATTTTTGCCGTCTTTGATTTTTTTAGAAGCCGTCATTGATGTGATTATTTTTTTTAACATTTCTTACAGAAATGTTTCCCTCTGGATGAAATTAAAATCCTTGAAGATATCTTTTATCTTTAAGACTTTGATCGTTAGTGGAGAAGTATACTCAGGATTTGATTACTCATAAATACCCAGAACCTGAATATGTTGATGAAATTTGCTCTTCTACTTTTAGTGATGTGATGGAAAACTATAACCTTTACAGAAGCAAAACTGTTCCTTCTAGTAATGACAGCACCAACATTTTTCTTTGTTTGAGTATCATTAGACGCACACACTCAAGGATCTGATTGAAAATTTTAAAACAGTATTTTAAGGAACACTATGTCTTTACGAGGCCCAGAAAAGTAGGCTGGAATAGAAACACTCCAGATACATCGGTGTAAAGCTCACAAAAGAAGATGATTTGGAAATACTGAGACAAGATGAAGACAATAAAACCAGAGAAGCTGTAAAAAAAGAATTGCAGTAATTGAGGATATAGAAAAGCGAAATGCAAAAGAAACCGATGAAATCAAAAGACAAAGAGAAAAATACGGAGACGAAATCAACTGACAAAGGGAAGAAAATGGAGGACGAAACCGTCAGTGAAAAAGAATCACTAAACCACACGGTTCTTGAATCCGACGAAGTGGAAGACTTTGATAACTTTAGAAATATCTGGAAATTGAAGAGTTTGAAGAGGAGAGGTACATAATCTGCCTTACTTTCTCAACTTTTCAGATCTGAGAGTGCCTCGTCTCTTTGTTGTTCAACTGAAGCGAACATTCAACAAGATACATTCATTCTTGTTTAATTACTGAGCGTCAGAAAAAAAAAAGATATCTCTCTTTGAGTCGAGTGGACAAAATGCCAAACAAACTAAGCGTCACTGCCTTGAAAAGTATCTAAAGCAATCTAAATTCACATTTAATTGGAGAAGACCAGTTTTCAGTTACCTGGGCTCAGTTGAAAGGCATCCTCGCCACGCCTGAAACTGAAAAGGATGGAGAAAATGATCTCTACAAAATTTCAGGAAGCATAAGTAACAAGAAAATCTAGTTTGTGCCTTGTAGTTTAAAGATCCTGTTCTATGTTTACACTCTTTTTTCAGTTAAAAATTCCGTTAAGTTTATTTATTTATTTATTACTATTACATACTTCAGGTTCCCTGAAAAAAAACAGAATGCATTGAACGTAGCATGTAATAAATGGAAACAACCCATTGGGGTAAATGGAAACACGTTGCTTTCTTTGGGAAAATAAGGATTTGAAGCTCTTGGCCTTCCAACTATGTCTGTCACAGTAATGCCCTATATCAACTCCAACAGAAAATAAATGTTTCCATTTACCCCGTGGGGTAAAAAGACACTTTCGACTCCAAATGAAGTTAGAGTCGAAACTGTTGCACACCCTATTCACAAAATGTCACTAATTAGCAAGGAAGAGTCAATTTGTCCCCCAAAATTGAGCATGGGTGAATTTGAATTTAAAACATCGAAATTTTGTTTCCATTTACCTCAACTGACCCTACCAGTTTTTTTAAACCTATCTTATTAAACTTAGTTATAATAGTTTCTAGTACTTTAAATGTATAGTTGATTTTGTCCATAGTAGTATCTCGAAATTTTCTTTGAAAGCTAGAATTTGTTTCTATAATCGTTAAAATGAGGTCCACCTCATAGTTGCCATGTTTGTAATTGACGATTGAAAACACTGTAGATGTTTCGGACACACGATTATCCATGTTTTTCAAAGTCATAAAGTTTCCTCTTTGTTTAAAATAAATTAATACAAATAATCTAATTTTACAAAAACAGTATGTTTATTATCCTGCAAAATCTTGATCTTTCGTATAGACATTGTTTAAAGAAAATTTTTATATATTTCTAGTTTATGATTTTAGATCCCTTATTTAAAGGCGTTTTCCTCTGACTTTCCCAAAAGTATAATCTGTTTATGCATAGTAAATTTTTGCTCATAACAGGTAAATTACATATTATTTATCTAGGAAATTTTTTTAGAAACTATTTCCATTACTACAGATACTTTAAAAGAATAATACTATTATTAAAGTTATCTAATTAAGGTCCTTGGTTAAAAGAACTACTAACTCTGCAACTAAATACAGTTTGTTTTCACATAAAACAGTTTCTTTTTTATAGCCCGTGTAAATCAACCTTTTGTTGCTCCAATCTTGTAATCATTTTCCTCCATTTATACCTTTTATAGAAGAGCAAAAAATATTTATGTCTCAGGTACAAATTTATGCGGTATATTAAAAGAAGCTCGAAAACTCTTCTCTGGGAAGAAGAAAAAAGTGAAATAATAAATGGAATTTACGTTGTTACTCTTTCATTTTTCTCTGAGTTAGAGTGTTTCCCAGAGGGCCAGAAAGTATATATATTTTATTTAAGTTATGAGAGAGAAAGGATATATTAAACTACTGCTGGAGAGTCTGGTAGACTTATGTTTGTGTCTGTATAAGTACAGTGATTAACAAATTTATACATATTTATTTATAAATTTTCTTTAACCCTTTAACGCGCAGTGTTCCCGCTCTGGGAACACCAAACTCTGAAGTTTTGGCTGTTGCCAATCACGAAGAGTAGATTTCATTTCTATAAAAATAGTTGCGGGTGACATAGCTCCACGAGAATGCTTTACTTTTTAGCACGTCATTTCCTGTAAAAAAATTGTCACCATTACTTTTAACAGCACTGACATCTGCTGAAAAATGGAAGAATGCGAGAACAGCTGGATAGATTGCCCAATGCTGAAAAAAGGGCAGCCGTTGCCATCGCTCGACTTAACTACCAGCAAGATGGCAGACGATCGAAACGTTCATCGCGTGCCAGAGATCTAGAGACCCTTTTTTCACGCAGCTCGCTGTGCCGAGTACAGCCAGCTGTCGTCAAAAAGATCTGTGGCAAAAGATCTGTGGATCTCTAGATCTGTGGCACGCGATGAACGTTTCGATCGTCCGCCATCTTGCTGGTAGTTAAGTCGAGCGACGGCAACGGCTGCCCTTTTTTCAGCATTGGGAAAGGGTTGCGTCTCAAAGTGTTGAATGAATAGATTGCTGAATCTCAGTTTATTTTTATTATGTAACACACTCAACTCTCTGTTACTGAAAATATATTTGAGTTAGATTATATTACCCTTTATATCCAGATAATATTGTAATGCATGACAAAAACTGAATGATGTAATTCGTGTACCTACATCAATCTTCGTTCCAAATCTTTTTTGTGTATGTGCATACAATGTATTCTTATTACTCTTTCACCAGCATTTAGTTTTTGCAAACCGTTGGTCGGTACAGCGACTTTATCCAAGTTTAACGTACGCAAAATTGCGAAAGCTCCGCAGCAAGTTGTGTGACACAACGGGTGAAAAGGGAATATCACTCAGTATTCCGATACAAGTGTAATAAGTTCTGGCTTCAGTGAATTTTTAAGGTGTTCTAACGCGTATTCACGCTACTTCTGGAGAAAACCGACCAAAACTCCAGACAGTTAAATCGACAGCGCGTGATAGGTCAAAACGCTGGAACTTCACACTTCAACCTTCTAGCATTTCAAATATCTTATCCCTTCAGTCACAGTGGAGCGCACTGGTTCAAAAATACATTAGTAATCCAGTTATGTGCAAGGTGTGACATAAAAACTGTACTATACTGATGAAATATTCAGCAACTTCTTACTTTAAACCAGCCATAATTTTTCGGTGCAAAATATACTTTAAGAATAGTCATTTTCCACGCTATTTAAATATTGACTTCAAGAAATCAAATGTTGAAAATTGTATGTTTTCTTTTAATTTTGTTGGAAACGACAGCTGGCTGTGCCAGCTGCGTCAAAAAACGGTCTCTAGATCTGTGGCACGCGATGAACGTTTCGATCGTCCGCCATCTTGCTGGTAGTGAAGTCGAGTGATGGCAACGGCTGCCCTTTTTTCGGCATTGGGCAATCTATCCAGCTGTTCTCGCATTCTTCCATTTTTCAGCAGATGTCAGTGCTGTTAAAAATAATCGTGACCATTTTTTTACGGAAAATGACGTGCTAAAAAGTAAAGGATTCTCGAGGAGCTATGTCACCGCAACTATTTTTATGGAAATCAAATCTATTCTTCGTTACTGGCAACAGTCAAAACGTCAGAGTTTGGTGTTCCCAGAGCGGGAACACTACGCGTTAAAGGGTTAATACGCGGAAAATCGTCGTGGTTACAGTTGTTCTCGTGATACAGCCAGGCAGTGTAACCAATTCATTATTCAACCGATCTGTAAAGTATTGAAAAATGATCCTCTTACAAACAGTTTCCGCACATAAATCTAAAATCAATGCACGCACATTACATCCATAAGCTGAAATTAAACCTGAAGTCACACGGATAAACATTTCAAAGTGAAGCGCTGATCAGATAAACTGTTATAGAGAGAGAGAAGGAGACTGAAAGCATCGTAGAATTTAATCTAGTGCAACGTGCATTAACTACCGACATGCTAATTATCACGACAGATATACGAATTGTGCATATGTCCAGACTGATGAGCTATCTCTACTCTCGGTATCTGTAAGGGATTCGTCAAAATATCATACAGTCATTATGCTGTAATAACTCTCAGGGACCTACGGAAACTTTTCATTATAATTAGGATAATGGTCGCTAGAATATGCTTTTGAAAGGATGAATGTTAGTTAGAGATATCCACATGAAATTAGGATACTGCCTTTGCACCAAAAGTCTGACATTGTCAAAATAGTTGAATTTACTGCGACAGATTTTTGTGTGTGTGTGTAAGTGTAAATGATGTTAATTTCTGTAGAATCATTCTGATTGTCATTGCGAAACATATGGCGAAACAATAAGGGAGTATTCTACTGACTAAGATAATATGAGAGAACAGAAAAAACGAACTAGATAAAAGAATAATAAAGAAATAAATTTTAAATAATAAAAAACTGAATAAATAATTCATAAATAGAAAATACCGTAAAACGCACGTAAGAAGCTTTATCGTTTAAAAAGATCTCTTTTCAAGTAATTATTCATTTATTTTCCTCTGTGCTTCAATAATTAAGTTTTTTGTTTACGCACATATTTTCGCGTAAGAATAAGAAGTTTTATTTTTCACAAAATCCCTTTTCGCTTCTCAATATGTGTTCTGGAGAAGCTAATTTTTTTTTCCATCGAAAACTGGAACATGCATTCATATTTAATATCCCTCGTGTTCTGGCAAAGTCGTATGTTTTTACTTAATTGTTCGAAATAAAGGAAGTAGAGTGATAGCGAAAAATTTCAACATGCAGATTTTGATGGAAAAATCGATTTTTACTAACTCTAAATTTACTTTTTTTTTTAGTTTGCGAGACGTCTCAACGTACGCAATTATGTATGTTCATATATATGCATGTGCAATTCATTTTGATAAACAACATGGCCATTTTGAATAGTTTTTTCCTTGCATCTCTAAGAACGTAACTTGCATTATCTCAAAAATTATTAGTCATAGAATGTTGAAATTTTATATTTCGAATTTTTGTTACACCTAGTCGCACACGTCCCTTTTTGGTTCCAATCTATTGGATAGTTTATTTACAGGACCACGCAAAATGTATTTGTATACATTAAGGCCTATAGACATCTTCATTGTATTATGTCTATAGTCAGTCATTATTTGGGCCATGCCCAAAATCTCGCCATTTGTCATCTATCTTGGCAAGTTTTTCCGAAATGTCGCCAAGTTTCGGGCCAGTAATTACGTATGGAAGTAATTACGTATTTCGCATAACTCTAAAAATGTTAAACGTAGAATGTTGACATTTTGTATATAGAACTGTTGTAACATCCAATTGTGCATCTGTTTTTATTGCGATGACTGGATAAATGATTTACAGATGCATTCAATTCATTAAAAGTCTGTGATCAATCACTATTTCGGATGCCCAAAATCTCACAAATTACCTCAAGCTAAACGGCTTTTTGAGAAATATCGCCAAATTAAGTGCCGATAATAAGTCTTTAAAACTGAAACAATATCTCAAATATTTGGCTAGAATTATTGTAGTGTTGTATCTATTTCAAACGAAATAAGTTTAAATGAAGTGCACAGAAAATATTTATGATTTAATAGACGTACAAGGAAGTCGTGTAGTGTCCAAATCGGATTTTTTTAGTTTTATTACCATACTAGCTGCGTGCCCGTTCTTCGCACAGTAGGAAACGAAAATTTTCCTTACATGTGTAATTCGAAATTATTCGTGATGTGGAATTTAAAAAAAAAAGAGCAAAATTATTTGACTCTTAATGTAAAGTTTGTGTCATGAGTACTAACCTGATCATTGCAGTATAATGACTCAAAAAACTACGTCAGTGTCATTCACTATTAAAAAAGTGGAAAGCTTAATAGTTTGCAGAGAACTCCTGGCTTTCAAAATGTCTTATTTCTACATCATACTGTTTTTTAGGCTCAAGTTGTAGCATTAAATACCTAAGACACTACATGAAATGGAGCACCATTTATTTCTTTCCGAAAATGTACCATATAAGGAAAGTATTGCAATCATGAAAAAAATTCGACTTCGAGATTTTGGTGTATTTACACGTTTTGAGGTCTTCTGAATTCATTTATGCTATTTTCAAGAGATGTTTTTAAAATAGCTGCGCACCGGCTCTTCATACGGGAAGAAAGGAATATTTTACTACTAAAATCATATCTGCATGTGACAAAACAGAATTTCATTTTTAAAAAAGTTCAAGTAATCCCCTCTGTTGAAATGACTGCGGGATATATTAACGCAAATTAGAATTACTTTTCGTTTAGTTGGTTGTAAGACAACCGTTGAAAACGGATAAACACTTTTAATTTCATGAAATATTTATTAACGTGGTACATTGCGATTTATTCATACTATCTTTACAAATCTAATAATACTACCTATTACGTACATTAATACTATCTATACTCGCTTCTCCCTCTTCAAGGCTCCCTTAAAAGAAACAGCTTAGATTATTTGGCCTCAATGGGATCTTTTGATTCTGTGGCGATTCTTTGCAATTTACGCATTAGCATAAATAATAATCATTTCACATAATGGTTGCCATTAAGGAAACTCTCCATATATATTTAATTTATACATAGTTTTATAAGATTGGCGTATTTAGCGCCGTAAACCATTTCATCTTACTGTGGGGAGAAAATATCCAAGGGGTGCCATTTTAAATATCCAATAGCGATATCTTTTATATCCTCCATAGTCCTGTCTCCTGAAAAACATCAAACTGTGTAATCTCGAGGAGCTACTTATTCCCATTTTAATTGTGACAGGGCTTTAGAGTTGCAGAGTTTACAAATTTCACACATTTTTTTTTTAATTTATGACGTCACTGTTTGACTGCCGTAAAGGATACCCCGGTAGATTAATTTCGGAGTTACTTTCGATATTTCGCATAATTGTTTTCAAACGGTATCATTAAAACTTTGCGTGACCTTTATGGAGGAACGTAATTCAACGTTAAAATGAAACTATACTCGCAACCTGCATGCGTATGTTAGGCAACGCCTGCGCTAAATTAAATGCCAAAAATAAAAATAATAAATAGAAAAATTTTAATATATCGCGCTTTGAAACGAACTTTGTAACTTTTAAAATGAACATTTTCAGCGCCGTGAAAACATTTCAATTTTTAAATAAGCACCGGATTAAAATACCACTTCTAATAATAATAATCGTGAATTTCTTAGTTTATTTCTACAGTAAATTTTAATCAAAATATCGTCTCCCTGTGTTGAAAATAGAGCTGGAATAAATGAGTTAAAATTATGGCGTAATTTTTAGGTATCTTAAAGCATTTGACGTCATAGATCCTCACTTGCGAATTGAAATTCTGATATCCCATTTAAAAACTCGATTGGTTGAAAAAACCCTTTTTTCTAATCCTTTCTGTGGCAACAGCCGAACATAAATTCTCGTGCCGTGATCGCAATGTAATGAATGGCGTAAGATCGCGTTGATGCTATTAAATTCTAAACATTAGGTTGCATTAAAATTCGTAAAAAATCATCTAATTTACATAATTTTTTTCGTTTTTTATTTTAAAAGAGGGAGAAAAGAATGTTTCACGATTTGTCAAAATATCTAAAAGTTTATGACGGATAGAATTCAAGATGCGACAGTTTTTTAAAATTATTTTACGAAAAAAAAATCGCGAAGCAGATGTTTAGTAAAAAAAATTCCTAAAAATCGGCAAATCAGGTTTAAGTATTCAGAACAAACTGTTTTTTAAAAGAAAATTTTTCTCCTCTATCCGATGATACAAATGCCGTTTTTGCTGCGAGCGTAATTTTCCGCCGTTATTACGAATTAGGTGAGAAAAAAATGCCAAAAAATCGCATAAAACATAAAATTAAAAAAAAATCTAGGTCGAATTTTTGAAAAAATCGCTTCGAGGTGCACAACTACATATTTTACATCTTCCCGAATACCAAATTTTGGTGTTTTCTAGGTGTAGCCGTTTTGTCCCGTAACGCTGCAGACAGAACACACACACCCACACACACACACACACACACAGACACCTTCTTTTTATAATAAGTAGAGATGAACATCCAGTGCTTCCAATTATACTTTTCTGACTTCTCAGAACCCTTAAACCATTTTCTAAAGTAACTTCAACCCTAAGTACCACGATTTACCTGTGCACTATCCAATTTGAAATTCTATGACTACGTGTGTACATCCAAATACAAGTTCAAATTAGAATGCAATTTTCTGATAATTTGGTTTTTGGCATCGCTATTCTTATTGTGACTAGGATTTAAGGGCTTTCTAAGAGTTGAGCATCTATCAAAATAAATATGGCGCTCAATAGATTAAAAATAAATGTAGTGTACTGTAACTCAGTTGTTTATTCTAAAGTATAAGTTTCCAAATCTAATTTGGCACTTTTTATCATCCTGTCTGGAATTGTTCACTTAAAATGTCTCAATCATCTAAGTACCTTGAAAACCTGCTTAAGAGGATTCCACTAAATTTAGGACATTTGACATACATTATACAGAACGCTTAAAGGTCATCTCGTTAAGTTCCAAACGAGGCTTAAGGGAACAAAGCAATCATCTTTTCCTAGAACTTGTGATTGAAAGTGTCACGTTAAGGTACCAAGAATCACTGTTCTGGTTAGTCTGTTATCCTACACTAATATGTAGTAAAATGTAGCGTTTACTAGGAAAATGGTGCAGACTTACTACAATACACCTTTCTTTAGATGTTAATAGCTGCTGGACTTCCAATACTGTGAATCGAGTTCAAAGCATATTGATATATATCCATCTGATCGACTTGACTACTCAGTTATGCAATGAACGATTTTCAACAAGGCTGATGGAAAATTAAGACATGTATGATTACAAAGGTATTCCAGAAAATTCCAGTATTTGTGTTACTGTTTCTTCCAAAAACTATACGTTTGGAATTTATAAAGTATAAACCCGTCTATAGGATTGTACTATAAATCTCGATGTTATATACTTCAACAAAACTCTCTAAAACTATCTTATGGAACAACTTTAGGAGTAGATGCAAACATTCAACCACTACTAGTTAACTTCTAAACAATGCTATCTTAAAAACTGTCGCATTGGTACAGTGCTATTAACAGTGATATTGTTATCTTGTGAACAAAGACGTTGTCGACACTAATGTCAAAGCTCTACCAATTGCTCAAACTCTGCTCTATCAATACAATGTATTAAATGGGGACCAGTCACAAAATTGCAAAATCATTAGTGCTTGTACCAGTCAATACCCTTGCCACAGTTGGCTTTTAATTTTCAGGCGGTACCTAATACTTAAAACTATCTGTATCTACACCGAAAAAAAAATTTGTTGAATCAACAAAAATTTTGTTAAATCAACAAAATTATCCGGTCTAAATAGCGGCAACGAAATTTTTGTAAAGTTAACAAAACAGTTTTTTTAATTATTTGGATATTTTCGAAAGAACATTTTGTCAATTTAACCAAACAATTTGGTTAAAATAAATAAATTTTTTGTTAATTTAACCAAACTGTTTCTTTAAATGGTTTATTTATATAAAATCAATCAAATTATTTGTTTGAATCAACAAAATTTCTTTAATGTATGCATTCGCGGTTAATGTATGTATTCGTAGCTCATTTAACAAAATTATTTTGCTGATTTTACTATGTTATTGTTTTAACCCAGCAAACCGCTGGTTGAAAGTTTCAAAGCTATGACTAATTAATTTATTTATTCATCAAAATTTACATTTTTATGTTAGTGTTTCTATATATATCTACAATTTTAATTTCAAGAAATTCAAGTCACTTTCTTTTTTTTGTTGTTTTTCATAAGACAGACTGTCAAAATCGCTCTTCGGTTCATGATAAAATAAATAAGTATATTTAATACTAAATAATACCCAAGACTGGAGTTTTATTTTTTTTTAAAGTTATAAACAAAGCTTTTACTTCTTAATTCTTAACTTTTTAAGAGTGTTGTCTCATTTTTATTGCATGTGTGGACATACATCAAATTTATAACTTCGGCGCAATTTCAGATTTAGATTTAATGCTACAAATAAAAGTTGATTTTCGCAATCGATAGTGAAACTAAAATATTTCGGCTATCTTTCTCCTCACTCTCACCCCCCCCCCTTCTTTCTGCTAGTCTTCAATCTCAGAAAGGGTGTTTATGCAATACCAGCGCGGAAGACTAATTTTCTTCACTTACTTTTTTTCACTTTAACCTTCCAAATCCTAAACAATCATTATGAAAGTTTCAATAAAAATACAGAGATATTTTATCAAGGCACGTACGCCGTTCTAGTTCTTTTAATAAATTTGCCTAACGGTCAAAACATGAGTTGCTTTAAACTAATCTTTACAAATTACTAAAATAAAAATGTAAATTTTATTGAATAGATTAAGTGTTTTGACTTGCCTTTTAAATTTTCAATTAACTAAGAAAACATCCAATTGAATGGTTTTGTATCAATTGATATCACCCATATTTAACTGAATTTTCCGACACAGTGTAAATGAGAAATACTCTTGTTTTCATCTAATGAACAGGATTTTTAAAACATGGTCGGCCAGGAAACTAGAAAGTATCCCTTGCGACTAGCTTTTCTTTTCATCAATATAATTCAATATACAGGGCGTCCAGTGCTAACGGTGTCCAATGGCTATTTCCTAAACCGTTAGTCAGAGTTAACCATAGTTCCGTTAGAATAAACCGTTAACCATAGTTCCCATTGCAAAAATGCTTTAAATTGCATAATCTATTATATCAGTAACAATCGAAGTCAATAAATCAATGCCTATAAAAATTACGAAATTTAAATTTTTATACGGTCCCTCGGTCTTATCAGTTATATTTAGAAAATTTTTCCTAATACAATTTCACGCACAATAAAAATAAAAAAAAAAATCGTCCTTCTATGACCAGAATTCATCGAGTTACAGTACCTTTCGAGCTGCGAAATAGGGGTAGTATACAAAATGATTTTGAGAAAAATCATTAGTACATGGTTTTGGGCCCTGTAATATTTAGCAATTTCATCAACTATTTCACGATTGTAGATTGCAATAAAGAAGATTAACATTTAATTATGTGTAGCCAATAAATTAACATAAAAATATGGCTTATACTGAAAATAGAATTTTTTGAAGAGTTTTTTTTAATGAACTGGTGTTAAATAACTTAAAATACAAAAACAGGAGAATAAAACACTTCATTAAACATTAAATTAGAAAATGAAACATTTTAAAGTACGAATATATGCATTTTAGAAACTTAAAATAATATTACAAACCCTGTTAGGGTAACATTTGCTCAAAGTATTGCTTCCTTCGGTGCAATGCAAATATGCACTCGTGTAGGAAACTCTTCCTGTACTTTGCGTAGCATAGTCGGTATTACACATCTGCATGCTACACATATATACGATTTAGTAAGTCTGATCTCGGATCAATTTTTACAGAGCCTGACTATGACCCTATGCTTAAAAATTAGTATTCTAAAAATAGTTTTGCTTCGCTCTCCACATTATGCCAGAAAATGAAATCATAACCTATAATTTAAAATTTCAATATTTATATGGTTTCTTAACGATTTACTCTAACGGGCCATTTTTAAACATGGAAAAGTGACTTTAGTCAAAATGTTTGCCGCTTCATAACTCTGTGAATTTTGGTCGTAGAAGGGTGAATCTTTTTTTATTGTGCATGACATTGTATAAAGAAATTTTTTCTAAATATAGGACTGGGGGACCGTATAAAAATTTAAGTTTCGTTTTTTTTTATAGGAATTGATTTCTTGACTTCGATTGTTTCTGATATAATAGATTATACAATTTAGAGCATTTTTGTAAATGGAACTATGTGTCTCTGACTAACGGTTTAGGAAATAGCCATGGGGCACCGTTAGCACTGGACACCCTGTATATGTGGCTCCTAAAAATTTTTACTGGCACGTAAGATTTTACAACTTTTGTCACCCCCGGCTAATGAAAATGGACGTTCTCTTCTCTCCCTCTGGCTCGCGTTGTCCTGCGCATGTCCTTGACGCATGCGTAAATTGACTGTTCAACGATTTAACCATTGGCTCTGAATTTTGACAAAAAGATTCTGTTGATTCAAAAAGAGCATTTTGTTAAATCAATTTGATTGAATTAAACAAAATTTTGTTGAAAAAAATTAAGGTGCTAAACTGTTTATCCAGACGTTTTGTTAAATTCAACAAAACACTTTTTAGCACGTAAAAAACAGCGATAGCAATCTAATTTTCTGAAATTGTGGATTAATCCATATTGGATGTTTAGTCCACAATAGTCTTTAAGAATTCAAAGACTGCTTTTTTTTAATCAAAGGAATACATAATAAATTTATTTTGCACCTCCTTTGTGTGCCTAATATTTTTAAAGAATTTTCAATGCAGACAAATAAGCCTGGATTTGAGGTTCTTAACTGGATTTTTTTTTTCTTTTAACTAGGGTCCAAGGCCCCCAGACTCGCTGCGCTCGCTTTTCGTATGAGGCATTCGGCCCCTAATAAGGCTTATTCGTAAAAAAGACATAATTTCAACAGACAAAATCCGAAGATTGGATCAGATAGAATGTTACTGAGCTACACATTGCTTCGTTCTTGCATCTTCATTGGTACATAAAAATTTAAACTTCACACTACAGTAGACCCCCTCCCCCTCATAACACGGAACATATTTTGTTATGGGAATCCGTATTGTAAGGGTCCTGAGCAATACTCCACCTGGAGTGCGGACTCCGCTTATAATCGCTGGAAAAATTATTTGCACGCCTCAGAAACACAATGATATTTAATGTTGCCATTCAAAAGTTATATTAATTAGGAGCTAAAGCGTAATAAAATCAGAACATCTGTTTCAGCTGTATTTCTAATAATGTAAAACCTATTGGACACCTTGCGAATTTGCCACACATGGCGATTTTTCATTATTTGGCGATTTACACATGCTCACAACCTATATTTACTGTTCATTTAAGGTTACCGGAAAACCGTTATCCATATTTTCATTTACATAATCGTTTGCAGATTGGCGTACTTAACACCACGAATTATACCATCTCGTTGCGCTAGCAAATATCCAAAGTGTACTATAACTGCTATAATGGCATAGTTAACGCCGCCAAATATTTCTACTGATAGCAAATAATCCAGCTCGACGAGAACCGACTTTAAAATAATCTGCATTTTAATTATTTTTCATTTTCAAGATATTAGTTATTCTGTTTTGTAAAAATGAATAATCGCTAATTCTAAACTCCTGTTGTCTAAGCGAACTTACTATTTGAAAATTGTCAACTTTGTGTAACACATTTTGAGTTACTTATTTCATATAGTTTTTATTTTGGCGTAAAATGGGCGTAATTCTAACTCATGTTTGTAAATTTCACGCGATTCTGGATACTTGGAAACGGTTTGTTGCGAAGGAATGAATGATTTTATGCCAAATCTGGCAACCATTCGGTTTATTTTTTCAGTTTTTTATTAATATCTTCTAAAATAATTCGATTTTCGAATTTTAAATCAGCTTAGCAGGTTCCTCGGAATATTTCGAATCTGTGGGCACCTTAGTCGAAACTCAAATCCTTACGGTTTAGGAAGAGATAGGTCAAAAGCTTTAACAGCGCCAACTTTAAAGCTTGTCGCCTTTACTTTTTTTTAGAATAGAGAGATACACTGCACATACGCTCTAAAGATAATTTTAATACCTCATAAAAACTTTATTTGAATAAATAACTTCATTATTAGAGCCATTTTTTTTTAAGTCAAACCATAACCATCTTTTAGATCTGTTAAAAATAGTGCTGAAAAATAAATAACTGAAGATTACCTGTTCCAGTTTAGTTCGCAGTCATATATAAAATCGTTTTATTCAGCATAGCGTCTTTTGATTTGCTGATATCAAATTAATCCAGCAATTTGGAAAGTAAATGATTCTGAGTCAAATTACGATCAGATTACTTCTGAGAATGTAAGCGTAAAATTAATCGAGTATGATGCTTCATATACAGATTTGCAATTAATAATTCTATTAAATAGTTATCATTCAAAAGGATGTGCAATTAACAATTTTCTTCACTTTTCCTATGGAATTCTAATACAAAGTAGTAGTAGAAAAAATTAATTAAAAAGCTGTAAATGTAAAGAAGTTTTTTTGGGGCATAGCTGCGATTTACGTAAAATACAGATGAAAACATTCTCTACGCCGTTCATGGGAGTCAAACCTCTACACGTTTAAAATTCAATTCCCATCTTCATAACCATAGGGCTAAGACTGAGTGAGGCGACGATCAAAAATGTTTAATGATTAGTTCGGTGGAAACGAACTAACATGTATGCGACAAAAGAAAATTAAATTAAATACTCCAGTTAATAAAAAAACTATGAAGAATATCGAATTCGTATACAAAGTTTGAACTGCAAAAATCTACATAATAATAGAATATTCTAATAAAAAGCTTGAAATTAGAAGGATTCAATGTGTTGATTTGCTATGTTAGTATTTTATTAAAATAAAAGTTCCCCTAATATGCCTTACTGTATTCTACTGCAAAAGCTTTCAGCTGATATTATATAAATTTATATTAGAAACCACTGTTTTTTTTTCCGAACATACAGCAAGTGTTATTATAGTTTTCCAAAATTTAATTGTTAATTTCTTTATCAAATATTAATTTTTAGATTCTTTATAAAGTAATACTGTAATTTTAGTAGATGTACTGCTAACACAGATTAACAAGGCTCTCAATTTGATCAGCGATATGTTTCTGACGAAAACAGAAAACTTTGTATTTCTTGAAATACGTTGAATATACTCTAATTCCATCATGCATAAAAGCAGTGCATTCTTTTAATACGGGAATGAAACCCTTTTTCTTCAATGACTTTAAATATGTTGGGTGTGTATAGAATATTGTCTTGTCTAGGGAAATATAAACACCAACATTGTATAGTTTCAAATATCTATAAATTTATTCTCCTTATATAAAAAAGGAAAGAAAAAAAAGTGCGCAAAAAAGCAAGCAAAGATATTACAGAATGCTTTTGCAGTGCGAACAGAATTTTTTTACGTATCAGATATGCAGAATTTCACGAAACTAGTAATCTGCATAACTGTAGAAAGATTTTAAGGTCAAACTAAAATTGAATTTAGATTACAAATGTTTGCGTATGTGAAATCAAAGAATCTGAAATCTATTTTTCAGTCTATCGACTCACTAACAGAAAAAGTAAATATTATTTTTTTTAATTAAAAAGGAAAGCAACTAAAAAATCTTGATTCAGTCATTTTCTTAGATATTTCAAATGAACAGTACAGTTTAATTATGTGTTTTTAAACTTTTGGATAAAATAACTTTACAGCACATACGTCTTTGAAAAATTAAACAGTCAATTAATTATCAATAAAAAACGTTTACCTTGATTCTTGTATGCATTAAGTACAGGAAGAAAGCTAGTGATGTCAAACTGTTATCGCTTAACATCTAAATGTTACTGTAAACTAATTGGCTGTTCGATTTTATTTTTAAAAAAAGAAAGAAAAAAACCTTTATATAGATTACAGCACAGGACGCTTTTATTTCTTCATTAGTTAAAATTATGTCTCTCCAACACACTTTATTGCAGTAGGTGTTGGAATTTTTCGTCACTAGTGACAATAATGTGTCAAAATTTACATATTTGATATTCATTTTAGAAATGTGGATGTAGAAAAGCTAGTGAAGGAAAGAACCAATACATTGAGTATTGACAGACATATAATCTGTCCACTATTATCGACGTGGATCAATTCGCTAAAGAAAAAGTTCTGTTAGAAATGAAAATAAAAGAAGCAAAATTATTCTTAATCACTACTACTATTCTATAACAAATCAGCAGAAAATTAAGTGTAGAAAGTTAATCAGGAGAAAATGTTTTAACTTTTTTTTCCTTTTCTTTCTGTAAGAGATTGCCTATCACGTTCGCTTTTCCTTCGTAGAAACTTTTATTTTAAAATTTAGTCTAAGAAAAACTATGCTTATTATAGCTGGAAAAATCCTCGAATACTATAACATCAATTGATCTGTAACTAAATATCCAGAAATTTCACCCCTTTTACACACCCTGAATCTTTTAAATCTTTTTTACTTTCTTTTGTACTTTCAATAACACCAAATCCATGTTTTCAAATAATGCGACAATTATCAAATCATTGAAAAAATAAATTAAAGTAAGATCTTTGAATGTGGCAGCTCAAGATGACCGGTTTTTGAGATATTTTGTCATATCACAAACGCTATCAAAAGCAAATGAAGTACCAGCTGACTGTGACCACGTTTAAACTCTTGTAGTCGACGATCGTGTTAAAAAAGAGATTTTTCTGCAGGGTGTCCCGGCACTTCATGTACAAACCCAAAACTTCAGACCATTAGATCGACAGCTGCGCGACAGGCTCGAACCCGAGACCTTCACACTCTGGCCATCTACCATGTTCAGTGTCTTGTCCACTCGGCCATGATGAAGCAGATATGACAATGAGGAAGCCACACGTGACGAGAACTAGCGTACAGCGCCACCTATCAATTTCCACCCATTCTTTCCTTTGTAATTACGGCTCCTAACGATGCTGTCTACCTTCCCTCCAAGTTTGTACTCGAAGTTACAGGACACCCTGTATTACCCAATGGACATTCTTCAGAAATTTTCACTATGTGATATCAGTACTAGTTAACCTAATTATATTGTGAACTAGTACTGACATCACATAAAAATTGTTTTTATTAATAATGCAAAGAGTTATTTTTCAGACCACTCCTAATTAGCAGCAACTTGCTTATGGAAAAAGTTTTGTTCTGTTCAAAGAAACTTTATGTTATGGGTGAAATTTCCTTTCTATCCTAAAGTAAATTCAGACTTAAATAAACTATTATTCTTTTTAGAAAATGCTTTGAGTTACAGGAGAAAAATACGTTCATTAAACCAGGAAAAGCGTTTTCAGTGTAGAAATTGTATTAAAAATAAGTTTAAATAGCTTTTCTTATGAAAGAAGCTATAAAGCCGCCGCGATATCAAACATGTGGGGGAAAAAAGTCTTTTCTATTTTCAGTTTTAAAAACAAAGAACTCACATTTATCAAATTTGCAGCAAATTTTTAAATCTTTAATAGAATTTTACATGTCATTTTTTCTTTACATATTTTATCTTTTTAAATTGCCCAGACATACATTTTTTTTTTTTTTTTTGGCTTAAAGTTTTAAGGCAAACATTGTAAGTCAAATATTTATGTGTGCTCTCCCTAATCGAATCAGCTGCAGATAACGCCTGACAGACATGTTCGAGTAAAATCAGAGTTTAATACTAACTTGATAACAGATAGAAAATTCTGGTCCAGTTCAGCATACTTTTTATAGAATCGCATTACTTCTTAAAGTTAAACATTTCCTTAGTCCAAGGTCGCAACTTCTGAAAAAATCTGTAAATTGAATATGTTCAAAAGGTTAAATCATCTTTCAGCATGTAAAATCTGGCATGAGATAGCTAGCTGCAAATGAGTACTTTATCTCCCTCAGTTCATGATTGATTTAAAATAGTTGTTTATGGTTAATACTCTTAAGTGTTAAAAAATAGCTTGCATGAATGAATTTCACGAACAATTAATCATCTATAATCGCAGGTACATATAAATATAGAAAAGCCACGTGTAATGAATTTCAGCCTAAATCCGAGGACATTTACATAAATAATAAATTACCATGTCGTAAGAAGACTCAGAACCTTAAACATATTTAAATATAAATTTCCTTGCCAACTTAAATTGTCTTTTTATAGGTTTAACTATTTTTAATCTTTTTATACAGCAAAGGCAAAATTTCACATCTGTACTTTCGTACTTATAAAGTTACTATTTAAGTTCATTATACAAAGGATGTTCTTTATAAATATAAACTTTAAATTTATTTTTCTACAAGTTAAGACTTTTTCATTTTCATGTTTTAAAAATATTAAGGCTTTATTTTTTTATTTTTTTTAATTTGAGGTATAATTTTACTATTCTTTTGGAAATACTTTGTATTATATGTATTCATCAGGGTTTGCGCAAACTAGTACAGTGTATACATTGCGTATTTTTTCCAAAAAGAAATAATTTTCATTCAAATCATCACCTTCAAAGAACATTAGGCGTTAGGGAATTCAGTGAGGACCCCGAATAGGTTAATCATGCGTATTCCTGGGACCCGCAAATTTTAGATAGCTCAATCCCTATACAATCAAATTTCGTTATATGACCACCCCCTTAAAAGGTCACCCCGCATGTATGGTCACTTTTGCAAAGTCCCGGCTGACTGAATGAGTATTCTATATATTTTAATATCGCTTATATGGTCATGCCATCGTAGCTATCCCCGCTTATATGGTCACTTTGATCACTGTGGGAAACATATCTGAAAATTGAAAAACCTATCTTTCAGTAAGAGATAAGCTATCTAGCGTTTCCTCATAATGTTGATTAGGAAAGGGACAGTTTCCAGGATTATATATAAACGAAAGGGCTTAACTCCCCCCCCCCCCCACACACACACACACACTCCATGTTTACTACTGAAAATGCACTCATTTGTTTGAAAAGAGGATTTCACCTTGCTGTATCCACTGTTTAGGAAGGAAAAAAAAAAAAAAAAAAACAGGTGCAGAGCATATGTCACATCCATCCCTGGAATAAGTTCCAAGTTTGTTTCATCCGTTTTCTCACTGAATTTTCTTTGAACACTGTTAGGTATTTTTAACGCAATCTGGGACCTCAGAGGAACATTAAAGACTGTTGGTGAACTTAAAAAAGTAGTGGTAAGAACATCTAAAACGAAGGAAAGGCAATCCTACATAAATGAATATTTTAAATACTTAACTGAGTTTCTAACTTCTGTAAGTATACTATGCATCAATTATTATTTTCTTGTTTTATATCTAATTACTGCATCAACCATTAAATAAAAAATATTAATCTGATAACAATATATATAGATATATGCTTTTCGTTACATATTTTTATATAATATTATATGCAAAAACATGTATCTGAGTCAAAATAGGCTGTTTACTTATACTGCATATATGGTCGCTCCGCTTATAAGGTCACTTTTCTACAATCCCCATGGGTGACCTTATAACGAGGTTTGACTGTATATGTAATAATGCTGAATGAGATTAACGTTTTTGATTTATTTCTGTAATATTTAGAATTGGATACGATTAGTTATTCAATTTTCTAAGTGGCATGGTTGAGACAGTCAAGTTTGTAGTTTTTCAACAGCCAGTAATTATAATTGCAGATACGAGCATTTCGTGAAGTATATCACGTAATCCCTCATACTACCGAATAAAAACTTCTTTAGGGAAAAAATAACCATATTATTCCTAAACAACTCTTCTCATATCAATGTCTTATATATTTTATCTTTTTAAATTGCCCAAGCATGCAAATGGTGCGATTTTTTATTAAGGTCGATTATTTTCACCAAGGGTAAAATTCTGTGTGTTGCATGCATAGGTAGATCCCTTTTCCAAAGGTATATGGCTTGTATTCACATAATTTCTAAAAGAAACAACCAGTCAGCAACAAGACTGGCGATCTTTTGGTAGGTTCAAACCTATGACCACTTCCGCATTACTTCATTAACCATCGAATATAAACAGCGTATTAAAGCCATTCAACTATTTTTGAGCTTAAAATTCATGTATGACTCAGTACATTTAACTCTAGCAAAGGCTTGAACTATGTCTGCCATGATAACTCAGTGTTATCTGGGAAGAAAAGTAACTCTTTAACATTGATTTATTTTATCAAGCATGCTTTTTAACACTTTCTAACAAGGTTAAAAATTGTTTATAGTTTCGGTTTGTCCGTCCGTCCGTCCGTGCTCTAATTGCCGTAAATAATTCATCGATAACTACGAAATTTATATACAGGGTGAATTTTAACTCTTGGGCAAAACTTTAAGGGGTGATAGGGCACACAATGAGAAATCGTAATCACATAGCAATCTGGGGTACAAAACGCAGTTTTAACTTAAATAATAATCACTTTGGGAAAAATATTCAAGTGTTCGTCTAATTTCTTAACCAAATTTCATAAACGATAGGCTCGTCACCAAAAATGTCATCCATGAAATAAAATAGAATTTTTAAACTATCAATTTTAGTCTTCTGTTTTCGGAGAAAAATACATTGGTGTCTGACGAAACAATGGTCGGAAAGCGCACTGTTGTTTAGGCACTTTTTTCCGAAGGGATTATTAACAGCTACACGAAGACGACGTTGCTGACCCCACATTGCTATGTGATTCTGATTCCTTATTATGTGTCCTATCAGCGCTTAAAGTTTTGCACAAGAGTTTAGATTCACCCTGTATCTTATTCCTACGTACCCAACTGTAAATTCTGTATGTACTATTTACAGATCTTTTACAGGAGTACTCAAAAGAATTTCAATACAGTTATTCTTTAAAGCATAATTTAGAGATATATGAGTATTGCAAACGAAACACAATTTATATATGTTATTAAGGATTGCAATATAAAGCTATCCATCAAAAAGTAATGCGTCTATCATTTTTAGTTCTTTTACAGAAATACTCGAAAGAATTCCAATGCGTTGCTGTCAAGAGCAGCTTTACAGACATTCACCCATTTCAAGCACAATACCATCTCTCTATATAGTTAGCTAAGGGCCTAACGACGGTCGTATGTCTCCCGTATGTCGTGAGCCAAATCTCACCAGGCTTGGTGACAATTGGGGATAAATCGAAAAATATGATCGGCTTGGAGATAATATATGATCGAAAAATATGATCGTTTTTTGGCAGGAAATCAAAAATTTCTTATGTGATGACATTACGGTATGGCGGTTTCAATGGGAATATTGAAAATCCATAACTCGCTCTCTAAGTAACCGATTTACGCTTCAGAAATTCTGTGGAAGATCCTTGTACCCAAGGAATCCCGCTTTAGTTAGGTAACCCTCGTGTCGCTTTGCCATAACCACTAAACTAAAAGCGCGTTAGCGCACATCGTCAAATTTGGCGCAAAATTATTGCGTTGGAAAATTTTTTATTGTACATACGTTTGGCATAATTTATCTTTCTTATTAGTTTTCTATTATGTAGTATTTCTGAAATAATGTCTTAAACATACAAAAATAATAAACTATGTAGTATAATTAAGAAGAAAAGTTACATTAAGTAGAAAACTATGTTCAGTTTTAAAAATTTGTTTTCAACTTACACTCTTAATTGAATGGAATGCGATAATTAAACTAATTATAAATTGACTAATAACTACTACTTAAACTGAAGTAATAAACTCTCTTCATTGTCAAATTGTGAGTCGTAATTGAATTTGACGATTCAAGAACACTTTTTAAAAAATCACATAATTACTTTATTTATAAATCAGAATTCTAATTAATTTTTAATTGGGTAAACATTTAGCTCTGTTAATTAAATTTTATCCCTCCAAATTTACATCAGAGAAAGCTAATTAAGTGAGAAATAAATTGTTTATTTAAAAATAATTTTCTTTGATATTCTTCCCACATAACAGACAATTAAATCAATATAGGATACGTGCACCAGTAATTGACACTTTGCCGATAATTTATTATAATAAGCTTTTATTTCAGAACTGTTATCAAATTGGTGCTATTTAGTACCCATTTAGACATTTGTCTTCAATTTTATGCAATTTTCTTTAACCTTTCACGTTTTAGGTATCAAAAATTGAGATTTTAAATTGAGTGCTAAAAAAAAGTCTCATTTTCAACAGTTGGCTTAATCCTAAAATTAAGATTACCTGTACATAAAGTAAATATGTACAGATTTTTTAATAAATGATTTTATTAATTTATGTATAAGATGGAGTGTCAATTGTTGGGTAAGAAAAAATAGATTTCACCAGTAATTGACACTTACGTTAATTACTGGTGTTTTAGCCCAAGTTCATGACAATTGCGTAGAATTTCTAGTAAATGCAGTAAACAGTTATTAAGAAGGTTATCTTTAGATAATTTTTAATATACAGGGTATCCCCAAAAAGGTGGTAACATGCTTTAATTCTTCATCTAATAGAACTTTTATCAAATGGTGCTATCTTGTAACAATTTAGGCATTTATCTTCACTTTTTTGCAACATTATTTTTATCTCCAAGGGTTCTAAGTATCAAACTTTGAGATTTTAAACTTAGTGCTAAAAATATTGGAATTCTCAGTGGCTAGCTTAATGCTGAAATTAAGATAAGTTCATTATTAACCTATTTCTATTTAAAGCATATTTCTGTTTAGAAATTACTTTAAATTGAATTGTATCAGATAATAATCTGAAGTACCCGTTGATGACAGGTTAGTATGTAATGCAGATTACCAAAAAGCCTGACTTTTCGTCAGCATTATAGGAGTACAAAGAACGGAAATAGCGTATTGGCAAATGTATAGAAAGCAAAGTCATAATTTCTGTCTATATTTAGATGATTTCAGGTTAGATAGTAAGTAAGTGCTGAGTGAAATTCTCAATAGAGAAAGTATTTTATATTCAAACTTAACGTTTCATCTTAGTAGAAAAGCTTTTAATGTCAAGAGGTCATTCCTCTCCTGTAGCTAATTTTTATTTTTTTATTTTTTTTTTTTTTTATTCTGAACTGCACAAATTTCAAAAAATCTTAAACGGCAAATAACATTTAAAAAATCGAAGAAATTTTTAAAAATTAAATAGACAACTACTATATTAACTCCGGATGTCTTATAGTGATTAGATTTTTTTTATGCAATTTTGCAAATTTTAAAATTTATTCAAACTCAAAAAATAAAATAAAATAAAATCAGACATTTATTGTTTTAGTCGCTACCGATCATTATGTTACTAAATTTCATTCTGTTCTCTAAAGCTTTTTTAGAAGGGTACAAGAAGAAACAGTTACACGATTTTTATAAAATCTCACAATATTTGAAATATTTGAAACAATTTTTGCATCTATACTTCACACATTAACTTGCCACATAATAATTACAAATTTCATTCTATTCCATTACAATATTTCAGGAATGGAACAAACATTTTCTCCATTTTCGCAAAATTTCATAATCTATTTTTTTTTAAATAAAAAAAAAAAACATTTTGACACCTGTAGTTTAAGTGACCACCTATGATTATGCTAAATTTTATTTAATTTCCTTCAAAGGTTTATACGTGATAGACAAACAAATATTTACACATTTTAAGTAAATTTTCTCAAAATCTCAAAAACTTATCCAAATTTTCAAAACTTTGGACGGCTATAGTTTTAGTTGTATGTTCACATATTATGTCACCAAATTTCATTTCGTTCTTACGTGATGTGTTAAAAAAAAAAATTGCTCGTTTTAAAAAGACTTTCAAAGAAAAATCTCAAAATTGAATAAAATTTAAAAAAAAAAATTCGTTGCCTATAGTTTAAGTTGAGTGACCACCTATCTACCACTAATTTTCATTTCATTCGCTTTAGTCGTTATTACATGATGCGCAAACAAATATTTACACTCTTTGAAACGATTTTCGCAAAATCTCAAAATCCAATCAAATTTTTTTATAAAAATTGATGCCTATAGTTTAAGTTGAGTGATCATTTATCTTATCACCAAATTTCATTTTAGTCACTTTAGTGGCTATAACGTGATGTGTAAGCAAATATTTACTCAGTTTGAAATAATTTTTACAAAATCTCAAAATCTGATAATTTTTTTTTTAATTCGACGTATAGTTTAAGCTTAGTGGTCAACTATTCTGTCACTAAATTTCAACTCATTCACCTTAGTCATAATTACGTGATGTGTAAACAAAATTTTACGCATTTTGAAACAATTTTCACAAAATCTCAAAATCTGATTTTTAAAAAAATTAATTTGGCACCTGTAGTTTAAGTTGAGTGACCTTCTATCATGTTACCAAATTTCACTTCATTTTTTAAAAAGTAAAACAGCATGTTTTTCTACTCATTTCTTAGGTGTCAATTACTGGAGCAGTAAGTGTCAATCACTAGAGCCAAAATTTTTTTCTTGGTGTCAATTAATGGTTCCGCGCCATTACAACATATAAAATATATAAAATTTAGAAACTTACAATATTGTGTAATAAATTATACCTTACATGAATTTTCAAAGTTAAATTTTGAAAACAAACATTATGTTTCTAGATGGTTTTTGTAATCAGCAATTACTAGTTAATGCTCTTAAAGTGTCAATTACTGGTGTCCTTACCCTATAATTCGTTTTAATGAGAATGTAAATAGTTTGAAAAGTACAATATGCTAATTAAAATGAAATTTCGATTTTTAGGTTATAGAATGTAAGGAATACAATACTTAAAAATGTATACTTATTTCTTCGTTAACCTTCATATAAAACCGTGTTATGTAAGGATTGGGAACAAATAATAATCTGTACGATGCTAAAAATAAGCATTTATAAAAGAATTAAGAAATTGCTTTTCATACTGAAATTCTTTTTACACTATACATAATTAAGAAAAAAATAACTATTATTTGATATTTTGCTACCAAGAAATTGTTGAACAGGTAAAGGATGAAAAAGAAAAAAAAAATAGAGAGAATGTGTGCAGACGAAATTTTACACTATTCCTATTGAATTTCAAATTTAAATTTTTGGAAGAAGAACATACAGAAAATTTCACCAAGCCTAGAAAGCACTCGAGAAAGAAGAACTAGGGATCAAACTTCTAAATAAATGTGCAACAGTATATTTTTATTAGGAAAATTCAACTTCCAATTCAAAAATATTTTCTATTGATACAACACTGCAAGTTTCAAAATAGTACCTCGGAACTTTTTATATTAGAAAAATATTAATTTGATGATAATTAAAATATTAGTTTTATTAACGAATTAAAATTGCAAGAAAACTGTCCCCTCCTTCTTCGATATTAGTGCGATGAGCATCTTTTTAAAAATTCAAATTAATGTATAATTTTTAAAAACATTTATAAACAGACAAATACAATGTATTATTTATGTAACTAAGCTTTGTTAGGTATGTTTTTGATATGCATTTTGTCTAACATTATACTGCAAAAATCCTAAATCAGGTTTTTTTTAAATACCCCTCTGCACGAGAGCGACTAGTTCCACGTACCAACATACGGTGGGTGCTGTTCACAGTAGCGTATATTTGATCAATAATGAAACAGTCAGTTTCTTATTGGAAATTGAAGTTTTATTTTCCCCCATAGATGCATAAGCTCTCCATATCAGATTCTTTTCGCTCAGCTCTTCAAAAATAGTGTATAAGTGATCTCTTAGTTAAAACATTTGGCTAGAACAAAGTCATTTAAACATTGTTTAATCTTTCCTCCAAACAATCTCTTGTATATTTACACCAATATCAGTACTATCATCGAAGGTATCATGAAGAAAAACAATTTATGCTTCAACCCTTCAATCTAAATGTTAGTTTAGAAAAAAAAATAGACGTTGCTATAAGTCCCATTTCTAATATCAGAATTCAATATTTCTATTTATTAAGCAATTCAATTCCAAACAAAAGATTCTTGCAAAAATTAAATGCTAAAAAATTTGCCTATTCTGCTTAATTATTTGTCTAGGGCAGTGGTTTGCAAACTCGTAATTCAAGAGACCTAATACATTTTAGTTGAATATTTAAGTCTTAAACAATAAGCACACGGATAACATATTTATTGATGATCTTATTTATTGATAGAAATTAAACTGTGAGGTATTCATAAAATTAAATTATGACAATGAATGACAAACACATAATAGAAACAAGGGCCTTGCATCTCCTTCGAAAGTTTGTATATGTTATGTTTGCATGCTGTTGTTATTTGGATATGTTGTTGTTTTTCATTTTAGACACTGTTCCAGATTTTCATCACTTAGAGGACCTCTTAATTTACTCTTGATGAAGTTTGTGTCCGAAAAATTATGATTTTCATAAATACGTAGACCCGAAAAGTTAAAGAACTTCAGACGCAAGTACGAGGGGCGTTCCGATAGTAAATTTCGTCACTTTTTATTTAAATTTTTTTCATACGGCAACTTTCTTGTTAAAAAAAAACACCATGTCATCATGAACTATATCCCTTGCACAATTTTTCGACATAGTCGCTACCGGCATTCAGACATTTTTCATAGCGTGCAAACAGTCTGAAAAAACCACTGTGGTAAAATTTCGTTTCCCGTGATTAAAATTGTTTTAAAGCCTGATAGTGCGACTTTCAATGCATCTCAGCCATGATCACAGGGCACGAAGTTTTACCACAGTGGTTACTTCAAACTGATTACACGCCACGACAAATGTCTCAATGCCGGCAGCGACTATGCCGAAAAATAGCAGAAGGTGTATAATTCATGTTTGTTTGTTTGTTTGTTTGTTTTTTAACAAAGTTTCTGCGTGTGGAAAAAAATGACAAAACTCATTTTCAGAACATCCCTCATATTTTCAACTGATCCTATAAACCAGGAATACTTTTCCAAATGTGAAAAATCCTCATGTCTTCCTTCTCGAAGTCTTTCAAAGCAGGCCACTTGTATTGTGAAGTAAATTCACATTTCTTTCCTCCAATATTTCTAAATCAGACCAAAGACGTCCAAATTTAGGTTTGGTTTTGTGGTTAAGATAAAGCTGAACAAGAGCATCTACCTAAAGGGGAAGGAGTGGGGGAGTTCAAATTTAAAGCTCCATAATTCTTTGCTTTTAAATGCTGCTTTTCAAAGTTGCCAATGTTAACATTAAAGTGAGAAATATTTAATTCTGTTACTTCTGCATTAAGAGGATTTTTAACAAAGACTAACTTTTTGATGTTTCTGAATTCCTTACACCTTTGGAGAAATGCTTCCTTCTTATTTAAGATTGTTGTTTTGAAATAGAAAATATCAACATCAGAATTGTTTTCTTGGCGATATTTAAGCAGGCTTGGAAAGTGAATCACTGTTTCCCTTTCAAAACTTTGAGCAAACGGGGATATTTTGTTTTCGAATAAAATAACTTCTTCCAACATCCTGACTCCTGATGAACATCATGGCGTATTTGTGTTGTAGATGCACGCTAAATCTCTCGTTCCGAAAGTCCTCTAAGCGGTCTCTAGCAGTTTTCGAGGTGTGACAATTCTCAGAAGTGTTCCAACTTCTGATGAAAATCTAAATTGTGAGAGAAATCTATAGCAGGATCATAAAGGTCGTAGATCACTGCACGATTGATAGGTTTCTGGCTGTAGGTGTATGAAAGGTAAGAAAAGTACACAATCGAAATTGATTTACTTTTTGCAAAATCTAAAGAACTTTCCACTGATGCAAATAGCTCGAACATATCCAATCTACAGTTCGGTGGATACGAATTGATCTGTGCAAAACAGGATAATTTTTCTAAGAAAAAAATAAATAAATAAGTATCAAGTTATTAAGAGTGTCGGAATAAGAATAAAATGTCGTACTGAGAGTGACATCGGAGTTGTACGTATATGCTAAGTTCCATGCTCGAATGAATGAAGAATGATAGAAAATGAGTTAAAATTAGAAACAGATTCTGAACTGGAATAACATACACAATAACACAAGCTAATAAAATGTTTGTAATAATAAATATACCAACATAAAATAATTACAATTTTTAGATTGATGACAAAATTACCTGTAGAATTTGCAACTTACTATGGAAAAATACATGTAAACTTTATACTTCGTGTACGAACGAGCATTCACGTGTTTGATTATCTGTTTCATGAGTTGTACATAAAACTTTTTAAGAAAGAGCTATGTCAATCTTTGGATGACGACTTCGATTTCTTTGTATGTGTGTGTGTGTGTGTGTGTTTCATGTTTACTATACGTGTGGTAGCAGAGCAGACCAGTAAATATATATCTTTTATGGGAGGGATATTGGAATATTACACCAGGTCATTTGTAGCCTATGGCATTGGTTCCCAACCGGTGGTTCGTGAACCACTAAGGATTCACCGTATGTATAAAGGGAGCTTATCTTACTTAATGATGGACATGAATGAATGAAAATATTCGAATTCAATCAATTATTAAATCCATTCAAGGCAATCGATTTTGAAAACTCCATTCGAACGCTCAATATACAGCATTCGAATAGCACACAGCATTCGAACTTTCGAATAGTGAAACGATTAATCGAGAATACAATTCACACGGTAAAATCGCGAATACTCACTATTCCATTAATCGATTATTGATACTATTTGAAATCGATTAATCCATTTTGAAAATCCTTTGAATGGCACATCACTAATCTTAATGCACAACAACTACTACACAGGGGATTAGACAAATCTTCCGAATTTTTGAAGAGATTCGCAAGGAGGGGTAGAAAACCTCTGGTCTAGGGAATATGGGGATATCATAAAAAGGGATGGGACAAAGTGTCCCATCCTTCCCTTTGGTCCTTTATTGGTCAACGCAATAACCTAAGGTGTGCATTATGAGCAACTGATTTTGAGCCTAACTCAAATTCCAGATTAAAAAAAATTGTGTTATTAAGCCTACAAAATGTTAAATGGGACTGTGTTAGTTACTATAACGCACTGAAAGCTTACACCGGAAGTTTAAAAAGTAATTTAAGTTTCGGGTTTTAAAATAGTCATGTTTTCATATAAATTCCTAGGCAACCTGTAACTGAAGTGATTCATGACAATGAGAATGATGCTTTGAATACTCAGTCTGGAGGAAGAATCAAAAATTAAAAATAATGGTTGTTTTTTTTTACTGTAGTGAGAAAGAAAAAATATTGTGATTTCATCGAATCATTTTTTTTCTTTTTCTTGAGCTATATAAAATTTTCAAATTAATCCTTTTTTCTTTTTTCAAAGTGCAAATATAAATATATTGGTACTAATCTTACAAAACATCCGTTGCATTGACAGCATTATTTAGTATAGTCATATAAAGGGGAAATAAGATCCGGTAGAGAAAAGTAGAAGTTTTCTTCTTAAGGCATTAAATATCAAAGAAGATTTTCTAGTTTTCGGCTCTACTAATTTATTATAAAAGATCCACAATTTATTTGTAGGATTATTGTAAGTAGGGAAGGAATAAAAGTTTACTATTTCTTTTTAAAAAGGACCGTTTTTCTTGTACGCTGTACTATTTATTATTCGTTAGAAGATAATTATGAAAAGCATTCATCTATTTCAAAAGGTAGAGGTATGCAATTAGATAACAGATGGAGGTGAATATAGATCGACCGTGATACAAATAGATAGTGAGGGAAAATGTTAGCTATAAAATTCGCTGTGATTATTGACCAATAAAGAATTTTTCATTGCATATTGAACCGGTTGTCTCAACAATACTAATATTATTACGTGTATATGAATACAAGTATACATTTAAAGCATTGATAAATAATTTTGGTGGATACATGTTGTCCATAGTATGAATATTTAGTCAGAGAAAATATATAAAATGTGTTGTATCCAATGCATTCATAATTTGGTAAACTGCGCAGCTTTCGTAAATGGTTTAAAATACGCACATTATTGCATCTTAATGCACTGGTTTGTAAGTTTATTTTTCTTTCTGTACTTATTGTAGCAGAAGATGTGTATGTTGCATTTTGATGTTGGCTACAATTTGTAAACATTTGTTTTGAAGTATTATAATCGTGTTATAAGTTGAAAATGTTGTCTAGTTCAGGAGAAAGTAAGCCAAATGTTTGCAAAAATCATTGAATTTAACGTTCTTCGAAAATCAACCTTTGCGATAGCTCCGCCTCCTGAGCTTAAAATTCGCTTTTGACCATCTTTATAGCCATCGATTCATAGCTTATGTATTACACAGATAAGAAATGTATTTTATGCTTATAAATGTAAATTTACAAGCATGCATTTAATGCTAGGGACGCAGCGAGAAAAAAATTTCGGAGAGTCCCTTCAAAAGGTGAAAAAAAGTAGAATTTCTCACACAAATGCTTGATTTATTGACATCCAATTAACAAAAGTCCAAAATTTTGGAGGGTGCCCAGGCCCCCATGGACCGTCCCTTGGCAACATATAAATATGGTCAAAACCGAACAATTAAGTTCAGGAGGTGGAGCCTGATTTTCAAAAGACAAAATTCAATGATTGCATACATTCGGCTTAATTTCTCCTGAACAAGACACTGATGTAGTTCACTGTTAGGTTATTTGAAAGCTATTTGTATGGACCAATTTTTAGTAAATTTTGCGTGTTGAACTAACACAGTATTTGCAGAATCGCCGATTAAATACTCTGGCAAATGTTTGATTTTTCATTTTTTTCACTGTTTTAGCGCATGTAACTCTTCATTAAATATAGATATTGTAATACATTTGATGTTTCTTTATAGAATTTTTTCAGTTCTTTTTAAATACTTCTTTTTTGTGTAGATTGTTTAGTATATTCAGACATGAGCGATATTGAAGGATTCAGAGATTTTCCATTTTATCCGCTATAACTTTAAAACGGTTAGAGATTGGACAGGTTTCCTATGTTGATTTATAGCCACCCAGGTAGTCTAGTAGCTAACTAACCGTTCGCCTTGGGTCCGGGTTCGATTACGGCTTGGACTTGGGTGTTAACTCCTCCGTTCCTTAATAGGGGGTAATGTTCGCCGTCCATTGAGTTCCCCCATAATGGAATAGCCAATATGTTCAGGCCGTTGTAGTGGAGAATGCCTAATCTGCAAGTACCCGCCCGTTAAAAAAAAAAAAAAAAAAAAAAAAAAAGTTGATTTATGTTGCACATGAACTCAGCTAACCCTTCTCTGCATTTGTTAGTACAATAAGGAATCGCCCTGTATATTTAGATAAGAAAATATTTTATATTTCTGTTTTCTGTTTAGTTTCGGATGAATAAACATACTTTTTAATACGTCTGTAATTGAAAATTATAAAAGTATGATTTGCGAATTTCCCTCTAACTGATTCTTTTTGCTTATTTATGAGTTCATTTACTGTAACACTTCCAGATGTCACAGTAATAAGTATTCACAGATGAAATTTTAATAAATATACGTAATTTAAAAAAAAAATACTTTTTCTTAACTTTCAGACTTCTTTTTTCCTATCAAAAAAGAAATGCATACTTTATATATAAAAGCATTGTTACGAATTTTATAAAAGGCGAAAGAGAAGAAAGTTAAGTTTTAGTCTAGTCTCGAAGTATGTTCGAAATTCAATATCTTAGATCTTGATTTTCAATCCTATATTTTAAAAAAGAAATAATAGTGATAAAAATATTAATTCTTTTAACAAAAATGTTTTTTAATGAGTGCTGACTGCTGAGACATCAAAAATATTAACTTACTGAAGGGACGCTTAAATTATATTGGAATTAAAACGAGGGATCAATAAAAAATATTAAATAAAAGTTATTATTGCAATAATATTGACTTTGATTATTATAACAATTGGTTAAATGTTAATAATCACAGAGACAATGAGAAAGTGTATTTGCTCTCTGAATTGCTTATCTCAACAATACTAATGTTGTTATAAGTATGTGTTTAAACATGCAAGTTATTTTTAAAAATCTACATTTATTACATTATTCCTGAACACGGTATTTCAGAAACATTTGATTTCAAAATAGGAAATAAAAATTTTGTTTGAATATTGTACTAATTGCTTCAACAATCTTAACATCAAGATGAACAAATAGCGAAAAAAACTAAAATTTAAAGTGGGTAAATAGTTCCATAAAACGGATTACTATTACTATTATTATTATAAGAGGACGTATCCAGACCTATTTAATGCATCAACAGTACCATTTACAATTCAATTGCAACAAGCACGTGAAATATTTTCTGTAGTTCTCTTTTTATGAACTCTTCCCTTTATTACATATTCTAATTCGATTTAACATTTTATCATCAATAATGAGCCGCGTACTTGTTGTTATGAGATTTTGATGTAAACAACTTTTACTTTTTTAAACTAAGTAAAATCGATTTAAATTACTATAAATGTTCCACATAAACAATTATTTATTGGGGGGAAAAGCTGAAGAAAACTTTTAGTTCCTTTAAGCAATTAAAGAAACGTAATAAAAACATTTCCTTCAGTATTTTTAATTTATTTTAATGCTCTAAAGCTCTATTCAACATTTTTGTAAGCAGGACTTAAAAATTTATTCACGTGAAAATGCTTGAAATATTTATTTACGTCGAAAACACTTTTAATGCAGCCTTTCTTTCACAGGATCAACTTTAATTCCCTACGAGCTATACGTCAAATTGATGAAAAACGCTTTATACTCAATGGCTATTCACATGAGGTTCCCTTGATTATTAAATAATTAACAAAAACAGATCTTTTTTATCAATGAAAAACAGCAAGTTTTATTTACTTGGAAGTAGTTTTTCTTTCTTTCTTTTTTAGCTTTCACACAATTAAAAATGATGCAGTAATCGCTGGATGATGTACGCTAGACGTTAAAGAATGTCTTGTGGTTATTAGTAAAATTATTTTCATATTATTAAATTAAGTAGCATGTACTAATACCTCTGGCATATTATGTAAATAAATGAAACATAGAGGAAACGATACAAACATCTGATGAATTCTGCATTATCTTTGAGTGCAATTTCAGTTATAAAGTTAATTAATTTAAAAAACTAAATGGGCAATGCAGATGAATATTTTTGAGGGAAATTAAGTTTTAATAATCTACTAGTTACTGTTCGCCAAAAGTTGGCGGCCAAGGGGATTTTTTTTCATTATTATTATTTATGACAGAAGATACTGTTTCAAATTTACTGCAAAAAGGCTGTAAGCCTTTGTCGGTTTAAATGTATCATATAAATTCAGCAATATATATATACACTGCATTATATAAATGAGATACCACACCTTTTTCTGATTTTGTGTTATTTTCTTGTTTTTAACTCTTTCCTGATTCTATTTATGATCCTATATGATAATTATTGCTAATTAAATTTCATTAGTATGTTGATTTTTCTGCTTAGTCTATATTAAATGTTTGTATCAGTGGCGTAGTCAGAGATAAATTTTAGGTGGTAGGGATTAGGTAAAAGCATAACGGAAAGTGTTGAGGCCCTGAAATAGCTTCGAAAGCTTCGGAGCTTCGAAATGGACCAATTTAAAGTACACTGAAACCCCTTATCAGGTCTTTAATTACCCTCGGACACGGAGACATTGCTCCTTGGTCCGAGGTTAGGGGAGAAATGATAAATCGGAGAAAAGTTAACAATAACTAGAATAAAAGTGGTTAAGCTTGAAAGAAATAGTAAAGATGTTACCCCTCATTACCATTTTCCACAGTGACACCAAATCTCTACTTAGGAATCGGCGTTTTAGCATCAGATCTTTAAAGGATCTTGGGGTATTAATTACTGTTATTGATGAGATATTACTAAATATTTCAAAGAATATTTGTGTCTGATTAATAATTAATGCGAATTGCAATGATTTAAATACTTTCATCAAATATTTAAAAACTTTCAGACTGCTCGACTATCTCCAGATCAACTAGACAGAACTAATGAAATTTAGTTTGAAAATAGCTGATGTAATACAATAATTAAATAAAACCATTCAACACTTACAATACACACGCATGATCTTGCTTAACACTCAAGTGGGTGGGAAGGTAGGAAGCAGTGGTCGAAGAAACGAACAAAAGAAAGAAGAAGAAGAAGAAAAAAAGATTTATGTAGTATGGTCTCCTTTTCACAGAGATACAGGCCTCATACCATGATATCATATCTGCAAGGAAGGAAGTTTGTGAACTCTTGTAGCAATTGATCTGATTCTTTCAGCAACAGTATTTTCAGTCCCGATATGGGCCCGGAGGGTCTTGAGAGTTGTGGTTCTCCTTCCCAGAGCGTCCCAGACATCATAGTGACAGAGCCTGATCATATTTAGATGGGGCCCCGGAGCATTAGGTTACTTCGGGGCTGTGATGTAGATCACATATTAATTTATTAATTCTCAATTACTTTCTGTATCTTAAATTTAATCTATCCAAAATCATGTATTCTAAATTATTTTTCTGTTTTCAGTTTCACGCACTTTGGTTTTCTTTCTGTAATTCCATTTTTTCCCCGTCGTGCAATTGTGTTAATTATGTTTCTTTTGCAGTCAATTGGAAGCCGATCTGGGCTAAAATAGATTACATTATGTCCGTTTGCAATAGCAACGACTTTTTACTTACCCCCTCTTTGGCATCGTGTTGGGGTTAATTATCTTTTGTTGCCCTGCCTCATCTTTAAAATTTCTTGTTCTCGGTTTCATTACTTTAATTTTATTGAATTGAATTTTATGGTTGCTCTGGGATTGGCTTTTTTTTTTCTCGGCCAAGCTTTTGATCTCGCCAAAGTGAAGTTCTGTGTTGTCGTAGTTTTTAAATCATTCCACCTAAACTCTATTGTCCTTGTAGGACGTATTTTTATTTCGCTGAGCCAGCACCAACCATTATTGTAATACGTTTATTATTCAATAGTACCTTTAAAATAAACAGTTTTTAATGTCTGTGTTTCGAACCTGGATTCAATCGTCACAACGCAAGTTAATAGTTTTAAAATAACCAAGTAATAACTACTTCGTCAAAGGGGCCGCCTTTACTTTCACAAGCACTTTAACCCATTTTCCACTGCTGTTGCGTTTTCGAGACACAAAACATTTTTGAGATTTCCAGAATTGAGTTTTAAAATTAGGTACATATTTACACTTGAGCAAGATTATATATTTAAAAATTATTTTTACGTTACTATTTGTAACCCATTTGTGTTATTAGTCAAGCACGCTAAATCAGAGATGGCTGTTACATGGCACGCGTGCCAAGTTTGGCATGCCAGAAAAATTCACTGGACATATAAAAAAATTTGTAATTTTCTTACCCTCTATAAAACATAAAACACAAGGCACTGGTACTCAAAAAAAAATTGCGTTTCATTTAACTGTAGTTTTGGTACTTCGATCAAATCGTATTTACGAAGCAAAAAACATGTCTCCAAGTTGATCTAGTGATGAACAATTATGTAATAGATATTACAGGGGAAATTCTTTATTTATATAATTACTAGCTGCGTGCCCGTTCTTCGCACGGTAGGAAACGAAAATTTTCCTTACATGTGTAATTCGAAATTATTCGTGATGTGGAATTAAAAAAAAAAGAGCACAATTATTTGACTCTTAATGTAAAGTTTGTGTCATGAGTACTAACCTGATCATTGCAGTATAATGACTCAAAAAACTACGTCAGTGTCATTCACTATCAAAAAAGTGGAAAGCTTAATGGTTTGCAGAGAACTCCTGGCTTTCAAAATGTCTTATTCAGGGGCGTAGCCAGAGGGGGGGATATCGGGATATATCTCCCCCCGAAATTTTTGGATTAGTGATGAAATTCCGTCTATTTATGCATATGTAAGTTCATATACCCCTCGAAAAAATTTCCAGGCTCATATCCCCTCCCCGAAAAAATTTCCTGGCTACGCACCTGGTCTTATTTCTACATTATACTGATTTTTAGGTTCAAGTTGTAGCATTAAATACCTAAGACACTACATGAAATGGAGCACCATTTATCTCTTTCCGAACATGTACCATATAAGGAAAGTATTGTAATCATGAAAAAATTCGACTTCGAGATTTTGGTGTATTGACACGTTTTGAGGTCTTCTGAATTCATTTATGCTATTTTCAAGAGATGTTTTTAAAATAGCTGCGCACCCTTTCTTCATATGGGAAGAAGGGAATATTTTACTATTAAAATCATATCTGCATGTGACAAAACAGAATTTCATTTTTAAAAAAGTTCAAGTAATCTCCTCTGTTGAAATTACTGCGGGATATATTAACGCAAATTAGAATTACTTTTCGTTTAGTTGGTTGTAAGACAACCGTTGAAACAGGACACTTTTAATTTCATGAAATATTTATTAACGTGGTACATTGCGATTTATTCATATTATCTTTACAAATCTAATAATACTACCTATTACGTACATTAATACTATCTATATTCGCTTCTCCCTCTTCAAGGCTCCCTTTAAAGAAACAGCTTAGATTATTTGGCCTCAATGGGATCTTTTGATTCTGTGGCGATTCTTTGCAATTTACGCATTAGCATAAATAATAATCATTTCACATAATGATTGCCATTAAGGAAACTCTCCATATATATTTAATTTATACATAGTTTTATAAGATTTCAGTATATATGAATTTCTAATCCAGATAATCGAGATATTTAGGAGCTCCTATTATTCAGGGTCCCAGGCTATTGCCCCCCTTGCCCGTGGGATAATCGGGCTTTGCATACTGTATAGGATTGAAGGGTCTGGCTTGAGGCCGACCAATCCATTCAACGAATATATTCGTTTTTCAGAAAATAGGTGATCATATGATCTGCATCGGCCGCGCGTTTCCATCCATTAAAATTTATTTAGATCGAATGTACAATCTTGAAAAGGCAAACATATAGGTTTCCAAAATCTCATCCCTATACCTTATAGCTAGGGTTGCCAACCGTCCAGACTCTCGCGGGATGTCCTGTTTCTAGGACTTTAGAGGATACTTCCAGCGAAAGGTGTGTGTGCGGGACGCCAAATGTCCCGCTTTTTTTTTTTATAGAATAAGTAATTAAATAATTTGATAAATTATAATGATTTCAGAAGAGAGATTTTAAATATTAAGTTTCTTTTTTTCCTAAATGAATAGGATCTCAGCAGAAGTGACGGTATAAGTTTTTTCTTCTAAATAAGTAATATTGTGATTTCAGTAAAATAGTTTCACATAATCTTAAGTTTTTTTTCAAATAATTAATTATAATAATCTCAATAGAAGATATGATTTGAGACTAAATTTCTCTTATAGGTATATCATAGATACCTACTTATGTGTTGCTTTAACTATTTTTTAAAAGCCAGAGTAAAAAGATTTTGTTTTTATTTGTGAAAGGAAATAAAAATTTAACTTGATTTAATTGCAAAAACTTTTCCTAACTATGTTGCATGTATAATTATAAAGTAGTAAGCATAATATTCAATAAAACTATTTAAAATGTAAAAATTAAATCTGATTTAAATTGTATTTCTAGTTTTCCTATAATAAATAAGCTGGATCGTGCTTTTTTTTTTTTTTTTTGCCACGTCCCTCATTTTAATCGCAATTTTTAAAGATTTTTTAAGTTGGCAAGCCTACTCACACCAGTCATAGTGCCATTTTTGCCTCTTTCAAAGGCATGGAAGCGTGTGCGGCCTTCTAACATGATTCTTGTCCAGACCATTAAACATGCGTTGCCATAATGGTTGCACACTAGAAAGCAAGCAGTAGGTCCGTGGTTTTCTTCACTTGAAAGTAGAGAATAAAGATGATACCGCTTATGAGAGATTTTTCATTTATTAAACATAGCATTTAGCAAAATTTGAGCAAGCTATTGAAGTTTATCGTAGGAAATTCCCTTTTATATCAATGCTTCATGCAGAGGAAATAATTTTATTTGTGGGGGAAAAAATTAAACTGTGTAATCCGGAAAAATTGTTTCAAATGAATTTGTATCGTAATTTTCCCTTCAAAGCCTAATGATCGTGGCTTCAATATGAAGGGTCCACGGGAAGAACGATGAGAGTCCACTTTTCGTCAATGTTGAGGTTTCTAGTGCATTCTGTTGTTCATTAGTGGCATTATTAATATCCGAACCCATAAGGGGAAAGAACGGTGAGAATACACTGAAAAAATAGCCCAAAGATACAGTTTACTGGGGAAGAACGATGAGAATACACTGAAAAAATAGCCCAAAGATACAGTTTACAGGGGAAGAACGATGAAAGTCCCGTGCGCCTTTCGATTTTTGGAAAATCAGCTGTATTGGACTATCATCGTTCCTCCCGTGGACCCTTCATATGACGTCATTTCAATTGCGTCATTAATGGCTAATTTTGTCACGCAAATGATTAAATTTTTTTGTACTCTCGGAAATGAAATGGAGCTGAAAATAGTGAACAATCACTAAAAAATGAGGGAAAGGGTGGATTTTCAGACTTTTAAGTAGCGCATTTTGTTTTTATACATAATTATGAAAGATTTCAAGCGGATCGTACAAACGGTCTGGATTTTATTACGTTTTTAGACAATAACTTTTTAATTTGTATGGATTAATGACAGCAAAAGTTTTATCTTCGAGTGATTCAACTGGAATTGTTACAGTGATTTAGGGATTAAGGTAACTATGTAGTAGGATGAGCAACATTTCAAAAAGATTGGTAACGCGCCATCGGAGACATTTTCTTTCAAACTTGAATTGGAAATGGCCAACAATTAAGAAAAACCGAGATTTTCCGATTTAAAAGTTGAAAGATTCTGTTTTCTTTATTGTTCTGCTTGTATATGCAATATTTCAAAGCAATCGGTATTAATGTGGTAATTGTCTAAGATCAAAAATTCTAAAAATCAGAAAGATAAATGCAATATACCTTGCTAATCACATTTTTGCCATTCAATAAAACAGAATTCAGTTTTGGTCGACTATTCCTAACTAATATGAAACTCAAAATTTGCGGAAATATCGTGTTCCGTTTTATTTATTTATTTTTTTTTCTCAGAGCTTATTAAAAAGTTTTGTCAGAGCTTTTTTTTCGACAATACTCCATCCATGTAAATTTATGTACTTAAAAGTTTTTAAAAAATGCTCAAAAACGGGGAATAGGCAGTTTTACAAATTTTTACAGTGGAAAGGGTTTTTTTTCGTGGGGGGAAGGGGCGCATTACTTGTAAGATGATATCTCATTTAGAATATTTAAGGGTAATATTATTCCACAATGACATTTTTAGATATCCGCTTTGATTTATGTCTTAGCATATCAGGTGTCGCATTTTACTTTAGACGTGTCTAACTTTTCAAAAACAATACCTGTAGGAACATTCAGTTTTTTTTTTTTTTTTTTGGTAATATTTTAGGCTGTAATGGATCTTCGGTGTTTCATATTTCACGGCTTTCAGTTTCATATTTATGGGTAGTTCACATCCATCAAAAGAGACGTTTTCTTCTTGGTTATATTGGAAATAACTAAAATGTCTTACGTTTTCTGGACTATACAATAAAAATGTTACTTAAAAATCCTAAATAAACCAATGACTATACAATAAAAATATTACTTCAGAAAAATCCTAAATAAACCCATGACCTATAAATAATGAGCAAATAATGTTATTATCTATAAATAATGCTCACGATTTTAAAGTATCAGTCAGAAATATCTACGTCGTTGTCTATCCATATGGAAGTGTATAAATGTGGAGGTATATTTTTAAAAGGAAAACTCCTAAACATTCTACAAGTACGATATAGGGGAACCTGGGGAGCCTTGACCACATTTTCAGAAAAACATTTTTGTAAATTTTATTTTGGCAGCAAAATAATCCTATTATAGTGCAATTTAAAGGAAATTTTATTGGAATTAAGAATATATTTATGATAATATAAATTGTGCATTTCTTCTTTTCTGAATTTAATATTATTTTAAAGGTTGGAAAGTGGGTCAAGGCTTCCTTTATAAGGGAGCTCTGACCCATGGTATGGGAGGCTTGGCCCAGGCAATTTTAAAATAAGATAAAAGTAAATCTTTTTTATTAGTTATATAAGCATTAAGTATAAAATCTTCAGTATGATAATTGAACACTCTGCTGTCATCATAACTTCTGTGGAGTACTTTTTACGAGCATTTCCTTTTGGTTTATGAAAAAAGGGCATCCTGAGAAAAAAATAATACTTATTATTAATACAGCATTTCAAAACATCTCATTTTTATATTAATATTCACAATAAAATGAATCAAAAGAAACATCCAGAAATTAATAGTTTTTCAGTAAAGATAACATTTATAACCCCCCCCACACACAAAAAAAAATAAATAAATAAATAAAATTTGGTAATCTCTTTGTATAAATCTGGAAAATTATTATACTTGAATTATTCATAATTTAGTTTTTAGTATTAAATTTTGAAACAATTTTTATTGGACAATAATTGGTAGGTAACTTTTTGTCAACCACCTATCCTATTGTAAACATATAAAATTATTTATATTCATATCTAGGTATTATTTTAATTATGACAATGTTTGAAAAGCAGTATTGCTATATTTTCAAAACTATTTAACTAAGGGAGCCGTGACCCAGTGGTCAACCCTCCCTTACATACAGTGGGTCAAGCCTCCACATCACGCCATTTTGTAAAGAATGGTGCATGGTGATTTGAAACCTGATTCTTTCTATAAACTTTTTTACTTTAATAATAGCTTAATATGACAGTATTTATAAAATCCCACTAGCTCAAAGTTAATTCAATTACTTGAAAAACTCTTACAAAGTGTGTTTAAAATACTTACTTTTAGGCAGAAAAACTTTCTTTCTTGTTTATTTTTACTCCACTTTGAACTGACTGGATGAAACTATGATGGGTGTCTGATTACATCAGTAGCTTTGACTGCCATCTAGTGAGGGAAATCTAAAATGTTTTTAAATACTGAAATTCAAGGGTGGGCCAAGCCTCCCTTATGGTCAAGGCTCCCCAGGTTCCCCTACATAATTTCTAAGAAACGTAATTTAAATTCCAGTTTTTTAAAAATTATGTTTTGCAATTGATCAATGTAATTCTCTCTCTCTCTCTCTCTCTCTCTCTCGTGTAATTGTGTTAATTTTATGTATGTACTCAAAATATAAATAACGTAGTGAATTATTTTTTCAGTATATTTCACGAATGAGTTTGTCTTATTATTATTTCAATTAATTAGTATTTTCTATAAATATGTTCATATGGTCGAGTTCTTACTTTGCTTTAACTGTAAGTAAATAAAACTTTCCAGTACAAAATTTTAAGCTTTGACTTGTTGATTATAATGTCTGTTTCAGATTTTGTGAGGTTTCATAAATATGACCAACAAAATTATATGTTTTAAAATTTTTGAGTAGGTGTAAAATAAAATATTAATAACAAGAACAAGAACAAGAACAATAATAATAAATGAAATAGCGGAACCTCTGTCTCTCTCTTTCTGTACTACGAACAATACTCTGATTTTGAAGCTCCATTAGCAGGATGTAAACATTAAAGGAAAAAGTCTTCAGGGATCACCCGAAAAATTCAATTATCTTCAAAGTATTTGTAAACAAGTTCAAATCCATTGTCCTATCTTACTAATATATAAATGTCAATGTTTGAATGTATATTTGTTACGCTTTCACGCTGAAACCGTTTGACAGATTTGGATGAAATTTGGAATAAAGATAGTTAAAGTTCTGGATTAGCAAATAGGCTACATTTTATCGCGCGGAAAAAAAACTGTTCCTATAATATACAAAAAAGCTATCTTTTGTCAAAAAAAAAAGAATACAATTGAGTTTTTATTTTACAAAGCCGTCGATAGACGGCACAAATTTATAGAATACGTAGCTTTTAATAAATAAAACATCAGATTTCCTTTTCCGCAGGCGAATTTGAAATAATTGTTAAACTGTTTCATTTAATGTTATGAAATCTTCGAGTCACGTGACAAACCATCAGCATGCTTTTTTTTCACGGCATGCAAAAATACAACTTTTTGGCTAACCTTTAGTATCGCCCACCCAAATTTCTCGCCAAAAGACGTCGCCAAGCCTGGTGATAAACTGCCAAATGTGGCAACCAAAAATGTTTTATGAGCGTCGATTACAGCGCCGCTGTTTGGTACGTTTCGGGAATTAAATTATTTTTGCTTTGAAAGTTGGTGGAAGTACCATCTCGAGGGTGGATCAGCCACGTAAAACATATGTTTTGTTATGGCTTATTGAAAACTAGAGTTAGTGTTGTGATGGGAAAGTAAGTGGATTTTTAAAGGAATATAAACAGCAATTTTGATTTTTCATATTAGTGGAAACGTTTGAGATAGCCAAGAGTTACTAATAGATATTTTATGTATGAGTTCACGTGGAATTATGTTTAAATATGTTGTTATTGTCGAAGATTTTGTGTCTAGAAACAAAATGGCCGCTGTTTTGTAATCGGGACTTGCATCGAGGAGTTAAAAGGTAAGTTTTTTTATTTTTTTTTTTTTTTTTCCAGCACTTGACTGCTATTTCGCTCGATCACGGTTTTTGGTGTAGACACGATTTGTCTATGCGCCGTATCACTTTTCAATTTTTTTGATTTAAGGCAAATTTTTAATGGTCTAGGCAAAATTTTGGGTGGTCTTGGGATTTGGTGAGATCACTTTTAGTGTTTTTCTTTCAATCACGGTATTTTTGTCTACGCTATTTGTGGACACGATTTTTGTACTCGCAGTATCACTTTTCAATTTAATAGCCGATACGTGTTTTATTCAAAGCGATTTAATACTTTTAGCAGAAACTTGAACACTTCCATCCGATAACTACCAAATTCCTGGGTTTGTTTTAGTTTCAAAATTAGACAGTGGTTTGCGAAGGAGAAAAGCATCAGGAGTTATTGTCTTTATGAAGGAAAAATTTATGGAACATCACAAAAAATCATTCCATTCGTGTTACTGCAGTGTGCACGTGCCTATTGCATACGTTCAAGATAAAGTGAGGTTTGAAGGTAGCACTCAAGTGCGTAATTAAAATCTGAAAAAAAATCACATTTTTTTTTAGCACTCGGGTGCTATTTCTTTCAAGCACGGGATTTTGTCTACGCGGCGCGTCGTGGTCACTTTTCCGTTTAATTCATGTTTTCTGCAAAGTGATTTGATATTGCTAACGGAAACATAGACTATCCCTTCAGATGATTTTCAAATACCAGGACTCACTTTGGTTGAACGGATAGGCAGTGGTTTCCAAAACAGAAAGCCATCTGGAGTTATGATTTTTATTGAGAAAAACTTAATGATACGCTTTACCCGTGCCTACACGAGCCAGATCAATGGTGTTCAAATGGTCATAGCGTATATTCAAGATAAAGTGAGATTTGCAGTTACATACTCTCGTCCTCGAATTTCTTATGAAGATAAATTAGACGCTATATTCGAAACGTTGCTGAAGGAGGATGATTGTAAGACTAGTAGGAGATTTTAACATAGAATTAAATTCTGATCAAGGATCCAATTTCATAACTGAAATGGATACTTTAGATTTTCCATGACGCACTCATCCAAAATATTTCACCACTAGGGGCGAAACAACAATGGATGCAATTTTCAGCAACAAAATTATGAGGACAGGAGTCTATATTAGCACTTACAGTTATAATTTTCCTCTATACGGCAGAATTGGTTGAATAGATTTTTAAAAAAACTGAAATTCTTCCAGCCGAGTGCGTAAATAAAATCTGGAAGAATTTCAGATTTTTTTTTTCTACTTTTTTTTTTTTTTTTTGGATTAGGCATTTTATGTTTGAGTTTTCAAGTAAGTGGAAAAGTCTGTGGAAAGTGAACAGTTGCAAATTAATATTTCATGTATGAGTTTACGAGGAATTTTGTTTAAATATGTTTTTATCGTCAACGATATTGTGTTTAGTAACAAGATGGCTGCCTTTTAGTGATGGAAACCCGTAGTTCATTGAGAATTTAAGTTTCTTGACTACGCCTTTTACGATAGGATATATTTGTGCAATGACTTTTTTGAGATAGTAAGGGATATCGACTGGGATAATTTTAATTTTAAGCTTTAGGGAGTTTTGCGTAGACTAGGGATTGCTGACCTTTTTATTTGTATTGTTGTTATAAAAACGCTTCTGTAGAGGGGGGGGATGATAATTTTAAAATTAACGAAAAATAAAAAGATTAGGAAGCTATAACAAATGAAATGCATTCACTTTTATGTACTCTTAGATAATAATATAATTGTAACTGTAGATGAAAGTGTAATATGCTTTTTGTCGTCGTTTTTTGTGTCTGGAATAAAGATGTCTGCCATTCTGAAAGTCGGGAGTTGCGTCAAGAGTCTGAAAGGTAAACCTTTTACAAAACACGGCACTTGGCGCAGGTTTGGCGAAAAACAAAAGGCGTCAAGTATGGCGGGTGGGCGATACTAAAGCTGTTCCAACTTTTTTTAACAAGTAGATCTGCAGCATTTAATATGCATTTGTAAGAAACCCACTATATCACGTGACTGATGCTACTGTTAAATGATGCTAAAATAATAAATAATGATACCATCGTTAAATGATGCTAAAATAATATTTTATTGTCTTCTACGCCTGGCTTGGATAAAGAATACACCTGAATAAATTTGTGAAACTTTCATTCAGTTCGAACTGTGCATTTTTCTGCGCAGCTTTTCCCATTCTATTTCAATTGTATTACATCTAGAAAAAGGATGCAAATATCAATTTTAATTCTGTTTAATCACACTCATGAATATTGATACACTTCCCAACTTAATGGAATAAATAAAGAAAATAGGGACCCATGAATGGAATAAATAATGAATGGAATAAATAAGACCCGTGGATTATAATACACTTTTAATATATATAGCACTTTAGTGCGTATTTAAAATCAGAAAGTGTTTTAGATTTTCTTCATTTCCCCCCCCCTTTCCGTTTTTTACGGCCAATATGTCCAGAAGCTCTTCAGAATTAATATAGGATGAAAGTAATTTGTACCTTTTTTTAGGTGCTTATCACTAAACCATCTTATTTTTGTAACCAGGGACGGCCCGACATGTTAAGCAATGTAAGCATCGCACCGGGGCGCCGGTTTCGAAGAGGCGTCATTTCGAACTGTCCCATCGATAAACCTAACGGGCAAACATTTTCCATCTTTTGACCGCTTATTAAACATTTATTTCTCCTTCTTTTAAATTTTGAACCGTACAGAAATGTTTATTAGATTTTTTTATATGATTTTTTTTCTGAAAAGATCACAGGTTAAAATTCTCTCCAGAATGTAAGTTCCGGAACGAAGGTAGCAAGCTTCCCCACTGCTTCTTCATTTTCAAGGTGGGAATTTTCTTCTGATGTCAGGCAGAGTGAAAGAGAGAGAAGGGGGGGGGGAGTGAAGAGAGGTGGAGATTGAAAGAGAGATGGGAGGCGACTTCAAGTTTGATTCAAACTTGCTATGTCAAGCTTAATGCAAGTTGGACAAGTGTAAACTTGAACACTTGATTCAAACTTGCATTAAATTTACACGCTTGAAATAATCAAGCTTAATGCAAGTTTATTGACTTGATAAATCAAGCTTGCTGCAAGTTTGATGCAAACTTTCTGTGCTGTCTGGGCTGCATTTTTTAAAAACTTAAAAGTGTGTGTAAGCCAAAAGGAGTGCTGCTCGAAGGCAGCATGAAACTGCTGAAGAATTGACTTTAGTAAGCTATAAAGTTATAAATTCATTAGAACTACGTTATGAAGGTTATAATAAAATTCATCGTAGCTTAATGTCTATGTTAATTGTAGTTGCTAATATTTGCTACTCTCCTCATTATTAGATAATTAACAACAGAAATTTAAAAAAACACTAAAGTGTAACTTCTGTAAGCTGGTGCAGGTCCCCTGTTCCTTTCTTTTTTTCGTTGCAACGGGAAGTCCCAGCTCCTTTTTTTTATCATAGCAGCGGGAGGATTTACATCCCTTCCCTGTACAATCTCATACCGACGACTGGACTCTATTTGTTTTTAGTAGTTGCGTATGTATTAGTGATAAATGACTTAATACAGACACCTAGAAGGGCAGGAGCCCAGCTATGCCCAATTCCCAGTAACCTCTGTACGCTATCAGGTGCCGTGTTCATTTTTGTTGTTGTTATTGTTGCAGCGGGAAGTTCCATGCCCTTTTTTTATCATTACAGCTGGAGGATTCACATTCCAGCCTAGCCACGTCCCATTCCCGGTAACCTCTGTACGCTATTAGGTGCCGTGTTCAATTTTTCTTTCGTTGCAGCGGGAAGTCCAATGTTCTTTTTTTATCATTGCAGCGGGAGGACTCACATTCCTTCCCTTTAAAATCTATATTTAAGGTCAATGTGCATTTCTCTTCCATTGCACGGGCAACGCCGAGCCATGCTGCTAGTAGAGTATAAAAGGGGCGTCTTTTTTACGTTAGCGGGGGGCACCAGTTACCCTAGGGCCGCCCCTGTTTGTAACCATCTTAATTTTACATTCCATTCATAATCTGAGAGATTTCAGTGCCAAGGAAGCCGCTAAGAAACAGGATTCTCTCCGAACAAGATTTATTAACATGGCGAACCAACTGGTCGCCGGAGGCGGCTAGTAGTAAATAATTTGTTTAATACTTGTTGTATATGTTAACACTGCCGCTGGCGAACTGGGGGGAAAAATGTCCGCCGAGTGAGAATTTTTAAATACCACGAAATCAGAGACTTGTGACTATTGAATATTAGAAATAAAAAATAAATACTCAGAAAAAATTGAAAGAAGATTAAAACCTTTTCAACCAGTGATAAAAATTAGTCCCAACAACCTGAAAATGTAAAGTTAAGAATAGTATATCATCCTACTGTTAATAAATCTGTTTTTAGAAATTAATCAATATCCGAAAAGGAAAAATTATGAAAGTGATTATTACAAAATTATGCTTAAAACTTGGAGAAAAAAAGTTTTTTTCTGTTTTAGGAAAACAAGCATTACGACACAACCTCTATTTGTTTTCTAGAACATGTGACTACACAGCTGTTTTTAGCAGAGCTGAAGCTCAATTAATTGTTGCTCTTTTGAAAGATGTTAATCTTGTAATTAGTGAAAACCAGGTAGGGTTTATAGATAAATCCAAAATTTTTTCTGAAAGAGGAAAAAAATCTCGTCATTCCACAAGCTCGATGTGTACTTCACAGCTAATATATTTTTTTTTTACTTTGACGGGGGGGAAATGATACTATATAGAAATAAATAAATTATAAGAATCTGTTAAAGAAGAATACTTATATAGTTGAAAAGCCAAGCTCGCTTAAAGTCTTTCGAACATGTGAAAATGAAATCTAATTTCACACTTTTTCTTTTTTTTACTTCATTTTTACGCATACTTTTACTTCATAAGAAATTTTAAAAGTTCACCATAAACCTAATATTTGTTTATTTATTTTGTTTTTACCGTAAGTATTTTTTCATTTAACTTTTCAGCAACAACAAATCATTCTAATGGAAAACTATAAGACGATAAAAGGGATGTCAAAATTCACACTACTCTATAGAGCTGTCAAATAAGTAGCAATGGAGATAATATAATCGATCATAAATTTAAATGATCATGCATCAAAATAAATTTTGAATTGAAGTTTTTTAGTTCATTTTCTTATTAATTTATTCAAATATTTAGAAAAATCTCGATGTTTCAATACAATACTTGAACATTTTTTTAATTTCTACCATTTCTAATCCAACAAAAAGTATTGTAATATGATTTGAAGATAAGTGCCAGTAATTTATATTTTTAAAAACTAAAACATACATCTCGCAATATTTAATCGCAAAAAGAAACTTATTTTTTAATTTTTAATTAGAAACTTAAGCTCATTCTTTTAATTAATCCTTATGTTTAAATAAAAAACAGAACCTTTACACGTTGCATTAAAGTCATGCCTTTTATATACTTTTATTTAACAACATAGAGCTTGGATTTGTCAACTTCAAAAAGATTATATCAAACTTGAAAACATTATCAAGTAAATATTATTAAAAATTAAGGGTGGTAGAAGGGACAAAGACGGTTCAGAATCACATAGCAATGTGGGGTCAGAAATGTCGTCTTCATGCATCTGTTCATAATCACTTTGGAAGAACTGTTGGTCTAAATTCTTAATTAAGTTTCATTAACAATAAGCTGTTCTCAGAGACTTTCATCAATGAAGTTAAATAGAATTTGTAAATTATCACTTTTAGTTAAGTGTTTTCTGTAACAAATGCGTTCGTTTTTTTACAAACGATGATCGGAAAGTTCACTGTTACTTCAACAGTTCATCCAAAATGATTATTAACAGGTACATGAAGACGACATTTTCGACCCCACATTGCTATATGATTCTGAACCCTCTTGTTCCCCCTCTGCCAACCTTTACATTTTTGACATATAGTTTAGGACCACCCTGTATATATATATATGTGTGTGTGTGTGTGTGTGTGGTGTTCAAATGAAAGTGATTCGGGATGTGTATCCATGAGATGCGCAGCGACAGAAATGAGACAGATACATAGGTAGAAACAACAATATTTAATGAATGAAATACATCTGAAGTGTGTTGACAGCGTTTAGGCAGGCGTCCCATTGCTAAGGGAGGTTACGAATTCCGTCGGCGAAGAATGATGTCGGTTGATCATGGAACCAGTTCAGAACTGCAGCCTTTGCGTCATCATCGAAGTGAAATCGTTGACTCATTAGGCTTTTCTTCAGCGGTCCAAAGGTGTGATAGTCGCAAGGCGACAGATCTGGACTGCAAGCTGGATGTTCCAGGACTTCACACTTTTTACGGGCCAGTGCCTCGATACACACCTTCGCGAAATGCGACTTTGCATTGTCGTGCAGAATGATGACACCTGACGATAGCATACCTGGATGTTTGTTTTTGATAGCCTTATACAGCTTATCAAGTGGCTGGGACTACCGTTGGAGCTCCTTAAACTCCAGTAATAGGGGTCCCTGCATGTCAAAAAATGCCGCCGACATCACCTTTCCGACTGACTGCTGAGTTTTGAATTTTTTGGACCTAGATGAACGGGGATGTGTTTCCATTGCATGCTGACGGACTTCGGTTTCGGTTGGAAGTGATGACACCATGTTTCATGCCCTGCCATTATGTGCGGCAGAAAGTCGTCACCGTCATCCATGCAGGGCACCAAATGCTGTAAACTCAGACCCATTCGCTCTTTCTTGTGGTGTTCAAACAGCATGCGGGGTAACCATTGGCAACAAACGTTTCCGTACTTCAGAATATTGGTAACAATATTGTGAACAGTATTACGTCGGTTGGAACAACCGACGGAAACGTTGAACTCATTTGCGACGTCACGAATGTTTCGACGTCGATTTCCCTTCATTGCAATGTCCGTAATCAGCTTCTCTGCCACAACTTTGTGCACCTGACCGGGCCGCGGCAAATCCGTTGCCTCCTGTCGGCAGTCGCTAAACATTCTCGCCCACCTTGTCACCGTGGGCTTCGACACACTCGTGTCATTCTGCGATGAACAACCTACACCTTTACAGCGTTAAAAACGTAATTACAGAAGTGGAGGCTCCTCCATTTTAGCACATGAGCACGTGAACCCTCAGAAAAAAAAAAAAAACTAAAAAATGAACACATTAACAAATTAAATATAAAAAAAATATTAAGTATACTTCTAGATTTTTGTGAATTTAAACGTGAGTTTTACTCTCCCCCACCTCCCCACTATTATTAAATACGGTTATTATAGCTAACGCACTGTTTTGCAGGTTACTATAGCACAGTATTTCCTGCACTCGCACGTGAGATCGGCCAAATGGCCTTCTGAACTCTCTGTGATATCATCCTTTGAAAAATAATTGAAATAAAATGAATCAAGACAACACCTTTGCTAAAACTTATCTTGGTGACGAAATGTAAGAGCAAAGATTACTTGTGTTCTTTTATTCGCGTGCATTGTTTACCTTTTACTGCTGGAAACGCAAATATATTTCAACGTATAAATTCCCTTATCTGCATACTTAATTTTCGAAATTTATTTTGTGAACCTCCATTTAACCCTTTAACGCGCAGTGTTCCCGCTCTGGGAACACCAAACTCTGACGTTTTGACTGTTGCCAGTCACGAAGAGTCGATTTGATTTCTATAAAAAATAGTTGCGGGTGACAAGCTCCACGAGAATCCTTTACTTTTTAGCACGTCATTCCCCGTAAAAAAATTGTCACGATTATTTTTAACAGCACTGACATCTGCTGAAAAATGGAAGAATGCAAGAATAGCTGGATAGATTGCCCAATGCTTGGACGCAGTTGCATCTTCGGTTTTCTTGTCTGTTCTGTTGCCCACCCGACCAGTGTTCAAACTGCTGTAAATACGTATGTACACCGATTTGTGCGAAATTTGTGTTTTTTTCTATGTGCAGTACAATGTACCTTATTGAAAGTGGTGTAAGTAGCATTTATAGTTCTTTTACAGGAGGGGAAAAAATGCATCGATGAGCAGTCATTCTTGAAAACCTATTTTAGAAATTCGGTTTTTTGTTTTTTTTTTTTAAGTAAACAAAGTTGGCATACATATTATCAAGGTTCTCAAAATAATGCTCTCCATTGAGAATAGTGTGTGTATTATTAATAGTTCTTCTACAGGAGCACTCAAAAGAATTCCAATACATTACAGTATGTAGGATTTGAGAGACACTAGTACATTTCTAGCACAAGACAGTGAGTATAAAATTTTTATATTCTTCAGTTTAACGTTGGAAAAAGAAATTAAAGGTTTTTACGGGGTCTCAAATTGCATTTATAGTGATAATACAACATTATATTATCTCCAAAACGTTGTCGCAATTGGTTGCAAAAATATTTTTGCATGATTTATCTTTCTTTTTTTAGTGAGTGTGTGTTATATTATCATCGTTTCTTCCGTCAAACAAAGAAAATAATATACATTAGTAAATTTTATAAAAATATACTTAATAATAAATATCCCAGTCCAAGAATTTAGAATTCCTTGGCCACTCGTCGATGTGCTAATGGACACCTATCTTTAGAGATAAACTTCCTGTTTAAGAGACGCATGTGTAACATGTGTGAGGTAGTATGCATGTGTGACATCCGTTCAAATGTAGATGCCACGAAATGATTTTTTTTTCTTCTTTTTGAAACTGTATTTTTAGCTTCAGTCAGTATTAATATTCATTTCCATTACATACTTTAATACGCGTTTAAATGATATATGTAAAGATTTTTGGAACACTATTCACTTTTAAAAAGAATTAAGTTGTATTTCAAAATGCATTTATACATGTTTCTGTTTCATAAAATTTTCATTCACTTCGAAAAGAATTGCCGAATATTTCACGCAAAAAATAAAATTTAAGAGATAAATCTAAAAAGCTCCACTTAACTTCGCTTTACATAATGTTTATCCACGGTAATTGTACTTAAATATTTGTTTACTTTTACTGTGCCGTTATTTATTGTTTGGTTTTTCATTCTTTCAAGTATACAGCTCAATTAATCGAATATTTTACAATACGGTTTGTCACGATAAACCTGAGACTTGATGAAAAATTGTTTTTCGATACATAATTTACTTTTTTTTTCCACAGGAAATTGCTTTCGGCAGTTTATAAATACTCCTCTTTTGAAAAAAAAAAAGAATTTTTTTTTTTAGATCAATGCTTATTTTCCTCAATTCATCTGTTCTTATTTTTTGTTTGGAATTTTGTTTCTTTGTTCAACTCTGCTAAGTGTTAGCAATGGCGGCTGGTATTGACATTGCTGTCGGTTTTTGTTTTATTTCTTTACCCATTATTATTTTATCGTTAAATGTTAGTTTTAGTTTTTAACTACCACATTATTTCTTTAAACTACTGACCTAATTTCTCCTGTATACACCATTTTCAACTGTTCTATTAAGTAAATTATAAGATAACGATGATGCTAAGAAATTAAATATCGTTTGATATTTATATATAACTTTATGAAGTAGTTAAAGAAAAATAATAAGATAATTATATCCTATTTTGACCAATGTTACTCATATTTGCATATCAAGCTACATTAAATCTCTGTGTACTTAATTCTGTAATCATTTCCTGCTTTACAGCTTGAGGTATTACTAGTTGGACATAAGTGTATCTATACAAGGTGTCCAAAAACACTGAATTAGGGTTTCATTCCTTAAATATTGATCATAGACATATTAGTTTAATAAATTGCAAAGTTAGGGAGGGGGGGGAAAACGTGCAGAATCGTACGGTATCGATTAAAATTTTCCTCAAATTAAATTTAAATAAATACAAAATTATAAAATAAATGTCAACCCACGACTGTGTCTTGAGATTTCCTAAGTGCAGCAGCCGGCATATTAGTTTACATAAATTATTACATATTTATATTAATGACTATGTCATTTTATCTCTCACCACCTTTATTGAAAATTGTCCGAAAAATGTGTCCCAAAAATGCGACGTAATTTTACATATATTTAAATACTATTAGTTCACAACAGCTTTAATCTATTGTTACAATATTTCGTAAGCTGTAGAATATGCATCACTTGTATTTTTCTATAAATAGGGTACAATCATAAAAATTTCAACATAGGTTTACCAAGCGAAATACACGAAAGATGAGAGATAAAATGACATAGTCAATAGGGATGGACGCGAGACGACTTTTTGCGAGACGAGACAGAGATTTACAGATTTTTTGCGAGACGCGACAAACATTTTTAACATTACGATATAGGGATTTTTGCGAGACGAGACAAGCTTCTCGGCTGTTTTGCGAGACGCGATCCGCCAATTTTTCGTCTCGCGTCCATCCCTAATAGTCAATTAATATCGTTTTAATATGGCAATAATGAAACTAAAAAATTACGGGGGGGGGGGGTTCGGGGGGTTCTCCCCCTGACGAGGCTCGAACAGCCAAGTTTAATATATATATATATATAAGCTAAACTTACGTAATATGGAATCCCAAGTAAAGCATTAAGCGATAGCACATAATAGCAATTATAAAACTGAAACCATGAAATAATAATTGATAATCCAGAGGCTATAAATATTGTAAAATCAGAGCTATCTCTTAATTAGAGCTATCTCTAAAATATAGCTCTGTTTTTTTATAATATTTATAGCTTCTAGATTATCAATTATTATTTCATGGTTTCAGTTTTATAATTGCTATTATGTGCTATCTCTTAATGTTTTTATTTGGGATTCCATATAATAGCTGTTTTATATTATATACTAATTCTGTTTTATTATGCTGCAAAATGCGCTAATCTTTCAGAATATTTTTCTATTTTTATACTGTTCTATGCATAAATACTAAAAATATCGCCAATATTTGACAATATAATTTCATACTATATATATATATATATTAGTTAAATCTTTTGCATCTCCTAATAAACTATATCTATCTGATCAGATTAAATATTTGCAGCAAAACTTTGTAATTACTTATGTTGATAAATCCTTTAATAACTATGCACTTATTTGTAAAAAGTTATATCATAGTCTTCTATTCAATTCAATTAACAACAATTCTAACTTTAAACTCACTAATACTACTGAGTCCATATTTAATAAAAAGATACTAGCCTACCGTAAGCTACTTAACCTGAAACATGATAATCTTAATTATCCTTACTTAGTATTAATTCCTAAATTTCATAAAACTCCTATTAAGTTTAGAACTGTAACTATTGGACGTAATACTTACAATAATACAGCTAGTAAATCATTACTAAAAATACTAACTTCTCTGCATAATTTATATATTAAGGCTAATTGCAATTCCATATCAATTAGTAATAGTTATGAGCTAAAAAACAAGATTAAAGATTTACATTCTATATCTTCCATATCTACATATGACTTTAAAGATCTATTTAATAACATACATTTAGATGATCTCTACAATACAATACTTGATCTTTTTAATAATAGCATACATAATCTAAATCTACCATCACAATATTCTATTATTTTTTTCAAAAATCTACTTATGTTATACAATAACTATATATTACACAATTATAAACTTTACAAACAGGTCTTAGATATCCCACGAGGTTGATCTACTTCAAGTTATTTATCTGATCAGTATCTATTTAATTATGAGAAACATTATGATAATTCCTCTCTTATAATATATAGGTACATAGATGATATTATAGTTATAGCTACAGATAAATATACCAACACAGATATATTGCCTATTACTTATCCTGATAATTTAGAATTAATTAAAAATCCTCTACCTAATAACTGCATTAATTTTCTTGATTTACAACTAATAATAAATAAGGACAAGAAACTCATATTTAGTATATACAATAAAAGAGATGAGTTTACTTTCAATGTAATTAGTTTCACAGATTTTACCTCATGCATGCATATATCTGTATATAGAAATATTATAGCTAATATCTATATAGAGTACTGTCTCTTTGTACAAGTAATTATAAGTCTGATAATATATCTTCACTGTATTATATTGCTTTAAGATACAATTACCCTAGAAAATTTCTAAATTCGATTCAATTCCTAGTTGCAATTAGCACTTCTTAAACATGTGACCTTTTTGGGAATTCTTGGTTGGAGAGGTTGGGGTCTGGTAGCTGGCTTGCTTATAAAAATATATATATATTTTTTTTTTTTTTAAGTTCGATAAAATTCTGGCTTTTTAGTACATGTTTTATTGATTAAAAAAAAACAATAATATGAGTTTACATTTGTACTTGTTTATTGCTTTTAAAAAAATGTTCAAATGAGCAAATGATCACAAGTATCATTTAAATGCTCTTCTTGTAATTAATTAATATAATCTTTGAAATATCACTAGGCATATAACGCGAATAGAGAGCTAGTTAAGTAGTTAGATGTATCCCTTTAAAATATTATAAACCTAATATATCTCATGCTAATATTTCTTCTTATTAATATTAATATTTCTAGTTTATTTTAATTTACTCTTTTTTTATTATTTATTTAACTTTTAATTTTTACCAAATTGTTTTAATTTACTCTAATTTTATTTCTTTATATTTTTATTTTTTTTAAGCTCTTACTTTTTACTTATTGTTCAACTTTTCTCCAATTATTCTGCCAACGTATATATTTTCCTCTTCAATTGGCAACAGCTCCATGGTTGAGCCATGTTTTCAAGCTTAATGCTGTTGGTCTCTTCGTCTCCATTTTTGTCTTCGTAATTACTTTTTAACAGGATAGCCCCCACCCGTAGTTACATATTTAGCTTTCTTTGTGCAAAGTCAATGCATTGAAATCCTGTTATTTTGTTTTTTATCTTCGTAGTAAGCAGTGATGTGGGGTAGGTAAATATTTTTTGGGTATTTACCCAAGGCCTGGGTAAATACCCAAAAACTGGGTATTTTCAACTTAGAATGGAATAACTGTTCTTAACAACATTTATGATTAATACCAATTAGATATCTATTATTGTTCCTTTTTTTAATACAAAGTTTTTAATTTTAATTTGACTTCATTTTTTGTATTTTTGTAGTGTTTTTTATTATTATTATTATTAAGCGTTTGATTATTTGGCATAATCTACTTTATCACTCATACCGCATTTTTTTTCACTAATTTTACTAATGAAGGATGTTTTATGGTAGTCCTTAAATTGTTTTGTGCAAGTGACAGCTTTGGCAATATTTTTAAAGTATTACATTGATTAATATACTCCATAGCTTATTTTAAGTTTACTATTATATCCCAGAGCTTATTTTATGTTTATTCTTTTTTAAACTGTGATAGTTTATTATGGTTTGTTATTGAAGGGGAGAGGGGATTATATTCATCTTATGATTGATTTAGTGATCACTAAAATAAAAATTATATGCAAATAGTTACAAAACCAGTAGTTATAAGTAATAGGTTTAAAAACATATTTTTTACGGTAAATTTAAACTTTTATGAATATTTCAGATTGATGAACAAAATATTTCTATCAAAAAAAATCATTAATACCAATTTTTTATAATAAAATTTCCGTTTAACGAATTTTTCAGAATTACAAATTTGATTTTCGGTCTCCTGCAACAAATCAGCAAAAACAAATCTTGCAAAACCACACAAGGGCGTCATTCAAAATTTGATATCATTATTTTTAAGACCCATATTTAGAATTCATATCTAAATGCTGCGTCACAAACTTTAAACCTATTAAGAGTTCTTGTATGGGGATATATCATTACTTTTTAGAGGTATGATCAGAAGGTAATAAATTAGTTTCAAGGACGAATTTCAGAAATTTGCTTAAATAAATATACAAATCTGTTTTCGTGCAATATGAGTGTTTGATTAAAAAAGTCACAACAAGCTCTTTGTAACAGATGTGTAACAGAAGATTGACACGTTTTTGTTAAAGAATTTATTCACTGGAGAATCGAACAATAACCAGATAAAAACTTATGTACATATTATTTAATGTTTGACTTTTTTAACTAAATAATGCTGATATAAAAAAAATTAATGCTACTTGAATGCATTAATGTTAATACTACTTCAATATAATAATAAGTTTAAAACAGAATGCCCACCAATTTAGGTAAAAATAGTATCATTAGCAGCCTGACCGACATAAAAAGTCGCCAATTTAGTAGTCATTTTCTTAGTTTTTGTTCCCAAAAAAGTAGCATTTTTTGTATAATTTTGTAGCTAAAAAATAAACATACGTCACTTAATTTCAGTTAAGAAGGAATGAGTAAAATAAGAAACTTCATTCGTTATATAACAAAGCACATAGTACATTCATTTTTTATGGTACGATTAAAAAAAAAACAGATTAGACTGTTGGATGAATGATCAATAGCAACTTTTAAAAGAAAAGGGAGTTGACGAAAATCGAAATCTGCTTTTTAAGTTATTCACCTGGAGTAAGCTACAAGTAGCCAAAAACTTGAAAATAGAATGAAAATTACAATTTTTATTCAAAAAAATCACCCAAGTCTCCTTTTCTATAGATTAGTAGCAAAAGTCACCTTTTTAGACGCCAGGGAACACCCTGTTAAGTCAATAATGAAGTTATTGTTAATACGATAATTTTGTTTTCTTTTCTTTAAATAGATGGCGCCGAACTAGTTTTTGAAACGAAAGACCAGGAAACGACGTATGATCGTAACTCTACGAATCTTAGTTTTTAATCTGTAAATAAATGTTTCAAACGAAATTTTTATACTTTTTTTTTATTCTATCATTTGATCTCAACTAATTCTATTGTTTTAATCCCTACCGAAACAAGTTTATCACTGATTATTGTATAAATTCATGAACTGGCTACGGCTGATGACAAAGTGGAAGCGCGGCGTATAATTCTTCCGCGAAACCAGATGACCGTGTCTTATCACCCAGTGGAATGAAGTTATTTTCAGTATACGCGGCAGTTAAATAGTCCTCTCTTTAAACTAGATTAAATTTTTATAAAAAAAAAAAAGTTTTCTTAAATAATCGGGCGACATCAGTCTCCGATTTCAGCACCGATTAAAATCATATATTAATATTTAAAAAATCGTTAGAGCGGATTTCGAGAAAAAAAGGGGACACGACAAAAAGCCCATAATTAGCTGTATAATATAGAGTGTCGCAATTTGTTGGCGGTTGGTTCGTTGGTGTAGGCTGCGTCACTCGCAGAACTGTCGTTCTCCGTGATATTATGAATTCCATTTTTTTAAACGGAATTTCAACTCATGTTCCTTTCTTAATTATTGATATTTTTGCATTACTTTTATTTATACATTATTGAATGATATCATGCAAAACAGCGCTCTTGGAAAAATGATGCTTTGCTGTACTGTTGAATTCAACAAAAATTTGCTAGTTCAACTAAAATTTCGTTAGCGCTTTTTCAGCTGAATAACTTTGTTGGATCAACAATGAACAAAATATTTTGTAGAATCGACAAAACTTTTGTTGTTTATTTATTTATTTATTTATTTATTTATTTTGCGTCATATATATTTTAAAACGGTGAAATCTCTAATACATAAAATTTACTAATTTAAAAACAATCAATAAAAATAAAGCATGAAAGTGGAGAAATATTGAGCTATGAGAAAAAGACATATAAAATTCTCATTTGTGAAAATTAACTCCTACATCGCCTTAATGAAACCAAAATAACCTCCAAAATATTAAAGATATTTTCAAGTTTTCCCAGAATTACAAAAAATAAATAAATAAAATAAATAAATAAATAAGAACTTTTGAAAAATATATATATATCACCAATCTGTGTTTATGTACTCTTTAAGTATTGCATTTTTTTATGTTTTTAGAATTTATTTCTTGCATTGCAGAGTTATTTGAAAAAGAGAGTTTTCATTTTGACTATCTCAGTGTTTAAATATTCTTTAATCTAAATACTCTCACTGCTTACAAAAACACGAAATAAAAATGTATTTTGCAATAAAGTAAATTAAGATGAAGTTATGATTTTTTTAATTAAAAGTATTTTTCTCGTAATGAATACTTCAGAAACTAATACACGTACTTATATATTTTTTAGTAAATTAAATCTAAGAAAACTGGGAAATCACTGCATATAAACCAGAATTCAACTTCCTAGTTCTCAAGTTAAAGAAAAAAGAGAACGTAGAAACTCAAAAGCATTTAAGAATTCTTAATTATTTAGACAAATCAAGAATTTTTTTTTAATTCTTCATAAGTTACGAGACTACGGTAACCTACTTAAAAAATAATAAAAATGAGTGGGGAAGTTCCTCAGCACGAGCTCATTACGAGCTGCGTTAATGATATGACAGAAGGGCGAAAAGAGCTAGGTACATATTTCTTCCCTTGCACTAACGAGATACACCGCAGTTTCAAGAATTTTGCTCTTTTTCCTTAATAACCTTGTTCGGCGCAGGTATTTGTGAAAGTTGCAAATAAAAGCGATTGAATAGAAAAAACTTAGCTACCCCCTGGGTATGAAATTTCGCAACTATTGCGTTCGTTTTTATGGCGCACTGAAATAATTAAGGGAGGGGGGAGGGGAGGAATATCTCTCAGACTTACTTTCATTAAGCATCGCAATATGGCTCTGTTAATCTGCTCTAGGTCATTTGCACAACATAATAAGGTTCGTCTTCTAAGATTTAGGTTTAATTGACAAAGTAAATCGTACAGCCTTAACTTTCTAGTTTTGGAGAGGATTAAAACATAGCCTGGCGAAACAAAGAAATAAAACATTAAAATTTAAGTGCCAAAGGCGCAAAGGCGACAAAACCGCATAATTTGGTATCTCCACGAGATCATACAATGAATGAAGTGAACCATAATTTTATCAAGTACTAGCTGTGTTCCCGTTCTTCGCACGGTAGAAACGGAAATTTTCCTTACGTGTGTAATTCCAGTGATGTAGAATCTTAAAAAAAAGCAAAATTATTTGACTCTCGACGTAAAGTTTGCGTCATCAGTACTTACCTGGCATCAATGCAATATAATGTCTCAAAAAAACTACGTCAGTGTCATTTGCGATCAGAAAAGTGAAAAGCTAGACGGTTTGTAGAGAACTTCTGACTTTCAAAATGTCATTTTTCTACATCATACTGTTTTTAGGTTTAAGTTGTAGCATTAAACACCTCAGACACTACATGAAATGGACAACCGTTTATTTTAAAATAGCTGAGCACCCGCTCTTCATACGGGAAGATGCGAATATTTTACTAAAATCATATCTGTTTGTGACAAAACAGAATTTCATTTTTTTTAAAGTTCAAGTAATCTCCTCTGTTGAAATTAGTGCGGGATATATTAACGCGAATTAGAATTACTTAGTAGAATTACTAGAATTGTTCAGTTGGTTGTAAGACAACCATTGAAAAAGGATAAACAGAACACTTTTAATTTCATGAAAGATTTATTAACATGGTATATTGCGATTTATTCATATTGTTACGAAAATCGCCAAGTGGGTGTATTTTAAAGCATTCCAATGAGCACCGTAAACAAAAAAAAAATAACACTTTGTTCCACGGCTCGCAGCTCAAAATAATACAAGAAACATTAACATAACAATAACAGAATCAACCGTGCCCTTCAAAGTCTATCACTCAACTGAACCCCCAGGAGAGAAATCCTAGCGTTTTTATAGAGATGATGACGTCACCAGAATTGCCGAGAAGTTTCTGGAACAATCTTCAAATTGAAATACGGTCTCGAGATATGAATTGTCTAGAAACCGCCATTTGTCGCCAAGGTCGCCAAATCCGTCGCCAAGTCGCCAAGACTACTGGGTTACCATTATCGGAGGTCCGCTATCATGCCTGCAAAACTAGTTTCACGACGGCGCATGCAATACGGGAGCAAATTAAATTATTATTTCGCAACACTGCTCCCCTCTTTAATAAAACTGACGACCCGGCAGTCTAATCACACAACATTATGATCAGTAGCACCATATGGAGCTAAACGATTAATGTGGATGACCCTCGGTTTTGAATTGGACGACTTCTGGACTCTGTAGATAACGTCGTTCAATTTCTTAACAACTATATAAGGTCCTTCCCAGTTCTGCTGCAACTTAGGACTCAGACCTCTCCTTCGTTTTGGGTTATACAGCCAAACTTGATCACCCTCCTTAAATTGGTGATTCGTTGCTTTGGCGTCGTAACGAATCTTCATTCGGTCACTCGCCAAATTGATTCGCTCTCTGGCAAACGAATGAACTCTTTCTAATCGTGCTTCTAAATTACTCATGTAATCATTTTGTGAGGAGGACGTATCACATGGTCGTCCAAAAACAATTTCACTGGGTAATCGAAGAGAACGGCCGAACAACATCTCTGATGGAGAATATCCGGTCGTCTCATGGACCGCACTTCTGTAAGCCAGGAGAAACAGTGGCAAATATGTATCCCAATCGCTTTGATTCTTCGAAACGAACAATGAAAGATGATTCAAAATTGTTCCATTGTACCTCTCGACCATGCCATCGGACTCGGGATGTAACGGTGTTGTTCGAGTCTTCGTGATTCCCAAATATTCGCAGAGCTCCGAAAATAGTGCTGAATTAAAATTTGTACCTTGATCCGAATGTAACATCATCGGCACTCCATAATAAGAGATCCAGTTGCGAACGAGTTCTTCAGCTACAGTTGAAGCTTCCTGATTCGGGATGGCAATCGCTTCTGACCATTTGGTAAAGTAATCCATCAGGACTAAGACATATCGATTGCCTTTCGATGTTGTAGGCAGAGGTCCTAGGATATCTAAAGATACTCTCTCGAAAGGCGCTCCAACGTTATAGCGCTGCAAACGACACTTGGTTTTTATTTTAGGTCCTTTCCGTGCACCGCAATCGTGGTGCCATTTTTCAACATCGCTCTACACCATTTTTCAACATCGGCACGAATTCGACCCCAATAAAATCGCTCCCTAGTTTTATTTAACGTCTTCAGCACTCCAAAATGTCCTCCACTTGCACTATCATGAATCTCCCGCAGAACCTCTGGAATTCTACTACGTGGGAGAATTAATTGCCATCGACTTGATCTTCTGTCATCGCTCTCCCATTTCCGATATAAAACACCGTCCTTAAGATGTAAAGAATCCCAAAGAGCCCAGTATCACTTTGTAGCGGGACTCTCTGGCGCGATCTCTTGCCAAGACGGTCGATCCGCGGAATTTAGTTTCTTCTCCAAAATTGGCCTAATACTAGAATCTTCTAACTGTGCTCCCTGTACTTCGCTCGAAGCCCACCGATCCACAGTCGTTGCAGTCAAAACTTTCACGAAAGTATCCGTCTTCGTCCCGTACTTTTTCTCGGCGTTCACGCAGTGTTCACAGTCCTCTTTACAAGGTCGTCTGGAGAGAGCGTCTGCATTTCCGTGCGAAGTTCCTTTGCGACGTTCGATTTCGAACTCATACTCCTTCAGCCTTTGGATCCAGCGAGCTATCTGTCCCTCAGGTTCTTTAAAATTCAAAAGCCATCTCAAGGAAGCATGATCAGTCCGGAGCAGAAATTTCCGTCCATAGAGGTAGTGATGGAAATGCTCAATAGATTTAACAATAGCCAGCAATTCCTTACGAGTGACACAATAATTCCTCTCTGGCTTACCCAAGCTCTTGCTGATGTAAGCTATGACACTTTCACCGTTTTCTGTTCTCTGCGAAAGCCCAGCTCCTATCCCTTCATTACTGGCATCTGTATCCAAGATAAAGGCTTTGTCAGTCCGGGGATATGTCAAAATAGGAGACGTCGTTAATGCCTGCTTTAGACTAATGAACGATTTCTCGCATTCCTCTGGCCAATTAAAGCTTGCTTGGGCTTCAGTCAATTTATGTAAAGGTCTCGCTATTGTTGAGAAATTTCTTACGAAACGGCGATAATAGGTGCACAGTCCGAGAAGACTTCGCAGTTCACGTACCGTTTCCGGACGAGGCCAATCGGCAACTGCTTTAACTTTTTGTGGATCAGTCTTAACTCCGTCTGCAGAAATAACGTGACCAAGATAAGTAACTTCCTTACGTAAAAATTTGCATTTCTTCGGGTTTAGTTTAAGGTTAGCATTTTGTAATCTAAGAAACACTTTACGAATATTATTTAAATGTTCTTCAAACGTTTTTCCCACTATAATAATGTCATCTAAATATACTAAGCAGGCCTCAGATGAAAGTCCACGTAATACAGTCTCCATTAGTCTTTCAAAAGTAGCGGGGGCATTGCAAAGACCGAAAGGCATTACCTTAAAGTGCCAGAGTCCTTGTCCGGTGGTAAAAGCTGTCTTTTCTTTGTCTTCTGGTCGGATTTCGACTTGCCAATACCCGCTCTTTAAGTCCAACGTAGAGAACCACTGGCTTCCATTCAGAGAATCTAAAGTGTCATCTATTCGCGGGAGGGGATAGCAGTCTTTCCTCGTAATATCGTTCAGTTTCCGATAGTCGACACAGAAACGTGTCGATCCATCCTTCTTTTTAACCAGAACGATAGGTGAGGCCCAAGGCCCCGACGATTCCTCTATTATGCCACCGTCCACCATTTCTTTAATCAGGCGTTCAGCTTCCTCTTTCTTTGCAAGAGGCAAACGTCTTGGATACTGCTTGATTGGTGGATGATCCCCTGTATTAATTTTATGTTGTGTCACATTGCAGTGGCCCACATCAGCGTCACCGGTAGAGAATAAGTTTTGGAATTCCTGCAGATTTTTGCACTGCTATTCGCTGTTCCTTACTAAGTCCTTCAAGATTCTCTAGCATTAGTTGAAAATGATGACTATTAGAATATCCTTGAGGACGGACGACGATATCCACCACTGGTTCACACGTGGCAATAACGGCCCCTTTTTCTACAGTCTTGGGTTTATTGTCCAAATTCAACACTCGAATAGGTATAGCTTCCCCTCTTAAATCCACGAGTGCGGCGGCTACCAAGACCCCTTTTAAGGAGAACTGGCTAGGAAAGTTCGTTACGACATACGTCGAACGAACTTTCCTAGAACCATATACGAACTGTCCATATACGAACTGTTCCATATACGAACTGTCCAGAGACTTCAGGAACCCCTTGGATAAGAAATTCAGATCTCGCGGGTATAGTCGTCTTCTCTTTCGCGAATATAGAACATGATTTTGAACACTGCTCGCTTCCTGAAAACAAGGAAATTTCCTCCCCTCCTGCCCGTATCTCGTTCTTCTCTAAGTCTACGGTAAAGTTAATTTTTTGAAGGAAATCCAGTCCAAGGATACAAGGGTCAGTGATGTTAGCCACGTAGACCCTGTGCCAGGGCCGTAGCTATTCCGTTTTTATAGAGGGGGCTCCAAATTTTCCAAGGGGGCCTTTCATATATACACACGTAGACATATATAACACACGCATATATGTGTGTATATATATATCAGAAACAATTCAGTAGTTACAGAGATGCCCATAGAGTGTAATGTATTAGAATTATTTTGAGTGTTCCAGTAAAAGAACTATTTGTGCATAAATTTTAGCTTATGTTACTCAAGACAGGGTAGATTTCTAATAGTGACAAAATTTTTAGACTCGGTTCAGTGGTTACAGAGATGACAATCAAGAATAATGTTATTCTTATGAGTGTCCCTGTAAAATTGTGATATGTGCTAGAAAAAGAAAGGTAGCCTATATTACTCAAGAATAGTGTACCTTTTTGTCAGCGAAAATGTTTTAGAATCAGTTCTGTCATTACAGAGATACAAATGGAGCTTAATGTAATTCTTATGAGTGTCCCTGTAAAAGAACTATTTATGATGTATGCATAAAAGGTAGCCTATAATACTCTGAAATAGTGTAGCTTTCAATCAGTGAAAAAGTTTAAGAATCCGTCTAGTAGTTACAGAGATACCGATAGAGCATGATGTATTAGATTTATTTTAAGTGTCCCTGGAAAAGAGCTATATTTATGTTATATGGGTGAAAATTAGCCTATAATACTCAGGAATAGAGCAGCTTTCTATCAGTGAAGAAAGTTTTCGTATCTGTTCAATAGTTACAGAGATACCCTTAGAACGTAATGTAATTCTATAAGTTCCCTGTAAAACAGCTATTTATGCAATATGCATTAAAAGTAGCCTGTACTACTCAGGAATAGTGTAGATTTCCATCAGTGGAAAAAGTTGTAGAAACAGCTTAGTAATTTCAGAGGTGCCCATGGAACGTAATGTAATTCTTATGAGTGACCCTGTAAAAATACTGTGATATATGTATAAAAGGTAGCATCTATTACGCAGGAATAATGCAGTTTTCTATTAGTGAAAAAGTTTTAGAATCGTTTCAGTAGTTACTTGGACGCCCGTAGAGCATAATGCATTAGAATAATTTTAAGTGTCCCAGTAAAAGAACTATTTGTACTATATACATGAAAGATAGCCTATAATACTCAGGAATAGTGTCGCTTCCTATCAGGAATAGTGTAGTGTGAAAAAAATTTTAGAATTGATGTCGTAGTTACAGACATACAGATAGTAATGTAAATCATATGAGAGTCTCTGTAAGACAATTATTTGTGATACATGCATGAATTTTAGCTATGTTACTCAGAAATAATGTAGCTTTCTGTCACTGAAAATTTTTTTAGAATCGATTCAGTGGTTACATAGATGCCCTTAGAGCAGAATGTAATTTTTGTGAGTATCCGCGTAAATTTGTAATATATGCATGAAAGGTAGCCTGTAATACTCAGGAATAGTGCAGTTTTTCATCACTGGAAGTTTTAGAATCGGTTCGTTAATTCCAGAGATCCAAACGTAATTCGTATGAGTATCCCTGTAGAAGAATTAGTTGTGATATATTGTTTCGAATTTTTGTGGCTGTTCTGGGGTTTGAAGTAATTTAAAATTCGTATTCCACATGTCAAATAATTAAATTTTGCATTTTGCTGCATCAAAATTGGTTAACTAGAACGGAAGATAAGAAATTTTGGGGTTTCCCATTGGTTAACATCGGGTTTTGTAAATCTCGAGAAATACTGGAGCTGACCTCACTCTTCGGGACTTATTTTTGGTGCCAAATTTGGCGATATTTTCCAAAAAGTCGCCAAGCTTGGCCACATTTCGGACATTTAGCGGGATTTTTCCAATGGGTAAAAGTTTGTTTAAAAGTATATAAAGTTTGTTTTCTTGCATTAATATTACGTAATAGCCTAGCGATTCAACTGCATTTCTATGACGTACTCAAAATTGGCTCTTTACGGGGATCCTTCGAGAAATTTCTCCTAGCTTCTGCGACACCTATAAAAGGACAGCACATTCTCACAGTTGAGTTTTAGTTTGCTTCTGTCTGCTGATGAGAATATTTTTAGAATTGGTTCAGTATTTACTGAGATGCCCGTCTAGCGTTATGTATTAGAATGATTCTGAGTGTCCCCGTAAAAGTAAAAGAACTATTTGTGATATATGCATGGAAGATAGCCTATAATACTCAGGAATAGTGTAGCTTTCTATCAGGAATAGTATTGTGTGAAAAAATTTTTAGAATCGATTCAGTAGTTAGACAGACAAACAGATCGCAGTGTAATTCATATGAGTGTCCTTGTAAAGGAATTATTTATGATATATGCCATCAATTTTAGTTTATGTTACTCAGGAATAGTGTAGCTTTCCGTCAGTGAAAAAATCTCATGTGGACAACACATGACTGCCTTGTACATCTATTAAATCAAAAATATTTTCGGCCCACTTCATCTATACTTATTTTGTTTGAAAGAGATAAAATACTGCAGTAATAGTAAGGTTTAGCGAATTCTACCCAAATATTTCCGATATCGCCAAGCTGGGTTCAATTTGAAAGATTTCCTTCTGACATTTCATTTGCCGATATTTCACCAAAAGCCGACAAGCTTGAGATAGTTTCCAAGATTTTGGGGATAGCCAAGGTAGTCATTGACCACAGATTTTCAATGAATTGAATGCATCCATGCGCCTTAATGTATTTAAGTCATTTGGCAGACCCTGTAAATAAATTACCCAGTGGATTGCAATAAAAAAAGATATGCACAGTTAGATGTTACAATAGTTCTAAATTCAAAATTCTACGGGTAAAAGTTTTCGAGTTATGCAAAATACGTAATAATTTTTGTCCCCAAATTTGGTGATATTTCGGAAAAACTCGCCGACAAATGGCGAGATTTTAGGCATGGACCAAACAATGACTGACTATCGCCAAATTTGGCAATGTTTCGCCAAAACTCGCCAAGGACGATGACAAAAGTCAGTTTTGGGCATGGACCCAATGACTGACTATCGCCAATTTGGCGATATTTGGGCAAAACTCGCCATGGTCGACGACAGACGGGGAGATTTTAGGCATGGACCGAACAATGATTGTCTACAGATGTAATATATTGAAGATGTCCATAGACATTAATGTACTCCGCTTAGATCAGAAGCTCTCACAAATGCTGTATTTCTCACACAAAATAAAACACTTTCACTGGCAAAAATTCAGTGAAAATATACGAGAGATAACACTAACAGTCTCTCAAGACTCAGCAATCAAGAATTTACACACAGCACTTAAATTCAAAGCTTCATAAACAGCGCGAAACACCGCTTCTATCACAGAGCAAAGCAAGCGTACTCACTCTCTCAAAGCTTGATCAACACTGAACTGGGGCTTCAGAAAAACGCTTATATTTATACTCGATGCAGAAGCTACAAGAATCTTCGAGAAAAGTCTATTTCTCGAAGATTCCACATAAAATGGGAATGTTGATTACGTCATAGAAGAGAAATGTTAGGTTATTATGCGTTTTTAATGCGGAAAAACCAACTTTCAGGCCCCATTTGGAAAATCGCGCCAAATAACCAAAATGTCGCCACGCTTGGTGACTTTTGGTGAAGTGTCGCCAAATTTGGCGCCAAAAATAAGTCCCCAAAAGTAAAGAGATCGAAGCCCTAGGACCCATATTTCTCGAGATTTCTAGAAACCCATAGAAGAACAATGGGGAAACCGAAACCTCCGTATCTCCGGTACTAGTTGACCGATTTTAATGCAACAAAAAGCAAAATTTAACTATTGAACGCGTAAAATACTAATTTTGAACTATTTTAAACCCCAGAAAAGCTGGTTGCCCCGAAAATTCTTAACAATATGTATGAAAGGTACTCATATTACTCAGGAGTAGCATAGCTCTCTGTCAGTAAAAAAAAAAATCAGATTCAGTTCGGTGGTTACAGAGACCATAATGAATTAGAATTGTTTTGAGTGTCTTTATAGAACTATTTATGCTAATACATGAAAGGTTTTCTATAATCCAGTGTATAAGCACTTTAACCCATACTTTTACATATATTTGAAACAATTACTTCCATTTGTTTAATTCTATTCTTTAAAATTTTAGCCCATTCTTTAGAAATATATTATTGACGAATTTTTTAAAAAGCATAGTTATACCTTATATTTTTGCCTTAAGTCTAACGATAATGTCCCTTTGTTCAAAGGCATTTTTAATATAACACTTTGATTCTATGTCCATTATTGACACACATTATAAACAGCATTGTTATACCGTGTATTTCTGCATTATTTCCAAAAATGAACGCCCCTTCGTTGAAAGTCATTTTAAATAAAAGTTTAGTGCACTGTTTCAAAGTATATTATTGACAAACTTTCTTAAAGAGCATTGTTATACCGTGTGTTTCTGCATTATTTCCAACAATTAACGTCCCTTTGTTGAAAGACATTTTTAATAAATGTTTAGTCCACCGTTTTAACGTATGTTATTGACACATATTTTAAGAGCATTGTTATATCCTGTATTTTTGCATTATTTCCAACAATTACGTCCCTTTGTTCAAAGTTATTTTAGATAAAGGTTTAGTCCTCTGTTTCAAACTATATTATTGACACACATTTTAAAGGTCATTGTTATACTGAGTATTTTTGCATTATTAGCAACAATTACTTCCCTTTGTTGAAAGTCATTTTAAATAAAGGTTTAGTCCACTGTTTCAAAGTATATTATTGACACACAATTTTAAAGACCTTTGTTATATCGTGTATTTTTGCCTTATTTCCAACAATTACGTTCCTTCGTTGAAAGTCATTTTAAATAAAAGTTTAGTCCACTGTTTCAAAGTATATAATTGACACACTTTCTTAAAGAGCATTGTTATACCGTGTATTTCTGCCTTATTTCCAACAATTAACGTCCCTTTGTTGAAAGTCATTTTTAATAAATGTTTAGTGCACTGTTTCAAATTATATTATTGACACACATTTTTAAAGAGCATTGCTATATCGTGTGTTTTTGCCTTTCCAACAATTACGCCCCTTTGTTGAAAGTCATTTAAATAAAGGTCCACTGTTTTAACGTATATTATTGACTATTTTTGCCGTATTTCCAACAATTACGTTCCTTCGTTGAAAGTCATTTTAAATAAAAGTTTAGTCCACTGTTTCAAAGTCTATAATTGACACACTTTCTTACAGAGCATTGTTATACCGTGTATTTCTGCCTTATTTCCAACAATTAACGTCCCTTTGTTGAAAGTCATTTTTAATAAATGTTTAGAGCACTGTTTCAAATTATATTATTGACACTCATTTTTACGAGCATTGTCATATCCTGTATTTTTGCCTTTTATTCAACAATTACGCCTCTTTGTTGTAAGTCATTTTAAATGAAGGTTTAGAGCACTGTTTCAAAGTATATTATTGACAAACTTTCTTAAAAAGCACTGTTATACAGTGTGTTTCTGCATTATTTCCAACAATTAACGTCCCTTGTTGAAAGTCATTTTTAATAAATGTTCAGTCCACTGTTTTAGCGTTTGTTATTGACACACATTTTTAAAGAGCATTGTTATACTGAATGTTTTTGCTTTATTGCCAACAATTACTTCCCTTTGTTGAAAGTCATTTTAAATATTAAAGGTTTAGTCCACTGTTTCAAAGTATATTATTGACACACATTTTTAAAGAGCATCGTTATACCGTGTATTTCTGCATTATTTCCAACAATTAACGTCCCTTTGTTGAAAGTCATTTTTAATTAAGGTTTAGTGCACTGTTTTAAAGTATATTATTGACACACATTCTTAAAAAAAATTGTTATACCGTACATATTTTAATTGATTCTAACGTTACACCTTTGTTAAAAGAAATTTTTGATATAGTCTATTGTTCCAAAGTATATTATAGCCACATTTTTAAAAAGCATTATTATACCGTATTTTATAGCATTGATTTAAAAAAATTATGTCTCTTTATTGAAAGTTATTCTACTAATATGATAAATGTAAAAGTTCGCATTTTTGTGTGTTTGGGTGTTTTTGACTCAATTACGAAAAAACCGTAGAACAGATTTGCGTAAAATGTGGACTGAAAATAGCTTACGCCCTGTATTAATATGCAGTTTACCTTTTATGCATATAGCATAAGTAGTTCTTTGACAGGTACGCTCAAAATAATTCTAATACATTACGTTCTATGTACATCTCTGTAAGTACTGTACAAGTTCTAAAACTTTCTCCCCTAATAGAGAGCTACACCATACCTGTATTTTATAGGCTACCTTTTATGCATATTTCAAAAATAATTCTTTTGCAGTGAGACTCATAAGAATTGGATTACGCTCTATGGCATCTCGGTAAATGTTGAACCTATTCACAAACAGTTTTCATATTCAGAAAGCTACAATACCCCGTGTATTATAAGGTACCTTTATCTATTATATCATACTAGCTGAAGTACCCGTTCTTCGCACGGGAATGAATATACTTTTTGATATTACGATTTGTGGTGATTACTATTCATTGTAATAAAGAGATATAGCTAAATGGATATCGCATTATATTGTGTTCAATAACCATGCATACCGAATTTCAAGGCAATCGTTTGTACGGCGCAGAAGGCCATGCGGCGTAGCGCAATCTAGTGGCGAGTTTTAGCAAAACGGATACGGCGAAAATATTCTTCGCATTCAGATATCGATGAATACGAAATTTCAGGACGATCGGATGGACAGCCCTGAAGTTCATGTGTTGAAGCGACATCTAACGCGAAACTCTTCCCCATGTTCAAATATCTATGTATACCTATTTTCATAGCGATCAGTTGCACAGTCAAGAAGTGATACACTGCAGGGCCATCTAGTGGTTAATTAAAGTAATGATTTGCTACAGCGCCGTCAAGTGGCGAGTTATAGCAAAATGGATAACGCCAAAATATTCTCATTGTTCAAATAGCTATGTATACTGATTTTCATAGCGACCGTTTGAATGGTCAAGAATTTGGCCTGCTGCAGCGTCATCTAGTGGAGAGTTAAAATAATAATGCATTGCAGTGCCATCTAGTGGTGAGTAACTTCAAAAGGAACACAGTTAGAATATTCGTGCTGAAATGTGTAAGTATAAAAAATTTTATGCCGATTGGTCGAACGGTATAGAAGTTGATGCGTTGCAGCCCCATTTAGCGGCAAGTTACAGCAAAATGGATACTGAAAAATATTCTCCGTGTTCTAATATCCGCGTGTACCAAAATTCATCGAAATCGGTTGGACGATATTCGCATAGTAAACGGCTAAACGGAATAGAATTTGACGTTCTGCTGCGCCACCTGGTGGCAAGTTATAGGAAAACGGATAGCATAAAAAGCTTCTCCATGATATAAGACTTAGGTGAACCAAATTTCATGGTGCAACGGTGCTCAACGGTGCTGGAGTTTTTCAACCTCATACACACATACCAACATTCATTTTTATCTATAACCAGTGTCATTATATATCCCAGTCTCAAATAAAATCCAGTTTCAAATCTAAGCCTCGCCAAAGTGCCAACATACGCCATTTTGCAAACGTTTTTTCAGGAAATCATTCGAAGCATTGACTTAGTAGCAATCAATATGGGAAATGGTTCGACCGCGAAAAAGTAAAGCAAGCCTTTATTTGAAAAGTGGAATCCCTTAATACAGCCGAATTTTTTAAAATTATCAACTATAACGGGTTTTATGCATCGTTACTCCGATGTACTAAATGAGAAGATTTCAATTTTCTGAAATTTGGCGGAATTCCCCAACTTAACTCAATGTACTCATTTGGCGAGAATTCTGGAGATAGATCGCTTGAAATCCCTTAACAACTGCATTATTTCTTCACGGATCATTAAAATTTAACGCTGTATTCTAATAAAACCTTTGCACTTGTTTTCAAAAATCTATTTCCTTAAGCTCTCAATAAATTGCGCCAAGCCGAAATCTGTGCAAACCGCTAGAACTCACTTTCTCAAAATCGGCATTTGAGCCATTTTATTTTTTCGCCAAACTAAAAAAATTTACCTATTAGCCTCGGAAATCTTCAATTCTTATTGTTTTGCGTATTAAACATTTCATTCCTGCTCCGATTTCCCATGCACACGATATTATAATTTTTAAAAAAAATAACCTTACGAATAGAAACTAACAAAAAAAAAATCATTATTATTCTTTTATTTTTACTTTGAGAATTTAAAATATTTTATTCGGCAAAATCGCCACACATGGCAACCACGATCCTTATTTCACACATTTTTCACTGCAGGGGTTACAATTATGAAAAGCTTTTTGCGTGGAGAGCATAAAAAATCTCTTAAATTCCGGGAACGGGTGGACTTTCAAAGTTTTAAAGTGGACTACGATTTATTCTATATTATGTTACATATCTGTGCTAAATTTCAGGCCGATAGGTACATTTTTGTGGATTTGTATACAAATCAAATCCACAAACAAACAAACAAACAAACAAACAGAATTTCATTTTTATTTATAAGATAGTAGTTTTGCAGCGACACTCATAAGAATTACATTACGCTCTGAAGGCACCTCTAATACTAAACGGTATATATTGTTAAGAATTTTCGGTTTGTTCTGTCTCCCAGATATTAAAATTATTCTAAAATTCGTACCCTTCGAGTTAAATAATTAAATTTTGCTATTTGTTGTATCAAAATCGGTTAACTAGAACGCGACGTACGGAGTTTTTGGTTTGCCCATTGGTTAACACAGGGTTTTCTAGAAATCTGGAGAAATTTTGACGCTAGAGTTTCGGTGATTTGACTTATGGGAACTTATTTTTGACGCCAAATTTGGCGATATTTCGCCAAAAAGTCGCCAAGCTTGGCGACATTTCGGTCATTTGGTGTGCTTTTACCAATGGCACCAGTAATGCTTGTTTTCCTGCATTAATATTGCGCTGTAGCTTAGTATTACTAATCTCCATTTCCATGACATAATCAAATTTCGAGCTTTATGCGGGTTCTTGGAGAAATAGCTCCTAGCAAAATTTTCGCTTAGCTTCTGCGACACCTATAAATAGAAACAGGGCAGGGCACAAGAGATAGTTATATTCGAACTCAAATTGAGTTCGATGCATTACTCTGTAAATTGTGCTATTGGAAGCAGTATTTTGCTTGTTTATGAGTACAGAGTGTAAATTCTTCATTGCTGAGTCCTGAGGGACTGTTTATGATTTCCTTTGTACGTTTCCATTGAATTTTTGCCAGTGGAAGTGTTTTATTTTTTGTAAGAAATACAGCATCTGTGAAAGCTTCTGTACTGAGAGGAGTATTACAAGCAAGGTACTGGCCATTAGTGTCTGTGAATTTTGCACAGCTGATTGTCCGACGAAGTTCTAGAAGCAATAAAATTTGTGTTCCATCCTGACAAATGGACCTTTTACTAGAACTTTCTACTTACACTGGACTTTAAAACGACGTACCTAAGAATCAAATCCCGAGGAAGCCAAGATCTCTGTAACTATTGAACCGAATCAAAAACTTTTTCTATAATAGAAGTCTTCTATTCCTAGGAGTAAACTAGTTAAAAATTCGTATTCTACGGGCCAAATAATTAAATTTCGTATTTTGTTGCATCAAAATCGGTTATCTAGACCGGGAGATATGGAGTTTTGGGTTTCTCCATTGGTTAGCATAGGGTTTTCTAAAATCTCGAGAAATATTGATGTTAGAGTTTAGCTGACGTCACTCTTGGGGTCACTTATTTTTGGCGCCAAACTTGGCGATATTTCGCCAAAAAGTTGCCAAGCTTGGCGATATTTCGGATATTTGGCGCGATTTTTCCAATGGGACCTATACATTTCATTTTCCTGCATTAATATTGTGTAATAGTCTAATGTTCAAGTGTATTCCTATGACATAATCAAAATTCGCTCTTTAAGGGGATCCTTCGAGAAATTTCTAATAGCTTCTGAATCCCCTATAAATACGACAGCGTGCTGCCCCAGACTATGCTAACCAGTCTATTTTTGATTGCTATGAGAAATAGACGTCCGTTCTGTGTCCTGACTCTGTGTTAGCGCTTATAGAAGTAGTAATTTACATGTTTTTAAAAGTGCGTTTTTAAGTGCTGTGTACATTCCTCTTAGTCTTGAGAGACTGTTCCCTCAATCCCTCATAAGATTCCACTATATATTTTACTTGTGGAAGTATTTTATTGGGTGTGAATTACAACATCTGTGAAAGCTTCGTTACTGAGCGGACTGTTAGAGCAAGCTACTGGCCGTTAGTGCCTTTGAATTTTGTACAGCTAGAAGCAATAATGTTTCATCCTAACTTTACTAGAACTTTCTATTCCTACCGGACTTTAGAAAGGCGGACACAGAAATTAAACAGAGTTTTCTGCAACAATTGGCTACCTTTCATGAATTTCTTAAAAATAAAATAAAAGTTTAAATAGCTCTTTTACTGGGACACTCAAATTAATTCTAATGCATTAAGCTGCATAGGTATTTCTTTGACGTCTGTACTGATTCTAAAAATTTTTTTTACTGATAGAAAGCTACACTATTCCTGAGTATTATATAGGTTACCTGTCATGCATATATCACAAATAGGTCTTTTACAGGGATACTCATTCGATTTACATTACGATCTGCGGAACTAATGAACCGATTCTAAAACTTTTCACGGACGGAAAGCTGCACTATTCCTGAGTATTGTAGGCTACCTTTCTTGTATTATCTAGCATACTTTAATTCTTTTACAGGGACACTCATAAAAATTACGTTACGCTCTATGTGTACCTCTGTAACTATTAAGCCGATTTTGAAAATTTTCTCACTCATAGAAAATACGTTATTCCTGGGTATTAAAGGCTACCTTTAATGCATATAGCATAAATAGTTCTTTTACATGGACAATCAAAATAGTTCTAATACGTTACGCGCTAAGGACATCTCTATGACTACTGAAACGATTCCAAATATGTTTTCACTAACAGAAAGCTTCACATTCCTGAGTATTATGGACTACCTTTTATTTCCCTCTATTCTAAAAAAAAGTAACGACCGCTGCCGCAAGCTTGTTCTGATATCTCCTTCGAAACCGTGAGGATTTGAGTTTCGACGAAGGTGTCCACGAATTCGGAAAATTCTGGGGAAGCCAATAAGTTGACTTAGACTTCGAAATTCGGATTATTTTAGAAGATATTAATAAAAAAAAACTGAAAAAATAAGCATAATGGTTACCAGGCTGCATAAAATCATTCATGCCTTTGCAACAAAGCAATTCCAAGTGTGTAGAATCACGTGAAACTGACAAACATGAATGACACCAATTGTATGTCAAATTTAAAAGTTTGTGACATAAATAAGTCAAAGTGTGTTACACTAAGGTCCTTTAGATAACAGGAGTTTAGAATTACCGATTATTCGTTTTTCCAAAACAGAATAACTAATTTTAGCTGATTTAAAAAGCACCCTTTTGGCATCAGGTACAGGTACGATCTGGCAAAAGACTATTTCTCCAAGCAGGGTAACTCTAAAACGTGTTTTTCAAAATGTTAGCACCCAGTATCTTGAAAATGAAAAATAATTAAATTGCACATTATAGTAAAACCGGTTAGGTTCAGCTTATTTTCTACAGTAAAAATGTTTGGCGACGTTGACCATGCCATTATAGCAGTTACAGTACAGCTTGGATATTTATCAGCGCGGCGAGATCATATATTTCGTGCTGCTAAATACGCCAATCTGCAAAGAATTATGTATATGAATACATGGATGACGATTTACACGGTAACCTTACATGAGCAGTAATTATTGGTCATGAGTTTGTGTAAATCGCCAAATAATGAAAAGTCGCCATGGGTGGCAAGCTATTGTAGCTGTTCCGTAGTTTTTATCAAGGGAAACATATAAAGTACTGTTTTCTTCGAACTAATTATTAACTATACATGTACGTAAGTCGCCAAATTATGAAAAATTGCCATGGGTGGCAACTACGCAAGGTTTTCCAAAGCTTTTACATAATTAAAAATAGTGAGAAGTTTAAATATTTATGTTCCAGAGAATATACATAACCAAGCGATGTGTAGCTCGGTAACATTCTATCTGATCCAATCTTAAGTTTTTTCTTTTGAAATTATGCTTTTTTTATTAATACGCCTTATTAGGGGCCGAATGCATCATATGGAAAGCGAGCGTAGCGAGTCCAGTGGCCTTGACCCCTAGTCTCTCTATTCTAAAAAAAATCTGATGTGTCCAACACATGACTTCCTTGCACGTCTATTAAATAAAAATGTTTTCTACGCACTTCCTCTAAACTTATTTGTTTGAAAGAGATAAAATATCAATAATAGTAAGGTTTAGCGATTTCTAGCCAAATATTTCGATATCGCCAAGCTGAGTTCAATTTGAAAGATTTCCTTCTGACACTTTATTTGGCGATATTTCACAAAAAGCCGACAAACTTGAGATAGTTTGCGAGATTTTGGGGATAGCCACAGTAGTCATTGACCACAGACTTTCAATGAATTGAATGCATCCATACACCTTAATGTATTTAAAGTCATTTGGCTCACCCTATAAATAAATTCTTAGTGGATTGCTGTCAAAAAAGATATTGAAAACAGTTAGATATTATAATATAGTTCTAAATACAAAAGTTCAAAATTCTACGGGTTAAAGTTTTAGAGTTATACAAAATACGAAATAATTTTTGGCGCCAAATTTGGCGATATTTCGGCGAAACTCGTCAATGTCGACGACATTTGGCGAGATATTAAGCATGGACCAACAATGAGAGATTATCGCCAAATTTGGCGATATTTCGCCAAAACTCGCCAAGAACGATGACAAATGGCGATACTTTGGGCATGGACGAAATGACTGACTATCGCCAAATTTGGCGACATTTCGGCAAAACTCGCCAAAGTCCAGGACAGTCGGCGAGATTTTGGGCATGTACCAAACAATCACTGTCTGCAATTGTATTATATTGAAGATGTCCATAGACATTAAAGTACTGAAATTCTTTTCGGTGGTCCTGTAAATAAACTCTCCAGTAGATTGGAACCAAAAATCGAGATGCACAACTAGATGTTACAACAATCTTATATATAAAATTTCATGATAGTTTTTGAGGTTTGAGAGTTAAATATACACACACGTCACTAAAAGTCGCCAAGCTTGGCGACTTTTGGCACAGTTCTTGAGGGAGGCACGTGACCGTGGTCGGACCATTACCTAACTTATGTGGTAAGACGGTATTGTGCTTGAAATGGATGAATGCCCCTAAAATTGCCATTGACCGTAATGTATTGGAAATCTTTTGAGTGTTCCTGTAGCAGAACTGTAAATGATAAAGACACCTTTTTTAATGGAGAAATTCATTTTCTAACTCTTTTCAGCATATATCACTTCTGAGTCGTTTGAAATAGCCCAATACCTCTAAAAAACGCTTTGATGAATTTCGGCCCATAGAGCGTAATGTATTTCGAATCTTTTAGGCGGTTCTGTAGATAAACTATCCAGTCGAATGGAACCGAAAGGGGAAGTGAACAACTAGATGTTACAACAATCCTAAATATAAAGTTTCAACATTCTACGCCTAATAGTTTTTGAGATATGCGAGTTTAATGAATTTCGGCCCATTGAGCGTAATGTATTTCGAATGTTTTGGGCGGTCCTGTAGATAAACTATCCAGTCGAATGGAACCAAAAGGGGAAGTGCACAACTAGATGTTACAACTATCCAAAATATGAAGTTTCGAAACTCTACGCCTAATAGTTTTGTAGTTAGGCGAGTTTAATGAATTTCGGCCCATAGAGCGTAATGTATTTCGAATCTTTCGGGCGGTCCTGTACATAAACTATACATTCGATTGCAACCAAAAGGGGAGGTGCACAACTAGATCATAGAACAATCCTAAATATCAAATCTCAACATTCTACGACCAATAGTTTTTGAGATATGCGAGTTACATACATACGTACGTACGTACGTACAGACGGCATGGAAAAACTGACCACAATAGACCGGCCGCTGGTCAAAATGAGTTGCAGACGCGTTTATATGATCGTGCATGCTAGCCTACGATGAGATGCATCGAAAAAATTCTTAAAATTAAATTTAGAGGTAGTCAAAATCGGTTTTTTAGTCGAAATTTGGCCCCCAAAATTTTTCGGGATCACATTACTTCCTTATACTACGTACAAGGAAGTAAAAAGCAACGGCCGCTGACGCTGCATCCGCTGTCAAGAGCTTGTTCGACTATCTCCTCCTAAACCGTGTGGGTTTGAGTTCCGACAAAGGTGTTAGCGGATTCGGAAAATTCCGAGGAACCTGATAAACTGACTTAAATTTCGAAAATCGATTTATTTTAGAAAATATTAATAAAAAACTGAAAAAATAAACATAATGGTTGCCAGGTTTGGCATAAAATCATTCATTCCTTTGCAAAAAGCATTTCCAAGTATGTAGAATCGCGTGAAATTGACAAACATGAAGTAGAATGACACCCATACGCGCCAAATTAAAAAGTAAATGAAATAAATAACTCAAAGTGTGTTGGACAAAGTTGACAATTTTCAAATAGTACGTTCGCTTAGACAACAGGAGTTTAGAATGAGCGATAATTCTTTTTCCAAAACAGAATAACTAATTGTAACTGATTTTAAAAGCGCCATCTTGGCTTTAGGTACGATCTAGCAAACTGGTATAGTTCCAAGCAGGGTGAATCTAAAGAGCGAGTTCCAAAATGTTAGAAATCAGTATCTTGAAAATGAAAAAATAATTAAAAATGCAGATTATTTTAAAGCCGGTTCTGTCTAGCTGGACTATTTGCTACCAATAGAAATATTTGGTGGCGCTAACTATGTCATTATAGCAGTTATAGTACATTTTGGATATTTGCCAGCGCGGCGAGATGATATAATTCGTGGTGCTAAATACTCCAATCTGCAAAGGATTATGTATATGAAAATATGGATAATGGTTTTCAGGGAACCTTACATGAGCATTAATTATAGATTGTAAGCATGTATAAATTGCCAAATAATGAAAAGTCGCCATAGGTGGCAAGCTATTCTGGCTATTCCGTAATTTTTATCAAAGAAAATATATGAAGCACTGTTTTCTTAGAGCTAATTATTAACTATACATATACGCAAGTCGCCAAATTATGAAAAATCGCCATAATTGGCTAATACGCAAGGAGTTCCATGGGTTTCACATAATTAAAAATAGTGCGAAGTTTAAATTTTTATCTTCCAAGGAACATGCAAGAACCAAGCAATATTTAGTTCGGTAACATTCTATCTGATCCAACCTTTGGGGGTTTTTTGTTTAAATTATGCCTTTTTTACGAGTAAGCCTTATTAGAGGCAGAATGCCTCATACGAAAAGCGAGCGTATCGAGTCTAGGGGCCTTGGCCCCTTGTATATAACAAAAATAGTTATTTAACACGGACACTCATAGAATTGAGTTACGCTCTACGGGTATCTCTGTAACTGCTAAGCCGATTCTAAAACTGTTTTCAGCGATAGAAAGCTACACTAACTCACATTTAACTATTTTAAAGATTTTGGGGGGGTTGACTTTTCGAGGGCTCCTTGCGTCGCGGTGTTTCTGGAATCCTCCGCTGCGTCACTGCGTAAGATTGCTGGAAAATAAATAATCAAATTACTCTTATTATGAAGTTGTATATCCACTTTTGAATGCCTCACCGGGGCCACCTTGGGGCCGGGGGCCATCATTGCGATCGCCGACCAGCTGACCTGGCCAGATTTTTATACATAAGGATAGATACTGTAAAAACTTATTTTAAAAAAATATTCCTGGTGCCTGTTAATTGCTCTAGGGGGGCTTAGGTTTTTCCAGGGGTGGATGAGCCGTCCATAGTGCCCCCAGCGCTATGGCCCTGCCCTGTGCCGGAATTTCTTGGATCCACATTCAATGGATACATCCAGTTTTCCTTGTATCTCTGACTTTTCACCAGTAGCGGTCTTAATAGAGACGCTTGGAGACGTGTAGAGCAATTGTTCCTTCAGTTTCATGGCGAAGTCCGATTTTAGAAGAGTGACATTCGCACCCGTATCCACTAGCATCAAACAAGGGATACCACAAATGGTTCCTTCAGCATAAAGTCCAGTTTCTCCTCCGCTAAGTGCGGAAACTTCCAATTTCTCTTCAGGGGCTTTATTCAGGAAAGGCAGCCTCCGCCCCGCAAGACGCCCAAGACCTAGTTTTCCTGTTTGGGGAGAAGTCACGTCGCATTCTCTTTGCACGTGTCCCCTTTCGTGACATCTCCAACAGATCACGTTCGGATTCCTTCGGAGAGAGCCCCATTTCCCAACAGTGAGACTATCCGATAATTCCTGGGGTGCCTTGAGTACAGAATCCAATTTATCAACCTTTTCCTTGGCGGCGTTTCCCTCTATATCCACAGACCTCACATGCCTGGGTGTTTCCGAAACGGTTCTCACAGCTTCATATTTCATGCTATACGCCAGAGCTGCCTTCAAATCTTTCGGGTCCACCAGTCTCGTAGAGTGTTGTGTATCTTCGTCCCTGATAGCGTCGACGAAGTACTGGGCTGCTAAACTTTCTCGAACATCTAGGGGACATTCCGCGTAAGCTAGGCTCCTCAATCGCTCAACATCGGCGGCTAATACCTGTAGACTTTCTCCGGGCCTTTGTTGCCTTGCTTTCAATTCAGTTCTATAAAACTGGGTAAGAACTGGGTAATAACCTGGATGGCTATTTCCAAATCGAGATTCGAGAGCCTTTTCGGCGGTCGGCAGGTCGTTCAACTTGTCATTCGGTATTCCTAGGAGAATCTCCGCAGCTGGTCCTTGTAGAGAGGCCACAAGTTGACTGGCCTTGAAGCTATCCGTCCATCCATTTGTAGAGCTCACGACGTCAAACTGAGTCTTAAAAACAGTCCAAGATGTTTGGCCGTCAAATGTTAAATGCTTTACAGTCGGTCTAGAATTAATAATTTCTCCACTTGCCAAAATATTGCTTGGCTTCCTCTCAAGAACAGAAAGTCTCTTTTCAAAATCGCTCATTTGTTCTTGTACATTGCTTCGTACTACCTCGATTTTTTCTTGTACGTCGCTGATCTGTCCTTGCAACTTCGCTTCGTACTCCCTCGACTCTTTCATGCACAGATTGTATTTGAGCCTTCATTTCTTCTTGTCCTGAACGCATTTTCTCGTGTAGACTCTCTAGTCCCAAAGACATCTGTTCTTTCATATCTAACATCATAGCAAACAGTTTTTTCCATTTTATCTTCCATAGCTGCTCTGGTTAATGGCATTCAAACAGATCCTATGATCCCACTTCCTGACACCAATGTTACGAAAATCGCCAAGTGGGTGTATTTTAAAGCAGTCCAATGAGCACCGTAAACAAAAAAAATAACACTTTATTCCACGGCTCGCAGCTCAAAATAATACAAGAAACATTAACATAACAATAACAGAATCAACCGTGCGCTTCAGTCTATCACTCAACTGAACCCCCCGGAGAGAAATCCTAGCGTTTTTATAGAGATGATGACGTCACCAGAATTGCCGAGAAGTTTCTGGAACAATCTTCAAATTGAAATACGGTCTCGAGATATGAATTTTCTAGAAGCCGCCATTTGTCGCCAAGGTCGCCAAGACTACTGGGTTTCCATTTTCGGAGGACCGCTATTATGCCTGTAAAACTAGTTTCACGGCGGCGCATGCAATACGGGAGCAAATTAAGTTATTATTTCGCAACAATATTATCCTTACAAATCTACGAATACTAGCTATTACGTATATTAATACTATCGATCCCCGTTTCTCCCACTTCAAGGCTCGATTAAGAGAAACAACTTATATTATTTGGCACCAACGGGACCTTTTTATTTTACGACGATTATTTGCAATTTACGCATTAGCACAAACAATAATCATTTCAAATAATGGTTGCCATTAAGGAAGCTCTCCATGTATATTTAATTTATACATTGTTTGTAAGATTGGCGTATTTAGCACAACAAAACCTTTCATCTCACCGTGGTGGAGAATATCCAAGCGGTGCCATTGTAAACACCCATGTATCCAATAAAGCGATATCTTATAAATCCTCCATGGTTCTGTCTCCTGAAAATCATCAAACCGTGAAATCTCGAGGAGCTATTTAAAATCGCTTTAACTGTGACCGAACGTTACAGTTGCAGAGTTTACAAATTTCACGCATTTTTTTAATTTATGAAGTTACTGTTTAACTGCCTTAAAAGATACCCCGGTTGGTTGAGGGAGTTAATTTGGATATTTCGTACAGTAGTTTTCAAACAGCATCATATTAAAACTTGCAACGACGTTGAAAAATTTTTAGCTTTGTATAGGACCACTATGGAGGAACGCAATTCAATATTAAACTAAAACTATACACGCAACACATGCATATGCTAGGAAACATATTAACATTTTTAAATAAAGAACGGATTAAAATACCACCTATAATAATAACAATCGTGAATTTCTTGGTTTATTTTTATAGTAAGTTTTAATCAAAATATCGCTTCCTTGCGTTAAAAAAAGATCAGGAATAAATGCATTAAAATTGTGGCGTAATTTTTACGTATCTTAAAGCAATTGACGTCATAGATCCTCACTTGCGAATTGAAAATCCGGTGCCCCATTTAAAAACTCGATCGATAGGCTGAAAAAAAAAACATTTTTCCTAATCCTTCCTGTGGCATCTCAACATAAATTCTCCTGCCATGATTTATTAACCCATTTATGCCTAGTGTCCCTTTTTTGGGACGGCATTTTCGCTATTAGTCGAAAACGTTATTTATTTTTCCTAGCCTTTATTCACGAGTATTGAGCCTCAACTCTACAAAATATTTTAACATGACCAAGTAGGATGTTGATATTTCGATTTTTATGCATTATGATTTTAAAATAAATCATCCCTTGTTCAAGAAGTTGACATCAGAAATTTATCTATTATTTCTGTTATCAGTAAAAAGCGAAGAAAGCCGCAAAAATATCCAGGCACAAATGGGTTAATGTAATGCAAGCTCTCCGCGTTAATGCTATTAAATTCTAAACATTACGATACATTGAAATTCGTAAAAAAGCACCTAATTCATATAACTTTATTTTAAAAGAGGGAGAAAGGAACGTTTCACGATTTGTCAAAATATCAAAAAGTTATGACGGATAGAATTCAAGATGCAACAGTTTTAAAATTATTTTACGAAAAACATCTTCAAAAAAGATACTTAGTTTAAAAATTCCTAAAAATCTGTAAATCATGTTACATATTCAGGACAACTGTTTTTAAAAGAAAATTTTCACCTCTATCCGATGATACAAATGTCGTTTTGCTGCAAGCGTAATTACCGCCGTTATTACGAATTAGATGAGGGAAAATGCCAAAATTCGCATAAAACATAAGATTTTAAAAAAAATTCTGGGTCGAGTTTTAAAAAATCGCTTCGAGGTGCATAACTTCATGTTAAGAACTTTCTGAGTACCAAATTTAGTGTTTCTATGTGTAACCGTTTGTCCGTAACTCCGCTGACGGACAGACATCTTCTTTTATAATAAGTAGAGAAAACTAAAGGTTAATTATAGTTTGAAATTTTTCAATTTGTTCTATGGTACCAGCTGCTGAAAAAAAAAGGGAAACAAAAAATTTTCACTTTATTTGACCGTCGTTCGTCGTACAGCTAGGTTACATATACCAATCTCTTACGAATAGCGTACCAATTTTATTTGTTATAAATAAAGTTTGTGTAAGAGACCTCTTCATATTTAAATAATATTATATCAAAATAGGTTTTTTTTCGTAAAATATTTGGAGATTTCATTTATTATATAAACAGCAAAAAGCTTTATAGTCTCTGTGATTTTGTAACAGATTATATTTCATAACCGCACAGGTATAGTTTTACGGAGAATGCCTGCACAAATTTAGTAACAGATAAAAATTCGAATTCATGAAAAAGACAAATTGAGTCATAGAAAAAGAATATAATTTAATTTTAGTGCCAGAAAATAATCGGCATCACACAAACGTCAAAAATTTCTGCGAGAGAGAAAAGAAATGAAGTAAAACTCTTAGAAACGTTTCAAAAAAATAAAATCTGAACACGGAAAACCCTCTTATAAAAAATAGCTCCGATAATTTTAACTAAAACTATAAGCTAATTTTTTTTTTAATTCTTTTAATCTTATACCTTTGCAGTTAGAGAATAATATGCATGTCTCCATTCCCGCCAAAGAAAGGTGGTAACAAAATATATGAGCACACAGTCTAAAGTAACACATACAACATGGTTTTAAAAAAAAAAGAGTATTCATACATTTTATCAGACTTTTTGGGTGGGAAAAATGGAGAAAAGGCGGATTTCAAACACAGATACGTACGACAGAAATAGATTGTATAATAACACCATCATAACATAATATCGCAAAAAGTACTTCCGGCGATTTTCCTACTGTCATTTTTCGAAAACGAGAACGGTAGATACAACTTTTTATCTTTGCCAAAAAGAAAAAAAAAAGAAGGGGAATTGGATAAAATGGATTAAACGGTTGTCACATTGACCCTGTTTCCCATGACTGTTTGCAGCATGTAAACTAATGAAATTTATATATTCCGTTTGCATGAGCTATAAAAGAACGATGAAGATTTGCTCATGTACATTTTGTACAAAAATGAAGCTGATTTTAAGTATCTTTTATTCAACTAAAATTACAATCTTACACTGCCTCCTTCAAAGCAATTCCTTTGGAAAGTCACACAGGCTTGAAGATTATTCCACACTTCATAGCACTGTTGGAAGTCAAATAGTGAAGAGATGCTAAACTTAGCTCAAATCGGTTAAGGCCCTATTAACATTTCCTAGTGCCTAAAAGAATGATCTCTGGCATGGATTTTCCCCCGCAGAAAGAAATCGCATGATCTCAAGTTGATGAGATAAAGAAGCTAAAAATCCACGATAATGTTCCATTGGCTAAAAACTCCTTAACTGAAAGTTCAATTTTTTGTAGCAATTTCTTAATCCCCTATTTGCTCGGCAAAATCGGATGAATGGTCGTGTGGCTCAAATTCAACTCTTTTCCAATCATTCTGATAGACAGTCGACTGCCAGAGCGCACAAGATCTCGCATTCTGGCAATATAAATTGGGTATTTCTATAAGTTATAGGCCTTCAAATGTTACAGTAACCATCTTCAATCAATTCTTTTCCGTCTGAAAATGGTTTTATAAGCCATCCAAAAAACTTTGGACCTACTCAAATATTGTTTCTCAATAGAGTTTCTGAAGCTTCATTGGCGTTAGGGTTTTACCCCAAGTTTAAAGCAAAATTTAACAGCACAACGTTCTTTTTCAGAACGCACTAGAAAAAAATTAAAAAGAAAATCATACGGTCAATAGTATTGCCAGACTCTCTGAAAGGTCTCTCCTAAACGTCATAGAATTCCCGCCCTCCAAAAAATATATCTTTTAAGACTTATCCCCAAGTGTTAAAAAACTTATTTGGTATAATAAATTGAATATTTTAAAAGAAAAATTACTTTATGACGCCTAGTAATTTATTTCTTATAATTATTGACTTTATGCACTCTTTTTACTAAAGCTGCAATGATTGTGTAGGGGCTTAAGAACCATTCCATCATACTCCGAGTCTGTGTTCGATTCTCGACCGTTTGGGTGCAATTCTTGACTATAGGTTTAAGTGTTGGTCCACCTATTAGATGCATCCATAATAAAGTGACGAAAATTTTCCGGCCTTGGTTGGTAGTGGCCAATGCCTATCAGCGGCTAATGCCCGCCATTAAAAAAAAAAAAAAAAAAAAAAAAAAAAACTATTTCTTCTAATAATTTATAAATAATTATTTTTGAAGTTAGTTGTTTTAGACGTGTAACCGAATGCTTGACGCATTTTTAGTAAATATCAGGGTTTCTATTTCTTTAGACGCAGTGGTTTCTGAAGATACCTGTCCACCATTAAGAGATAAGCTTTACAGCGAACCAAGCTCCTTAACTCTTTAGCTCCCAACACCAAGATATCTCTTAATTCCCAGCAAAACGGCCAAAAAATGCCTTCCTCTATCGAAGGAAAGCGAGTACTTTTATCACTGATTTGAGGGTTTGGAACCTCCCTTCTTGAGATTCCTATTGTACTAATCCAAAGAAGATCTACCCACTGCACACTGATACATTCGTGCATGCCATGAATACACGGATTATCTGTTTTTTTATTCTTCCTTAAGTTCTCAGGTCTGAAGGGATGTAAAATTGTCAATAAATCCTGTGTTGGGCAGGAAAGAACTCGCTCTTAGGTGGCCAAGCCGTTTCGGGGACACACATCAGCCGGCCGTCTGATCTGTTACGGGTTCTGAAGAGTAAAACTCGTGCTTCAATTAAGTTTTGTGCCTGCTCTGCTTAACTTGTGCAGCTGGCCAATTCCGCAGTACAAAATCTCATGGACGCCTGTCCCTTATTCCCAGTGCCGTACGCTCCTGAAAAGCATGTACGTACTAATTCTGGCCCATGTCCTTAGGGTCACCCTAGGCCTTCCCATGTGGACCCCCAATAAAATACTGCCTAAATAAGCTGACATCCTCAGCGTAAGGAGCAGAATTAACCTACTCATGCACAGGCTCTGGATCAAGCACCTCTGAGGCACTTCCTCTCCGACTTTCTTCGTATGCCCTGGTTCCCTCTTCTTCCGGAGCTTTGGAGCTACTCTGTGGACTTAGCATCCCTGAACAAACACCTTATCCTGGCTGCTCCCTCTGGTCCGCAAGTGTTTGTATCCTGGAAGCTTTTTCGACAATCTCTGCTCATCTGCAGTCAGGGAAGCAGAAAAAGTAATTGTGAAAAAAAAAAAATTTCTACGCAGTATTGAGTTTGTCCTTTCTGTCTAGAGTGTCTTATATAAACAGTAACACGAACTTTAAATAATGCCTACAGTTCAAATAAAATTCCCCTTTGTTATTAGTTTCAGAAGACATGTATCATATGTGGAAAATAGTTTTTGATGAATCAATGCACAATATAAAAAAAAAAGTGTCTAAATGTTTTCAGGCAGAGTAAAATAAAAGAAAACAACAAACAACCTTTCATAGATAAAATAATATTTTAATAATAGCAAATATACATTATAGATGATCACACACAACTGCTACTCCCGGAATAAAAATTATTAATAAAGCATTAAAAAATAATTTTAAGAAATAAAGAAGAGAGAACCATAAAAGAAAATTAAAGAGGCTCTTAAATAAATGTGTGTCATTTAAAATACATGCAATATCACAAAATAAAAATCGGTACTAAAAATGACATTTCTGAAAGTATGAACAAAGCGGGAGAAAGGAAAGGAAGTTAAAAAAGGCAAGAAAGGCTATGGTAAAAATGTAGCGTGCTGGATCAATGGTAATAAATATATTGAATATCAAGATTTCAACATCTGTGCTTGCTTTTGAAGCCATTCATATGTAACAGCAACATCTTTAAAAGATCCTTTATCGATTCTGAAAAAAAAAAAAAAAAAACATTTAACAAAATATTCTGATGTCTAAAATTAAGGCTACAAACACAAAATCAGTGATAGCTGAAGAAGTATTTGGTTTATTGTAGCAAAATTTCACACCGGGGCAATTGGCAAAGCAATTATCAAAGGACAAAGCATACAACAGCATAACAAAAAACTCAGCTGTTCGAGCCTCGTCAGGGGGAGACCCCCCCAGAACCCCCCCTAATTTTTTAGTTTCATTATTGCCCTATTAAAACAATATTAATTGACTATGTCATCTTTCGTGTATTTTGCCTGGTAACCCTGTGTTGAAATTTTTATGATTGTAACCTATTTAAAGAAAAATGCATGTGATGCATATTCTACAGCTTACGAAATATTGTAACAATAGATTATAGCTGTTGTGAACTAATATTATTTAAATGCAATCTTACGGAGCTTATAGAAATCGGTGGTTTACGTAACACATACTAACATTTTCAGCGGACATTTATTCTTACTTTTATGTCGCATTTTCATGTCTCATTTTTATGTCACATTTTCAATAAGAGGGTGAGAGATAAAATGACATAGTCATTAATATCAAAAAGAGGTGGGAAAGGTCCATCTTATATGGAGTGTGGCCGCCGTGCACTTCTATACAAGCCTCACAACGATTCGACGCCCTTATTAGCAATGGCGGCTCGTGTGTTATTTAAAAGGAGGTTCACAAAACAAATTTCGAAAATTAAATATGCAGATACGATGCACCTTAAATTAAAATATATTTGCTTTTCCAGCAGTTAAAGGAAGACAATGCACGCGAATGAAAGAAAACAAGTCATCTTTGGTCTTACATTTCGTCACCAACATAAGTTTTAGCAAAGGTGCTGTCTTGATTCATTTTATTTCAATTTTTTTTTAAAGGACAATATTGAAAATTGTCATTGCTTTACCCCCATCACCCCCCGGTGTCCAGAAAGGGACTCCCTGATTTCAAAATTAAATTATCTCGAAAACAAAGATCGATAGAGGAATGCAGTAAACGGTATGTTTATTGTGAAAGCTGAAGAATTTTATACAGCAGTTTGAAATAATAGTTACAAAAGCTGCTAACAGATGGCGCTGTAATCGCCATACGTAATGCCTAGTATAAATAGTGATCCGAAGCCCAGAGTGATCAGTTCCACTACTGAAGCGTGAAAGGAGGTTAGCGTACCGAAGGAAGAGATTAAAACCATGTACTCTATTGAACAACGCGTTTTTCTGGTGCTAGGGTACCACAGGTTAAAAGAGAGTCCTGCGGCAACAAGGCACAGTTTTCAAGCACGATTTAATGTTCCAAAAGGACCCGATGCGAAAACCATTCATACGCTCTTCGCCAAATTTCAACGAACAGGCAGTGTAACTGATGATCTAGTGGGGAATGTTAGCCGCAAGCTAACTGCAGTTACGCCTGCAAATGTCGCCACAGTTTCTGGAATTATTCAGCAAAATCCAATGTCATCCTCCGTAGAATTGCATCTGAGACTGGTTTGAAGTGTTCCAGCACGCATAAAATACTGAGAAAGAGCCTACACATGTTTCCATTCAAAATTCAAACTCACCAGGCCATACCCGTACGAGCTGTGCAACAAAGGGTTGACTTTGCTAATCAGATGCTCACAATGATTGATAGTGAAGAATTTGATGTTGGCTGCATCTGGTTTACAGATGAAGCACACTTTCACCTGAATGGATTCGTGAATAAACGGAACTGGCGATTTTGAGGTTCCGAAAAACCATATTTGTGTGAAGCGAAACCCCTGTATTCTCCTAAAGTTACTGTGTGGGCTGCAGTATGCAGCAGAGGCATTATTGGCCCTTTTTTCATTCGAGAAACGGTCACTAGTGAACGTTACGTTGCAATTTTGGAACAATTTGTCACCACACAGCAAGTGTTAGAGGATCGACCACTTACTGAATGGTTTATACAAGATGGAGCCCGACCACATCATACCGAACAAGTGTTTCGCTTTCTTGATGAATACTTCGGGAATCGAGTCATTGCTTTAGAATATCCCAAATTTATTGTTGCAGGCATGGATGGGCCTCCATATTCGCCGGATTTGACTCCCTGTGACTATTTTTTTGTGGGGCACATTGAAAGACTTTGTCTACCCGAAGCATCCCGCCACGCTGGACGAGCTTGAATCGGCGATCTGTGTGGCATGTGAATCCATTTCTGTTCAGACACTACGAAATGTGATGGCAAATTTCATTCTTCGTTCGCGCCACCTCTGTAGTGCCAATGGTGAACATTTTGGAAACATTGTGATGTGATTTTTTGCAAAGAAAGTTTTCATACGATTATTTCATTTATGTATGCTGATAATGAGCTGTACAGCGTACAGCTGTTAGCAGCTTTTGTAACTATTATTTCAAACTGCTGTATAAAATTCTTACAGCTTTCACAATAAACATGCCGTTTACTGCATTCCTCTATCGATCTTTGTTTTCGAGATATTTAATTTTGAAATCAGGGAGTCCTTTTCTGGACACACGGTATCTGCTTATTTACTGATGGGCAATTTTTTTGGCATTGCATCTTCGGGAAGTTCTTTCAATCCTAAAAAGATAAAATCGGTTATCTCAGCTTAAATTTTTAACTGTTAGTGATTTTTCGAAAGACGATAAATTATGGCTTTCAATTTCTTTAAATTATGACATTCAAAAACTATACATCCTATGTATATTTGAAAACTTCACTAGAGTGCCCTTTCCTGACAATACAATAAAGTGGCCAAAATGGCCCTAAATTATTTCTACGCCATTCCTCTGGGGTACTTTGACCCCCTAATAACACCAAAACTAAAAGAGGTAAATCAAAAATATTTGAGATTTATTCTTTCTTGTGTAAGGCAATACAAGAAAAATAAATCATGAAATTCTGGGCGGGGGGCGGGAAACCTGCCTGATTTACCCATGTAATATGCCTCTTAAAAAGTATTGTTATCAATACAAAGCATACATTACATATGAATTAATAAATAAGTATTATACATTAGTAAAAAAGAATCAAACCTACACAACAAAACATAAATGTAGTAAAATAGAATGTCAAAACATGAAAAATTTAATTTTACAGCATAAAATTACTATATTAATTGAGGAGAAAAGAAAGAGGAGAGAAGCTAAAGAAACAATAACAAACTTTTCTTTCTTTCTCTTTTTCCTTGGGGGTTTTTGTTCAACCAGTTCCTTTGATTGTTCCTCAGATATTGGATGAGAATCAGAATACAAACAAATACTTTCTATAAAATAAAGTAATAAATATTTAAAAATTATAAGAAAACTTTTAACTTTTATTTATATAACTAGGGGCAAAGGCCACTAGACTTGCTACACTCACTTTTCATAGGCTTATTCGTAAAAAAGGCATAATTTCAACAAACAAAACCCAAAGGTTGGATCAGATAGAATGTTACACATTGATTGGTTCTTGTATGTTCCTTGGAACATAAAAATTTAAACTTTGCACTATTTTTAATTATGTTAAACCCATGGAACACCTTGCGTATTAGCCAATTATGGCTATTCTTCATCATTTGGCGACTTGCGTATATGTATAGTTAATAATTAGCTCTAAGAAAACAGTACTTCATATTTTTTCTTTGATAAAAACTACGGAACAGCTAGGATAGCTTGCCACCAATGGCGACTTTTCATTATTTGGCAATTTACACATGCTCACAATCTATAATTACTGCTCATGTAAGGCTCCCAGAAAACCGTTATCCATATTTCCATATACATAATCCTTTGCAGATTGGCGTATTTAGCACGACGAATAATATGTGATCTCGCTGCACTGGCAAATAATTAATTGTATTGTATTAAAACTGCTATAATGGCACAGTTAACACCACCAAATATTTCTACTGGTAGCAAATACTCCAGCTGGACCGAACCAGCTTGAAAATAATCTGCACTTTAATTATTTTTCATTTTCAAGATACTGAGTTCTAACATTTTGAACTCGAGGCTTAGATTCACTCTGCTTGGAAAGATGCCATTTTGCCAGATCGTATCTAATGCCAAGATGGCGTTTTTAAAATTAGTTATAATTAGTTATTATGTTTTGTAAAAATGAATAATCGCTAATTCTAAATTTCTGTTGTCTAAGCGAACTTACTATTTGAAAATAGACAACTTTGTGTAACACACTTTGAGTTATTTGTTTCATATACTTTTTAATTTGGCATAAAATGGGTGTAATTCTGCTTCATGTTTGTCGATTTCACGTGATTCTACATACTTGGAATTGCTTTGTTGCAAAGGAATGAATGATTTTATGCCAAATCTGGCAACCATTATGTTTATTTTTTCAATTTTTTATTAATATCTTTAAAATAATTCGATTTTGGAAATTTAAGTCAGCTTATCAGGCTCCTCAGAATTTTATGAATCTGTGGATATCTTAGTTGAAATTCAAATCCCCACGGTTTAGGAGAAGATAGCCGAACAAGCTCTTGACAGTGGCGGTGGCGGCAGCGGCTGTTACTTTTTTTAAAAATAGAGAGAAAGTTTATAACAGTGTAAGAGACTAAAATATTTTTATTCAACAAATCCCTGATTATTGTCACAACAATTCCCAGGCTTATTCTTAAAATGGCTTACTACTTACTTGATAGTTAAAGAATTATTACACAAAACACCACATTCAGAAAAAAGTTTATTGTAAAACACTTTTAAAACTCCTTTCAGAAACATATAAAGAAAAGATTAATTAAACCTCGTGAACAGTATTAATGTTTCTAAGGTTGTATACTTTTAAATTAGTGAGGAGAGATTTGGAATCTAGTAAATGTTCCTTATATATCACTTATGTATGCATAAAGTACCCAAAACAAGGGAAATATTCTTTTTTTTTGGAGGGGGTGAGGATTGAGAGAGAGAGTTATACGAGAGGAATATGTTGACTTCTTACAGAACTCTACATCAATTCTGCTGTTAAATGCTTTTGAAAGTCTGAAAGTGACCTATTAGACAGAAAACTTATGACAAAATTAGCTTTAAAGGATAACATAATATGCTTAATATTACACATACCAAGTTTATTTACAAAAAATTCATTTTCAGCTACTGGCCTGTTAACTTCTTTAATATGCCTACAATAACAACAGTAAAATTAGTAAACATTACAAAATTAGCTATGAAGTTTAATATAGAAATTTAATAGCATTAGTCCAATAATGAGGCTTCAATCATCACCAAGTTAAAAGGTTGAGCTACAACATTAGTTACACTCAAATTATTGGCATGATATAGCAATTATACTTTGGATATTTTCCTTTCTGAAATTAAAGGTGTTTTCATTCCATCATCATTTTCTTGTTGTTAATTTGCCTTTTTTGAATAAATACAAATTAATTTAATAAATATTAAATTTTCTGTGAGTATTTTACAAAAAATAAAGATACTTTCATATAAATAAAAAAGTAACAATTTTAAAATGTGTTCTTTTACCTTTGATTACTGCCAAAAATACATGGTATCAATAATGGTAGTTTAATGAGGATTGACTGTACATCTTTATGTCAACAGAGTAAATGAAAAATCTTGGCAATTATTAAAAGCAAATTACGTCATAGCTTTGTAGTGATCCAAAAATAAAACTCTACACAGTTAAGTGTTATTTTTTGCTGTTTAATATCAGGAAGGGGGAGGGGTCACTTGATTTTCCTGTATCAGACAAAATTCAAACACACAGATGTTCACCCACAAGGAATTCATTTAAAGTGGTAAGAAATTTAATATAAATCATACTTATCAAGATATTTTGCAAGTTTAGAGCTGATAAAATTCTGGAAACCAGCATTCTCACCAGCTGTACAGTCTTTCTTTTCAATTTCACTAAATTTTTAAAAGAAAAAAATTAAGAGAAAATATTTTTCTATATTCTTTATCACATCAAGCAAATAAATTTTTAACTACTTTAAAACTAAAATGTAGAACACATAAAACCAATAAAAATATTACTTACAACATTTTTTTAAATGCATCATTTTCTTGAACATCATTAATAATTAAACAGAAAATAATTCTGCCTGCATATTTGTAAGAGTCGGTGCTGGAGCAATCTGTCATTGAAGGCAAGAGGGAGAATCTGTGTTTTTTGTCCAGGTCATCAATAAAGGGATAGTTGGGGGGGGGGGGGCTTATGATCCTACGAAATCCACATGATAGATTGAGGCATTTTCTGACTAGGTAAATGATACCCACTTGCCCGGCCTTTAATTGCCAAGAAGTTGTGTGCACGGAGGCAATCTTGTGCTGCCACAAACATTACCTCATGACTCTCGCAGTGCATATGGCTGATTACTTTGACTATCTTGATAACTTACATTTACCTTAATTGAAATAAAGCTCCTTCAATATTTGCTACCTGTAGTGATTTTCTATTTTGGGGCAATTTATGCATGTGCATAATTAGTAATAATTTCAAATTAAAAGATAGAAGCCAAAAATTACAGAAGCCCAGTTGTATAATGGTTAGCATGTTACGCTGCTGTGTCGAATACTTGGAGTTTGATTCCTGGAGCAACCTTGACTGAGCTTTTCGTCCCTTGAGTAGGTTGATAAAATGAAGACCAAGCTTGCTTGGGGACTAAGGACACTGGCAGCTTCGTGTCAGGCCGATCACCTACTCCTGCACCCCAGAGCCCATGGTCGCAAAAGCATGGATGGACAGCATAGACTTAGGATAGAAACTGGCAGAATGATACATCAATGCTGCCAAAAATTTTATCTTGTCGGTGGACATGGAAACACCTTAAAAATTTGCTAGCTTTGCTGATGAAAATATAACTAATATGTACATTATTCATTTTTATTTCCAAAAGGTATCATTTACATTGCATGTGGGCAACTTCCGGCTTGTGAATTGGATGTGGTCTGCCACGGCTTTTGATCCAGCCTGCGGGACATATCAAAACTCTGTATAAAACCCAGTTATACGGCCCGCAACTTCACTAACATAGTGAGCTCACAACTTTGCTAACATCCTAAAGTTTGGCAAGCAACTTTTCAAAGGTTGCCCATAAATGAGTAAATCAGGTATGGGTAACCTTTGAATATTACTATATTTAAAGGTTGTACTATTGTAAATCCATCCATGTAAAATGGATGGATTTACAATAGTAAGTTATTGACTACTGAGTACCATACTCTTGCATTTTACAATTACTGTATTTATATTCTTAGATAATGCATATTAAACTAACCATTTTTAAACAACTGTTAAGGAGGGAGAGGAGGGGAACAGATAAAATAATCAAAATGCATGAAATACTATAAACAGTATCTGCTAGAATTGAAAAAAATCACATTTATTAAATTAAGACTTTTTGTGATTGTTTTTAATATCATATTGTATGCAATATAAAGTGTCACTTTTTGACTGATCATTGCCCTTAAAAAACCTGACTTGTGCTAAATTCAAGGCCTAAATATAGGATTTTTCTAATTATCTTGATGAAAAATTTCGGGATGATGTTATACTCAGGCCGCGTTATATTCAGGACGATAGGGGGTTCTTATATTTTATGAAAATGGTTTTTCTACTATTTTAGTTACAGAGAAGTAAATTATGTTCCATAGTTCAAGCATGATTTATAGCATTTATTTAATATTGGAAAGAAAAATAACGTTGTGATCAATCTCCTAATAGAGCATTAAGGAGATTTTTTTACCTCAAGAAAAAAGTATAATTTACACATAAAAGAACAAAAAGTCAAACTTATGCAAACATAAAAAAAAAATATTTTTAAAAAGTCCTGTAAGAAATTAGCTGGTTTTGAATTACTCCACAATCATGCTGTATTCATTCTAAAATGTTTTGGGCACTTACGTATTATCCCAGCGGTCCTTCCCGTCAAACTATTTTTGCGTCAAATGTGCTGGCAAACTCTTGCCAATCATATTCCAAACCATCAATAATTTCATGCATCTGACATTTATCTTGGCAAAAAATCGCTCGTCTTGATGGACAGCCGGAATAATACATAAGTACCACGCTTTGTTTTCTGGCCTTCAGCAGGTTCGGATGCAGACTTGCATTTTTATTGAATGGGCAAATATATTTAAGGTTACTACCCTTGGGGAAATTTAATGGACTATATTCTGTATCCAGTACTGTTTACATACTGATGTTGTGTTTATGTGTTTCATTTGGTGATCGTTCTGGCACCATCTTGGGTGATGCACAGCAGGAGTGAAGTACACTGCCAGTGATAGTTTCGACTAGCAACCATAAAAAAAATGTATCTTCAGTTTGGGAATTTGAACTTGTTTCATGTTATGGATGGAAAGGAATGAAATATGTTATTGTATGAAAAGAAAGTGTGTGTGCGTTTGTTAGAAATATGTTTGAATATAAAACAGTATTTATGTATTACACTGGCAGCCCGCCGAAACAAGCAATTTTTTGCCAAGATAAATGCTAGACAGATGAAATTATTAATGGTTTGGAATACGATTGGTAACAGTTTGCCAGCACATTTGACGAAAAAATAGTTTGGCGGAAATGACCGCCGGGATAATATGTAAGTACCTATAAAACTAAATAAAAGAAAGCATGTTGGTTTTACGTTATAAGCTGGTGTGTCTATTTGTTAGAAATGTAGTGTGAATATAAAACTAAATAATAAAAAGCATGCTGGTATATGCAAGTTAAAATATCATTAAAAGCCATAAAAGTTTAAAAAACGAACCATTTTGATATAGATTTTGAAATATTGATATAGATTGATACAGATTTTGTAAATGTTAAGAAAATAGCCAACTACAAAAACCACAGTCATTTACGAAATCTATATCAATATTTTGATATAGATTTTGAAATATTGATATAGATTTTGTAAATTAAGAAAATAGCCAACTACAATAACCACAGTTATAGTTTAAAATGGGAAGTGTTAGAAATAATAACACAAGAGGGTGCCGTCAACCACACGACGCATGCTCAGATAGAGGAGACGTGGCTCAAAGTGATGAAGCGGGGAACGAGCTCTGTTCCAAAGATGGCAGCAACCTAGCTGCCGAAAGTGCTAAATGGTTCATTTTTTAAACTTTTATGGAATTTTTATGGCTTTTAATGATATTTTAACTTTATACTAAGGTTTCTCCGTGCTTGATTTTAGCTAAATAAGCATGCTGGTTTTATGTTTTAAGCTGGTGGGTGTTAGGGACATTTCTGAGCGATTAATCAAAAAAAATAAAAGGTAAGTGCTGTTTTTTAACGAATCATTGCGATGTTTAAGGTTTTTAAAGTGAATTTTAAATTGATATTTGATGTTTTCGTTAGTTTGTTTGTTAGAAATGTAGTGTAAATATAAAAATAAAAGAAATCATGCTGTTTTACGTTATAAGCCGGTGGGTGTTAGGAACATTTCTGGATGAAAATTATTTTTCTATATTTAGTGCAGTGGTTCCCAACCTGTTTTTAATTGCGACTCCTTTCAGATTTTTCAAAAATGTCCGCAACACCCCCTCTCCCATCCATCATGTTTGACCAATAAGACAAAAAAAAAAAAAATAATGAAAAAAATATATCTTGAGATTTAAAAATGGTTAATCTTTTTATTCCGCACTGATTATTACTAGGATGACTGACGCTGTATTTGGCTGACAAGTTATGCTATCCTTGGCTGAATATTGTCAAAGCCAACCGCATCTTGGACATCTAATTTATTACTGGCTTTTTTCTTAATCTCAACTTCATGCATGTAAGTGGATGCAAATGGCACTAACATTTGAAGCGAAAGCTTAGAAATTTTCGGATATGAGAAACGCATAGCACAACAAAATTGAATTGAGTTTGGATTGAATTGAATTGAATTTTCCTTGGTATAAATCACGTGCTGAGGAGTCATTCTGCAAATTCAAAAACTCGTCCTGCGCTTCATCAGGAAGATCGGTAACATCTAAAGATGTGTGAAGTGGATTTCGCACTAGTGCCGTCTCTTGTTCATTGTGATCTCTTGGATATATTTTGAATTTCAGATTTAAGTGCTTCAAGGTGGCTAATAATTTCTCTCCTTAAATTAACTGCAATTTCTATTTCCGATACTTCTGCCTTACTGCACACGTTTTTAAAATTGGTTAACACTCCTAGATACACTTTACGACGTCAAGCGTCCTTATGAGAAAACGGATTTTTACTTTACAAAGAGAAAAGGGAGAAAGCGTGTCTCATGGCAGAGAAAATTGGAAATATTTTGCCATTCGTTTCCTACAAAATCGGTCTGCGGCGACTCCCCTGAAAAGGCATATCAACCCACTTGGGGCTCGGTACCCCCCGGTTGGGAACCACTGATTTAGCGGTTAAAAAAAATATGTGTAAATTTTTACAACTTTAAAACAGCAAAGATTTACTTACACATTCGCTAGTGTTTGAGAACTCTCTGAACCCTTTTCGATATGGCTACTATTTTTATTAAAAGCAAACACGGCACTAAAACGTGGATCTACAGCTTCTTTGAAAAGATTACGTGAGTTTTCTTTCTTCTTACCCATTATAAATATTTTTTTAATCTGAACAAACAAAAAGACTTTTATGAATGTTATATCAAATTATAATTCAATTTTTCAATTTATAGGAATAACCCGCTTGCAGGTTAGTAAATTTAATTTTCAGAATGTAGATAATTAAAAAGAATTATTTATGACACAAATGCGAGTACGGTGAGCTACTCTGTCTGTTTGTAAATAAATGCGAAAAATATATTGCCACAAAATCTTTGATAAATCATTATAAAAATAATAAACTGGTGCTAGCGAAACTAGTTCTTGAATGAATTGACGTCACATTTATGCAACATTTTGTTTCGACCGGAACAGGTCAGGAGCTGATCCATCTCTAAAAATGGACCTGGTCCGGAACCGGATCCGCTCCTTTAGGTCATTTGGGTCCGGACCCGTTCCTTTCGTACATCTGGTTCCGGAATCAGTCATTTGTGTCCGAAGAGTCCGAAGGCATTTCTTTCGGTCATTTGGTTCCGAAGTCGGTCATCTCTGTCAGACCGAACCCACTGTTCTGTCATTTGGATCCAGATCCGTTTCGAAATCTGTCCGGTTCAGGAACCGTTTCCGTATTCCTGTTGCTGAAACGAGTATGCTAAGGATGAAGCCTGCTCTGACATACGCGTCCGGATCCACTTCTTCCTGCCAAATGGATCCGGAATCGTACCTCTCTGTCCGGACCGGTTCCGATCCTGTCCATAAGCAACGGGTCCCGTTCCTCTTCCTTGGAGCGGATCCAAAAGGACCGGTCAGAAAGAGTTGGTCCTTCAGAGGACCGGACGGTAGGCTTAAGCAAATTCAAGTTATTTTAGACATTTACAAATACTACAAGAAACAATTCACAATTCTGGCTAATGAATCAAAGAATACTTACCGTCCCGTTACCGAATATGAGCATAAAAAACTTTAAATTGGACGTAATAAAAAGATACAATTAAAATTTCTCAATCCTATGGGAAATTAACATGGTGTGCTTAACTTAGCGGCGAAAAAAAAGAAAAATATCCACCTTATAAGTCTTACTTTTCAGAAATATATAAAACATTATTTCTATTTTACAAATGTTGAAAAAACATACTGGCCGTTCAATCGCGGGTCTCTTGAACAGGTTTACTGCGCGTGAGCGCCGGAGTTTCAGAGGCAATATTCTCTGGGCACGCCAAGGCGAAATCGCCAACCTGCTGAAGAGACCCGCGATTGTAATCAAGCGTAACTGACAGGCGAGGCCGGCCGACATTTCCAATACGGTCATCATTCACGCTCCCCGTTCGTTCGAATTTCTGGAACAGTGTCCTTATCGCATTATCATACGCAGGGCCGATCCCACGGGGGGGGTGTGGGGGGAGGTGAGACACCCCCCTCCCCCACTTAAAATATTCAGTCGGCAAAAATTGCTATTCCCGACTTCCAAAACTCTTCATTCTAGTATTCAAAAGAGTTTTTAATCGGCACTTTTCCTAATTTTTGTCTATTTGAGGTTCACCTTGCTGCGTATAAAACACCCAGTCGGAAATTCCTTTCTTATTTGCATTAGTCAAAAGAATGAAGTGGGAATGAATAATAGATCACTCGGTTTTCGTTTGCAATACACTACTGTACAAAAGGGGGAGTCGGAAAAACCGCACTTCGCATTCGACACCAAAGACTTCTATGACACCTGTCTCAGAATGTAAATATTCATCTTGCATGCCCATAGTAAGCTAATAAGAACTCTTCTGCTATGGGTGGTGATACAGTCTGGGCACGAGAAAAGTCCAGTCTCATAAATCACCCTGAGGAAAATTACGAAATACCGATACAAACAGTGCGAGGAGGCCGCCACTGGTTTCGTCCATCGCTGCCTTTGAGCCCAGTGAGACTTTTTCTGGGAAATAGATGTATTCTCTTTGCTTCTCTGAAATGCATGGGAAAAAGAAATCAATTTGTATAGTTGAAAATAGTGTAATGCGTCCCCTATTCCTGCTTGCTAGACAGCCACCATGTGAAAGTTATATTTACCTATATACATACTTGGAGGAACTGTATAGCATAGCTTGTTTAAAAGAATACATCTTTAGCTTTTAAATATAATTAGTACACTAATTCGGAAAAAAATCTAACATTTAACTAAGTTCAATGTGATTGCTGAAATGTGCGTTTAAGTTTGAAACCAAACCAGTTGTAAACAAAAATATGACACCAGTTATTAAAAGAAAGCGACAAAAAGTGCAATGCACTAAATGTGGTAGTTGTTTTGATGATGATTATAAAAGAAGACACGAAATAACTGTGCATAATGGAAAGAGAATTTCCATTCAAACTGTTGGAGCTCCCTCAAATCCATTTGAAGCGGCATTCTCTAAGAAAAAGATCATCAACGATCAGGTAATTATATAGTTAAAATATATTTGTACTATTTTTAATGTATTTGTGTTTATTTTCATATCATTTATACAAAGAACCCCAATTTCGTAACTTAATTTGATTTTAGAAAAATAATGAGTAAGTTATAATCAAAAATAAAATGTAAGAGTATGGATTACAGGGCCTTAAAAAGTAGGGAGGCATGGCAGGGCAAATACATGGGGGACCCGATCTTACGGACCTCAAAATTAATATCTCTGATTTTTCATTTTTCTCTTAAATTACAGGAAAATTTAACTTTTCAATCTAGAATTACTTTTCTTATTCCAGATCGTATCTTTTTTTGTGTGTCACATTAAGCCTCACATTCTGTCTTTTTAAGCATTTTTTAGCACTTTCCAACGAAGTTGGAATGTTTATGAATTCCGTTTGTCTGTTACTCCGTGCTCTGCCGTAAATATTCATCGATCGCATATTATGTATTATAGTACTATGTACTATATATGGTATAGTACTATGTACAATACCATGTACCTAGTAGCCGATCCTGGGGTTTCAGCCCCCCAAAAAGAGTAACATTTTAATTTATTACATTCGTTAAATACGTAAAAAATCTTTTTTTATAACTTAGCCCCTCCCAAAATTTTAATATTGGCTTAGACTAAAATTTTGCTTTATGGTACATTTTGTTTGAGTGAAATAAACTTTTTAAAACTTAGCCTCAACACCTACCCCCCCCACACACACACACAAAAAAAAAAATTAATTAATTAATTAATTAATAAAATAATAATAATAATTCTTTATCCGCCGTTGTATGCACCCTATTAAAAAGGGTCTATGTACTATTTATAGTTCTTTTATCGGAGCACACAAAAGAATTCCGTTCCTTCATTTCAAGCAAAACAAAATTGATATTTATTATTGAGGTTTATGAGAGCATGCTGTCCGTCTTCAAGGGTGGACATTGATAGCTATACAAGGATAACAAAATAACGCTCATAGATTAGGCTTTATGAGCAGTAAATATTTTTGTGTCTTGTTGGCTTTAACCTGTTCACTTCCGATGTTGCTAAAATCGCGATGGCGGAAATCCCCCCCCCCTCCTGTGTCCATCGTTACTTCCCGGAATAGGATTTGAATGCTCTTCTGTGGCCCAGACATGCACTTGTGCAAGGCTGTGGCCATAGCAGCAGCATTCAGCGACCCAAGCCAGGAAGCAACGATGGACACAGGAGGAAGAAATCTCTGCCTTCGGGTATGAACAGGTTAACTAATTGTAATGCAATGGTATATGTGCAAATAAGACAGTGTTAGAAAGGTTTTTTTTTTACATATAATCAGTGCTCTCTCGGTATGGCTTAACTGGCAAGCTGAATTAGAAATCTTCGCAGATAGATGCCAAGGTACAGACTCTACACTTAAAATAATGCATAAAGCCGAAGAATTAAAAGGCATTCTACCTTTGGCTAATCGATTTTGCCGTTTAGCCCTAACAGCACCAGTAACAGTTGCATCTAATGAAAGGTCATTCAGCAAATTAAAACGAATTAAAACTTACTTGAGGTCAACTATGAAAGACAGTCGTTTAGATGACCTGTTGCTTCTGCACTCCCAAAAAGACATTGTAGATAAAATTAACTTAGATGACACAGTAATCAAGTGGGCAACGTTGAAACGTAGGAGAATTAACTTAAAACTGGTTAATAAATAATGTAAGTGCATTCAGTAATATTGATAAAGTAAACGTTTTTGTATCAAGTGTTAGTATTTTTAAAAGGTTAATATTTAATTTAATGAGTTAAAATATTACATGCAAATCAGATTTAAATAAAATCTAAATTTGAATTATCTAATCAAGTTGTAACTATTTTTCTTTTGTTTTGTTTTGTTCGGTTTTGTTATCCGGGACGGGAAGGCTGATAGCTCAGCTGTACTGCAGTGCTTTAAAGCTGTTAACGTAAATCGCCGAGATCTTTCAGGGCGTGATGGCTTGTTGCTTCCCATAATTTGGAGCATTACTTGAAAAGGTTGTTAGTGAGGCAGAAACTGAATCGGCAAATCCATTTTTTTTCAGTCGGCAATTTGCTGATCTTCACCCCCCCCCCCCAAGATTTTCTTCTGGGATCGGCCCTGATCATACGGTCTGTTTCTCACATGCAACTTTCTTTGGAAACTGCTCCTCGTTTGAACAAAACTGTGTTCCAGGCGGTGGAACTCTAACACAGTAAATACCCACTGTTTAATGGAAAAAAAGATTTTGGTAGAGCGTACTTGCAATCTCAACAGCACACGCTATCAGCTTGATGACGAACTACGGAATGACGAGCTGAAATACTTCGTTTAAACTATACCTGTTACAGCTCGCCTGCAGCACTATCTCTTGGTAGGAATGTTAACTAAATTTGAAATTTGGTCGGTTAAAATTTCCCGATTGCTAAGCATAAGGCCGCAAACGATACATATCTATTGCATTCCCTTTTTTTTTATTGACTTTCAAAATCCATCAGTCATTTTTGGGACACCCACTATTAACTATACATATACACAAGTCACCAAATTATGAAAAATTGACATAATTGGCTAATACACAAGGTGTTCCATGGGTTTCACATAATTAAAAATAGTACGAAGTTCAATTTTTATGTTCCACGGAACGTGCAAGAACCTAGCAATATGTAGCTCGGTAACATTCTATCTGATAAATCCTTTGGGTTTTGTTTGTTAAAATTGTGACTTTTTTACGAATAAGCTTTATTAGAGGCTGAATGCCTCATACAAAAAGCAAGCGTAGCGAGTCTAGGGGCCTTGGCCCTAGTATATACAGGGTGACCATAATTAAACTGCAAGTGTTCAAGGGGTGTTGGAGAGAAAACTACCAGGAATATTCCAATGAAACTTGGTATCTACACGTTTCAGAACATGCGCAAGTCAAATGAGCAATTTAAAAAAATCGCCATTTTTCACACGATAGATGGCGCTATATAGTATTTCAATGCTTATGGACGTCATATATGCAAATTTTAAGCCCATCGAACAGTGTAAAAACAAGACCACATTGAGTAATGGTCAATCATGACTCTGAATAAGAAAGAACGTGCATTGTTAGTAAAGATATTGTTACGAAAATGGCCAAGTGGGTGTATTTTGAAACAGTCCAATCAGCACAGTAAACAAAAATAACACTTTATTCACGGCTCGCAGCTCAATAGCTCAAAATAATACAAGAAACTTTAAAATGCGCTAACAAAATTCATAAATAAGCACAACAATAACGTTATTCTTTTCACAAAATCAACCGTGCGCTTCAAAGTCTATCACTCAACCATGGACGTATATTCGAAAGGACCTCCAACGCCAATGAGATTCCTTCCCTGAAAACGGACCTAACGGCTGATTCAGTCGACAGATGGCGTTGTTGATTCACCCCCTGCGCCTTTAGTATAGGATCGCTGCTACAGAAATTGGATTTTTATTTTTAAATAGGTGAATTAATTATTTTTTTAAATCGAGATGGCCTATAGTGCATGTTTTGCTCCCGTGTGCACTTCCGGTTATGCGAGCCAAAGAAAGAAATATGCTGAACTTGGATTAAAGAATCCTAGTTTTTTCAAAGCTCCCAACGTAAGCCTTGTTTTCCTTTGTTTACACTTTTTCTATTGTTTAAATTGAAGTTGTATCGTAATTGTGTTTTTTGTTGTATAATAATTATGTTTTTACTTTATATAAAATCATATTTACATACTATTTGTCGAAAATTGCATTTTCTGTGTAAAGTATTGTACATTTTTTTACGCAAAATTAAAATGAAATAAATCACTCAATCTGACAACCGGTCTTAAAACTAGAATTAAATTAAACGCGTCATTTTACAAAAACATTTTCTGTCAAACGTTAACGATTTTAAGAAATTTCTTATTCCTTTGAACACTGAAATCGGAATCTGATCATTGCGATTAAAATTAAAACAAAAACTAGATTAGAGAAATGTTTTCTAACAATGCAATATTTTTCATATACAAGTCATTATTACTCGGTACATTTATTCAGAACTCTTAAAATTTAATTATATTTATTGGAATAACTTAATAATTTATGTGGAATTAATAAAACTCAACTTAAACATGCCAACAAAATTAAGAATTTTTTTTTTTTTTCTGAAAGCTTCATTGTTGCACTATGTATTAATTTAGGAAATCGTAGTTTTATCTCTTTTTATCGATATAATACTCCTTATTTATAGTTCTCTTTAGAACCAGAACACTAAACAAGCTATTAAAAACTGGTAATTTTTATATGACTTTTATTTAATTCAGAAATGATACAAAATTACAGCATGTGCATAATTTCAATGGCTTTCTGTGGCACTTACTTATGTGTAAGCAGTACAACAGTTGTACTAGACTAATTCAACTATGTTTTCTTTATTCTGTTTCAGTATCAGTCTTGGTTTATCAGTTTATATAACATTCAATTTGTCCAAATATTGAGTTCACTAAAATAAATTTACTATTTGTTTATGTAATGGCCACTAGATGGCAGCATCACTTATGGGGAATTAAAATGTATTTAATTTATTCGAAATTCTTATGAATATTTTCTTTATTAAACATTTATTTAATGAAAAATCAATTCAAAATATATCTTTCTAAGTTTAATTAAAGCTTACTTTAAAATATTAAAGGCAAGCAATTCTTACATTGCTCTTTCTGGAGCAAATGAGTACTGTTGTTGTTGTGTTTCAACCATAGATATAGGAATCTCTAGATTGAGCATAACGAGAGAAAACTTGTTGCCTCCAAACGGTAGCCATGATAGGGGCATGCGCATGCGCAGAATGGCAATAACTTAAATTATAATGGTATTTTCAATCATTTTAGAACGATCTGTATTTTCAAAAGTACTCGTATCGAAATATTTTCCCTCGAAATTATTTATTTTTCTGAAGTAATGCAATGAATGTTCTATTTTACATCGACTGCAGCCATGATAGTGGCAGAAATAGGGTGCGTTTTTGGCAACAAAAAGCACACGATTAGGAACATTGGATGAACAATCTAGGTATTCCTAAATCTATGGTTTCAACATGTATTCGGATTTGTGTGTTTGTGCACGAGGAACCGCTTATAATTCCACGTCAAAGAAAGGACAAACACAAGGGGTGGGGGGGCAAATGCCTTGGGGGAGGACTTTTCTGTCTATCTAGCGCATATCCATGTTACATCTAGAGAAAACCGCCCAAAACTCCAGACCGCTAGACTGACGGATGAACCCTGCTCCTACACTTGAGCCATCAGCTACCAATCTCAGGGGGTTTAACCACTCTGCTACACATTGGTGGAAATGAGTGTAATTTTTAGTTGCACGTGTACCTACTTTTTGATCACATTTTTACTTTTTGCATGTACCTACTTTTTGATTTACTTTTTTTGTGCAACCCCTTATTTGCATACCTGATATGTGCGTAATAAACATATGCTGCCATGAAACTTTGTCCAGTGTATTAGCATTTATTTCGTATGAATAAACTTAATTTGTGGATTTTATGGTATGTAGTCAAAGATGTTCACAAATCTTCAGGAATTGGTCTTATCTTAAGCCTGTTGTGAACATTTAGATCTTATAAAAATTTATAATGACTAAGCTATCTTCTTAGTGGCAATCCAATACTAATATAAACACTTTGTGCTGAAACCTGTAGAGACAAATAAATTTCCTACTTCAATATTAAGAATTTTTTTTCCTGAAATATATTCACTAAAATAATAATAGTAAATAAAATAAAATGTATAATTCTTGAACGATTTGTGGGAAATAAAGTTCATTATTTTTAAAAGTAATATTGGAAAAATGTTCTCAAAGTACTCAAGCCACAAACAAATTAACAGCATTGTATTTTTGTTACTTGTGCTATTACCATGAAATATAAGAAAACAAAACTTTTCATTTTTTTAACCTCTTTAAATAATATAACAGGAATAGTGAAATTATAAAAATAATTAAATAAAACTATCAACTTCTCCTAGTGTCACAAAAAACTTGGGTGGTGAGGTGTAATGAAGCACTAAAAGAAAAAATATTTATTAATCTTAAAAATGCAGTTTAAATAGTTACAAAAACCTTGAGAATTACCACAAAAACTATTTAAATATGCATACATAACTTTTATTATTTATTTTTAAAAGCGTTATTATGTTTTTCAATTTCTAAATATGAATAAATAATTAATAACATGAAAACATTGACTTCTAATACATGGAATAAGCTTTCTTAACATTGTTTGTAACTATTACCGCTAGATAGCAGCATCAGAATAATATCCTACTCCATCCATCCTACGCCCATCTTCAACAAAAGCTGGGTTACTTTCATGGACTAAGAGGGTACAGGACAATCATCCAAACATTGTGAAAGAACTAAATGAAATTTGCCTAAAAGGTGGCGCTGGGAGTCGTATCCATTAATTTTTTGGCGCATGCGTCGTGTGCTAGTAGCTAAAACGTAAACAAATATCAACGGAAGCACCCAGCGGGAGATGCTTACGCCGTGTGTCGTCAGAGGGCGCCCATGCCGTTAATCATTAAAAGAGGGTCGTATATTTTCCTTTCAGAGGCTGACGCAGTTTTGCCCGTCTGCCGCTTCCCGATGATCGTCCTAAAGCCTCTTAGCCCGTGGTTACTTTGATAGCATGGCGTTTGTTCTCCTTATCTGTACCTCTGTGCACTCAACTGAACTCCCCGGAGAGAAATCCTAGCGCTTTTATAGAGATGATGACGTCACCAGAATTGCCGAGAACTTTCTGGAACAATCTTATCAAATTGAAATATGGTCTCGAGACATGAATTTTCTAGAAGCCACCATTTGTCGCCAAGGTCGCCAAGTTTGTTGCCAAGACTACAGGATTACCATTATCGGAGAACTCCGCTACCGTAGCACCATATGGAGCTAAACGATTAATGTGGATGACTTTCGGTTTTGAATTGGGCGACTTTTGGACTCTGTAGATAACATCGTTCAATTTCTTGACAACTGTATAAGGTCCTTCCCAGTTCTGCTGCAACTTAGGACTCAGACCTCTCCTTCGTTTTGGGTTATACAGCCAAACTTGATCACCCTCCTTAAATTGGTGATTCGTTGCTTTGGCGTCGTGACGAATCTTCATTCGGTCACTCGCCAATTTGATTCGCTCTCTGGCAAACGAATGAACTCTTTCTAATCGTGCTTCTAAATTACTCATGTAGTCATTCCGTGAGGAGGGCGTATCACATGGTCGTCCGAAAACAATATCACTGGGTAATCGAAGAGGACGGCCGAACAACAACTCTGATGGAGAATATCCGGTCGTCTCATGAACCGCACTTCTGTAAGCCAGGAGAAACAGTGGCAAATATGTATCCCAGTCGGTTTGATTCTTCGAAACAAATATTGAAAGATGATTCAAAATTGTTCCATTGTACCTCTCGACCATGCCATCGGACTCGGGATGTAACGGTGTTGTTCGAGTCTTCGTGATTCCCAAATATTCGCAGAGCTCCGAAAATAGTGCTGAATTAAAATTTGCACCTTGATCCGAATGTAACATCATAGGCACTCCATAATAAGAGATCCAGTTGCGAACGAGTTCTTCAGCTACAGTTGAAGCTTCCTGATTCGGGATGGTAATCGCTTCTGACCATTTGGTAAAGTAATCCATCAGGACTAAGACATATCGATTGCCTTTCGATGTTGTAGGCAGAGGTCCTAGGATATCTAAAGATACTCTCTCGAAAGGCGCTCCAACGTTATAGCGCTGCAAACGACACTTGGTTTTTATTTTAGGTCCTTTCCGTGCACCGCAATCGTGGTGCCATTTTTCAACATCGCTCTACACCATTTTTCAACATCGGCACGAATTCGACCCCAATAAAATCGCTCCCTAGTTTTATTTAACGTCTTCAGCACTCCAAAATGTCCTCCACTTGCACTATCATGAATCTCCCGCAGAACCTCTGGAATTCTACTACGTGGGAGAATTAATTGCCATCGACTTGATCTTCTGTCATCGCTCTCCCATTTCCGATATAAAACACCGTCCTTAAGATGTAAAGAATCCCAAAGAGCCCAGTATCACTTTGTAGCGGGACTCTCTGGCGCGATCTCTTGCCAAGACGGTCGATCCGCGGAATTTAGTTTCTTCTCCAAAATTGGCCTAATACTAGAATCTTCTAACTGTGCTCCCTGTACTTCGCTCGAAGCCCACCGATCCACAGTCGTTGCAGTCAAAACTTTCACGAAAGTATCCGTCTTCGTCCCGTACTTTTTCTCGGCGTTCACGCAGTGTTCACAGTCCTCTTTACAAGGTCGTCTGGAGAGAGCGTCTGCATTTCCGTGCGAAGTTCCTTTGCGATGTTCGATTTCGAACTCATACTCCTTCAGCCTTTGGATCCAGCGAGCTATCTGTCCCTCAGGTTCTTTAAAATTCAAAAGCCATCTCAAGGAAGCATGATCAGTCCGGAGCAGAAATTTCCGTCCATAGAGGTAGTGATGGAAATGCTCAATAGATTTAACAATAGCCAGCAATTCCTTACGAGTGACACAATAATTCCTCTCTGGCTTACCCAAGCTCTTGCTGATGTAAGCTATGACACTTTCACCGTTTTCTGTTCTCTGCGAAAGCCCGGCTCCTATCCCTTCATTACTGGCATCTGTATCCAAGATAAAGGCTTTGTCAGTCCGGGGATATGTCAAAATAGGAGACGTCGTTAATGCCTGCTTTAGACTAATGAACGATTTCTCGCATTCCTCTGGCCAATTAAAGCTTGCTTGGGCTTCAGTCAATTTATGTAAAGGTCTCGCTATTGTTGAGAAATTTCTTACGAAACGGCGATAATAGGTGCACAGTCCGAGAAGACTTCGCAGTTCACGTACCGTTTCCGGACGAGGCCAATCGGCAACTGCTTTAACTTTTTGTGGATCAGTCTTAACTCCGTCTGCAGAAATAACGTGACCAAGATAAGTAACTTCCTTACGTAAAAATTTGCATTTCTTCGGGTTTAGTTTAAGGTTAGCATTTTGTAATCTAAGAAACACTTTACGAATATTATTTAAATGTTCTTCAAACGTTTTTCCCACTATAATAATGTCATCTAAATATACTAAGCAGGCCTCAGATGAAAGTCCACGTAATACAGTCTCCATTAGTCTTTCAAAAGTAGCGGGGGCATTGCAAAGACCGAAAGGCATTACCTTAAAGTGCCAGAGTCCTTGTCCGGTGGTAAAAGCTGTCTTTTCTTTGTCTTCTGGTCGGATTTCGACTTGCCAATACCCGCTCTTTAAGTCCAACGTAGAGAACCACTGGCTTCCATTCAGAGAATCTAAAGTGTCATCTATTCGCGGGAGGGGATAGCAGTCTTTCCTCGTAATATCGTTCAGTTTCCGATAGTCGACACAGAAACGTGTCGATCCATCCTTCTTTTTAACCAGAACGATAGGTGATGCCCAAGGCCCCGACGATTCCTCTATTATGCCACCGTCCACCATTTCTTTAATCAGGCGTTCAGCTTCCTCTTTCTTTGCAAGAGGCAAACGTCTTGGATACTGCTTGATTGGTGGATGATCCCCTGTATTAATTTTATGTTGTGTCACATTGCAGTGGCCCACATCAGCGTCACCGGTAGAGAATAAGTTTTGGAATTCCTGGAGTAATTTTTGCACTGCTATTCGCTGTTCCTTACTAAGTCCTTCAAGATTTTCCAGCATTAGTTGAAAATGATGACTATTAGAATATCCTTGAGGACGGACGACGATATCCACCACTGGTTCACACGTCGCAATAACGGCCCCTTTTTCTACAGTCTTGGGTTTATTGTCCAAATTCAACACTCTAATAGGTATAGCTTCCCCTCTTAAATCCACGAGTGCGGCGGCTACCAAGACCCCTATTAAGGAGAACTGGCTAGGAAAGTTCGTTACGACATACCGGAAATATCCAGAGGCTTCAGGAACGCCTTGGATAAGAAATTCAGATCTCGCTGGTATAGTCGTCTTCTCTTTCGCGAATATAGAACATGATTTTAAAAACTGCTCGCTTCCTGAAAACAAGGGAATTTCCTCCCCTCCTGTCGGTATCTCGTTCTTCTCTAAGTCTACGGTAAAGTTAAATTTTTGAAGGAAATCCAGTCCAAGGATACAAGGGTCAGTGATGTTAGCCACGTAGACCCTGTGCCGGAATTTCTTGGATCCACATTCAATGGATACATCCAGTTTTCCTTGTATCTCTGTCTTTTCACCAGTAGCGGTCTTAATAGAGTCGTTTGGAGACGTGTAGAGCAATTGTTCCTTCAGTTTCATGGCGAAGTCCGATTTTAGAAGAGTGACATTCGCACCCGTATCCACTAGCATCAAACAAGGGATACCACAAATAGTTCCTTCAACATAAACTCCAGTACCTGCGCTAAGTGCGGAAACTTCAAATTTCTCTTCAGGGGCTTTATTCAGAAAAGGCAGCCTCCGCCCCGCCAGACGCCTAGTTTTTCCAGTTTGGGAGAAGTCACGTCGCATTCTCTTTGCACGTCTCTCCTTTTGTGACATCTCCAACAGGTCACGTTCGGATTCCTTCGGGGAGAGCCCCTTTTCCCAACAGCGAGACTATCTGATAACTCCTGGGGTGCCTTGAGTACAGAATTCAGTTTATCATCCTTTTCCTTGGGGCCTTTTCCTCTATATCCACAGACCTTACATGCCTGGGTGTTTTCGAAACGGTTCTCGCAGCTTCATATTTCATGCTATACGCCAGAGCTGCCTTCAAATCTTTCGGGTCTACCAGTCTCGTAGAATGTTGTGTATCTTCGTCCCTGATAGTGTCGACGAAGTACTGGGCTGCTAAACTTTCTCGAACATCTAGGGGACATTCCGCGTAAGCTAGGCTCATCAATCGCTCAACATCGGCGGCTAATACCTGTAGACTTTCTCCAGGCCTTTGTCGCCTTGCTTTCAATTCAGTCCTATAAAACTGGGTAAGATGGCTGTTTCCAAATCGAGATTCGAGAGCCTTTTCGACGGTCGGTAGGTCGTTCAACTTGTCATTCGGTATTCCTAGAAGAATCTCCGCAGCTGATCCTTGCAGAGAGGCCACAAGTTGACTGGCCTTGAAGCTATCCGTCCATCCATTTGTAGAGCTCACGACGTCAAACTGAGTCTTAAAAACAGTCCAAGATGTTTGGTCGTCAAATGTTAAATGCTTTACAGTCGGTCTAGAATTAATTATTTCTCCACTTGCCAAAATATTACTTGGCTTCCTCTCAAGATCAGAAAGTCTCTTTTTAAAATCGCTGATTTTTCCTTGCACATCATTGATTTGTTCTTTGACATCGCCGATTTGTTCTTGCACATCGCTTCGTACTCCCTCGATTTTTTCTTGTACGTCGCTGATCTGTCCTTGCACTTCGCTTCGTACTCCCTCGACTCTTTTATGCACAGATTGTATTTGAGTCTTCATTTCTTCTTGTCCTGAACGCATTTTCTCTCGTAGACTCTCTAGTCCCGAACAGATCTTCTCTTCCAGACTCTCCTGTCTGAAAGACATCTTTGACATATCTTCTTTCAGACGGTCCTGACCCGAAGACATCTTTGACATATCTTCTGTCAGACGGTCTTGACCCAAAGACATCTTTGATATATCTTCTTTCAGATCTAACATCATAGCAAACAGTTTTTCCATTTTATCTTCCATGGCTGCTCTGGTTATTGGCATTCAAACAGATCCAGATCCCACTTCCTGACACCAATGTTACGAAAATCGCCCAGTTGGTGTATTTTGAAACAGTCCAATCAGCACAGTAAACAAAAATAACACTTTATTCACGGCTCGCAGCTCAATAGCTCAAAATAATACAAGAAACTTTAAAATGCGCTAACAAAATTCATAAATAAGCACAACAATAACGTTTTCTTTTCACAAAATCAACCGTGCGCTTCAAAGTCTATCACTCAACTGAACTCCCCGGAGAGAAATCCTAGCGCTTTTATAGAGATGATGACGTCACCAGAATTGCCGAGAACTTTCTGGAACAATCTTATCAAATTGAAATATGGTCTCGAGTCATGAATTTTCTAGAAGCCATCATTTGTCGCCAAGACTACAGGGTTACCATTATCGGAGAACTCCGCTATTATGCCTGAAAAACTAGTTTCACGGCGGCGCATGCAATACGGGAGCAAATTAAGTTATTATTTCGCAACAATATTCTATCAGAATGGTAGCAATTATTCAGCTACTCTGAGAGAATACCGGCGTATGAAACGATTAAGAGGAGGTCAATGAGAATAAATAATGGCTTAATTGTTTTCCAAAGCGTCTTTATGAATTGTTTAATTTGTGATCTTAATTTACGTTAATTTTTGATTACATGTTGCTATAAAAATTTAATTACTCAAGCGAATTGTATGGAATTTTGATACTGTAAATGATGTTTTATATTGTTTACATGCCTCTAATAATGTCACTATGCTCTGTCTATCGGTTTTGGAAGTTGTATATGTCACCGGTGAGCTTTGAAATACGTACAGCGCCATCTATCGGGTGAAAACGACGATTTTTTTTTTGGCTTATTTGACTTGGACATGTTCTGAAACGTGTAGATACCAAATTTCACTGAAATATTCTCGGTAGTTTTCTCTCCAGCACCCCTTGTACACTTGCAGTTTAATTATGGCCACCCTGTATATATTATTGTTGTGTTACGTCACTGTCCCTATACTTTTATTTATTTATTTTTTTGTTACTCTTGTTAAAAAAGTTCTGAAATTGGGGACGTTTGGTCAACTTACCACAACTAAAAGGCATATATTGTCTGAAAGACATAATTAGAAAAACGTTAATCCTACAAGCATAAATCCAGTGTCATTATTTAGCCTTTGTAGTCAGCTCGCTATTATGAACTTGAGTCAGGGGCGGCTGGGGGGAGAAGACAATGTGCAAAACCGAAACCAGTGCCATCGCTCCTTTCTATTTAGTGTACTCAGGACTCAAATGTTATAGCACGGTAATTCAAATTCTTTTGTGTGTTTGTAGTTTATTTAGACTGATCAATTCAAATAAAAATTAATGTAATTTAAATAATAATTGTAGGTAAAATTAACCAGGAAGTGTATAAAAAAATTAAAAAATTCATTATGTTAGCCTAAGCCCGTGCTAGAGCCAGCCAGCAGTATAAATCACGGCTATCATATGAGAAGAGATTGAGGGCAAAAAAGCACAGGTGCCCCGGTGTCCGGCGCCGAGCGAGAGAGGCTGTTTCAGGAGCTCAGACAAGCCTAGTAAATGACACAAATCTGCCAAAGCACACTTAGTTTGACTCTGCGAGCACCTCTACCTCGGCCACCGACCTCATGAGCCTCTCTACCACTAGTGTACCAATACCAATGGACATAATGAATGAAGATATAACCTAACTGCATCAAACTGAAGGACATGAACATAAAGCGAAGTGATGCAATGCAAAACCATGGCGTTCAGCGGACAAATGCTTCAAAAGCATATTCGTCACAAATGTACAAATAGACAATAACTTTAAATGTGTGTGACAAAACATACATTTTGAAAAAAAAATATCACTAAGGGTTAAACATTAAATAAAAATATGATGACACTAAATCAGATCACTAGTGTTTGTATGAATAATTATCTGATATACAAATCTGATAATTGACATCTGATAATTGATCTGATATATAAATCAGATGCACTAGTGTTTGTATGAATAAATACATTGCTTTATTCCTATTAGCATCTGATGATGGCTAATAGGAATAAAGCATGGGTTATTTCAACAGAAACAAACAATGGAAAAGTTAGACATGCCTGAGGTAGAAATGATCACAAAAATTTTTAGAATGCAATTAAAAAAGAATTTTTTTAATAGACAATTTTAAACGTTATTTTATTTTATAACCCTGTACAACCAAAATTATGCAAATAAAAGTTAATAAAAAGAATAACATATTTTTAGTCACATAATACACTCCCTGCTATAATTAAAAACAAAAATGGGAGTTTAGTTGTTCTAGAGATGCTGAAGCTCAAATTTTTTAATGAAATAAATAAGTAGAATAAAATAAACTATGATTAAGGGTGGTATGGGGGGCAACTGAACATGTTTACACAGACTTGCCAACTGCTCCGGAATATAATTAACCACTTTTTTTATCAGTAAATTTTTTAAAACATTTTTTTGAAATGGTATTCAACCCACACATTTAAACTCGAAATTTTACTATAATTTAAGCCAAAAATTACTGTTTAAAAAAAGGGGGGTTAATTATATTTTGGAGCAATTGGCAACTCTGTTTACATCTTATCTATTTTCATAAAAATTAGCATGAGAAAAAGTCTTAAAAATAATAAAATCTTGAATTATTTTTTTCAACACAATACCAAAGTGCTGTGTTATTTAAAAATACATTAACAAGACTGAAAAAGTTAAAACAAAATGACTGTTCTGCCAAAATTTTGGAAGAAGATATCCTTTAAATACCCTAATTATTAAGAAATTAAAACTAGGAATAGTCTACAAGACATCCTACTGACTTTCTCTTCTAAATCTGTGTTTTTACTGATTTATAATAGTTAAACTAGTTTTTCACAAAAACAGCTCTCTTGGTAATTTATCGAATAAATAAACATTTATTGTTTTACAGATGCATTTAGTAAGCATTAAAGTGCTTTTGTATTAAAAAAAAAAGAGGCGGGAACTTTGCATTGTTAACCAGTTAATAAATAACAGTTTTTAATGTCTTTTTTAATCATTTTACATGTCAAACTTTGGTGTTTTAAGGTTTCGGAACAAAATTTTTAATATTCCATTAAATTTTAAAATTGTTTTTTTCTGAAAAAGTGAAATTCCCTGACAACTTCAGCTTATTTAGGTGTTCCCTGACCTATGGGAACTCTGAACAAAAATCCATGAATTAAGAAATAATATTTTGCAATTTATACAGTTTTATCTAGTGAATTAGAAAATGTGTCATATAAAATGCATGACACCCAGCAATATAAAAAATCATGATATAAAAACTTAATTCACATCAACATCTACTACAAAACATAAAAGAAAACTTTATTACACATATTTCATTTCTGCTTGAAGAAAACAAGATTTGTTTACAGTAAAATATTTGTTCTTTCAAAGAAAAAAATTCCTATAAATTTTCAGATTAAGTTTTTATCACAGTTAAAAAATTTTGTTCACCTATACCAAGTTGTATACAAACAGAAAAAAATCATTAAAAAACACATCTAAATTTCAAATTAGTACAAATTCTCAAAAATATACAAAGAGTAAATATAAGAAAAAAGGAAGAAAGGGAAGGGGAGATTATCAAATTTTTAAACAAAAATTACCCATCAGCAAATTCCCATGGTTCAGAAGGCTTTCTGAACTTGTGATCACTACAACCACCACCTCGGCCCATTTTTGGAGCTAATGATCCACAAGAATACATCTAAAAAAGTCACTGCTTCAGTATATCATACAAGAAATGAGCATTTTAAAAAAATGTAAGATTGGACAAAATTATACCGTTTGGTTTGTATGAAGCTCCATATCATTGTCTCTTAATCGTTTCACAACACCAAATGTAGCAGGACCTTTTTCAAGTTGACCATACTTTTCTGATTCTGAAGGTTGATCTTTAACCCCTTTTAAACCTTCAATTATCTGAGGTTTTATACTCAAAAAAGCTTCCATACCTGAAATATTTCTTAAATATCAATCCAAAGTTTTCATTAAAAATACATGCATAAGATACCCATTAACATTTAAACAATAATTTATAATTTTTTAAAAATATTATTCATGTCATCAAACAAAACTAACTTGAATTAAAGCATCTTACTGCAATAAGCTAAATTTTATTAAACTTAACTCATCAATTTATGGTTTTCAAAGTAAAAGCAAACACAAAAAATTTCATTAAAAAAGGAAAAACAAGAAAAATAAATCATGCCAAATGCATTGATTATAAAACACTTTCCAACACATGAATATTTTTGTGCCAAATTTGGCAACATATTTTCCTTAAATCTGGCGAGATTTCGGAGATAAGATAATGTTGCATTACCACTATAAATGCAATTTTATGAGGTTTAAAGAATTCCATTGTCTAACTGAAGAATCTAAAAATTTTATACTCATTGTCTCGTGCTAGAAATGTATTAGTGTTTCTCAAATGCCACAGATTGTAATGCATTAGAATTCTTTGGAGAACTCCTAATAATACAGACCCTGTTTTCAAAGGAGAGCATTACTTTGAGAGCCTTAATATTATGTATGTCAACATTATTTTCTTTCAAAAAACCGAATCTCTAAAATACGTTTTCAAGAATGACTGCTCATAGAGTGCGATGTATTTGATTTTTTTTCTCCTGTAAAAGAACTGTAAATGCTACTTACACTATTTTCAATAGGGTACATGGTACTGTACATATAAAAAAAAAATCGCACATATCGGGGTACATTTACGACAGTTAGAACACTCGACGGGTGGACAACAGAACAGACAAATTGAAGTCATTCAAACTTGTACGTAAGTTAAAAATATAAATATTCATTTTACATAACATAATGGTATTGGACGAACACGGAGAACCAGTAACTTATTCTTTTAAGAGTTGATAGTCTAAAATTCATTTTTCAAGCACTAAAATATCAAAGCTTGCAATTTTGTTCCATGTAAATCCGTTAATTCATTTTTGGTTCTTACGCATTAACAAGATTTTCGTCATTGGAGAAATTCTAACGCAACCCCCATTCCACTCCTATGCAGATAGCCCTTAGCCATTCCTTAACGAAACACAATACACTAAATCGGTTGATTACAGTGCTAGTAACAAATTTTGAAAACTCCCAATCAAATCGTTATTGCTTAATATTATCACATGAGATATTTTTCGATTTACTGCCAAATAATGAAAATATCGCCAATCTCGGTTCATTTTTCAAAGCATTTTTTTCGTACCATATTTGGCGACTTTTGGCGCAATTTGAGGGAGGCAGTTGATCATCGTCGGATTATTAGCTAATTATATTGTAGATTATAGTATTATATGCTTTAAATAGATGCCTGTCTCTAAACTGCCATTGACCGTATTGTATTAGAATTATTTTGAGTGCTCTTGTGTAGAAGAGCTATTTAACTACATACAGACACTATTTTCCATGAAAAGCTTCATCTTGTAATCCTTAACAACATATATCAATTTTATTTCATTTCAAATAGCAGAATATCTCTAAAACTAGAAGTCAAAACCCGAAGACAATTGCAGCGGGCTCTAGAAGAAAACGTTTGATGAAAGCGTGTCTACACTTAACATATTTAATCTTCGTCCACCTAAAATAAATAACTTCATACTAAATTTTTATTATACATACTAAAATCGAATTCCATGCTCTTCCGGGAATGAGCGGAAACTTTTCCCATTCAAACGATTTCATTTCACTGTGAACATCCGCGAGAAAATCATTTTATTTAAAAAAATAAATGAATAAATAAATAAACTTATAAATCTGAAAAAAGCTTGTTAAGAGTGACGTCAATATGAAGTAATTATCACATGCAAGAGCTAATTTTGTTACAAATGATTAATTTTTTTACTCTCAGAAATAAAATGGAGCTAAAAATAGCAAAAAATCGCTTAAAAATGAGGGAACAAGTGGATTTTCAGATTTTTAAAGTAGCGAAGATTGTTTTCTATATTTTTATACATAGTTATGAAAAATTTCAAGTGGATCGCACAAATGGTGTAGATGTTATTAGACTTTATGTGTTAACTTTGTAATATTTTTGCAGTAATGGCGGAAAAAGTTTTATCTTGAAACATCAGGGATCAGCGTAACTGTATAGTAAGGACGCTTTAAAGCAAACCTTCCCATAGAGCGTAATGTACTGGAAATATTTTGAGCATTCCTGTAGAAAAACTATACATGCTACATATACCATTTTCAATAGGGTACATGGTACAGTAGATAAAAATATCATATTTAAATTTCGTCGAAATCGATGCATATTTACGGGAGTTAGAGCACGGACAGACGGACGGACAAACAGACAGACAAACTGAAATCATAAACACTTTTCAACCTTGTTGGAAAGTGTTAAAAAGCAGAGAATTTATTAATTTTTCAAACTATCATATGAATTTAGATCTTGATTCTTTAATTCATTGTCTAAAAGACTCATTTACTATAGTTTTATCATTCTTGTTAAAATATTTTATGACAGACATTCAGTTTTACAAAAGGGAGTGGGGAAAGATTCTAAAATAAAAATATCAATGATCTAGTTAAATGTTAATATTTATTAATCTTATAAAAAGTAACCCAAATTAGTAGAGTAATATGTTGGTCATAAGATAAGGTTCCATAAGAGAAATCTCAGGACCACGGAGTGGAAATCTGACAGACCCCCAACCTCCCATAAATATCAAGTTATTCATATTACAAAAAAAAATTTTAAAAAATTCATTAAGTAGTTTAATTTTGGATCTTTATAATACATATACATATGTGTCTTTGGCCTTCTGATTCTGCTGATGTATAATCAGCAGAATCAGAAGGCCAAACACACATATAATATACATTATTAATAAATATATATTATTTATTTTTTTCCTACGGGGTATGTCATTTTCGCAATAATATTCGTTGTGTGTTTTACTTAATAATAATAATAATATATATATATATATATATATATATATATATATAAATTTTAATTTACAGAAGACAAAAGTTTTTGTTATTAAAAATGAGCTTTCTTTGATATTGTTGAGTTTAACAAACAGATTCAACACCTTTGGAATGACCTCTGCAAATTGCAGCAGATACAGTGTTGCAATACACATATTCTTTGCTCTGGTTGATCTAAGCGATAACAGCAAAGACTTGCAGAAATAACCACCAGTCTCTGGGTTGCAAAATCACTTCCTGTAAACTTGCTCCAGTGTATAAAGGGAACACAAACAATGGAGAATTCCATACACCGCTCACGAGTATATACACCTTATACAGTTTCATACACAAACTATTTTAAATAGACTGACCAGTTATGACAAAACCATTTTCACCATTGTGCCGTAAGGCCACTTATAAAATTTAAGTGTTCCAGTCCCAATCCTGGCAAACAAGTCTCAGTCCTCCTGAAACTAAGATGTGAAACAGATAAGTAAAACCATGGCATATAACATCAGCAATCCAGTTTCATTTAGTGCCTTGGCTTTGCATATTCGAGTCAGTGTACAGTTTTGAAGATTCTATTTTTATCTACACAGGAAACATTTTTAAAACTTTACCCACAGGTTCCTTGAGAAACTGAACTGAACTAAGAAGGAATTCAACACCCAGTCCCCACTGTACCCGCTGTCAACAGGCTTACATAAAATGTCTCATAAGGTCATTTCCAGAAAACTTTCACGAATAGGAAACCTCACGAAAAATTTAAACAGCATTGTTTCTTTTTTAAATGATTTGTATTTGTGTTTATACTTTAAGTAAGTACAATTTACATACACGTAAAATTTGTTTCAATAAAAATATGTGTGGGAGAACATCTCAGTGGATAACCCATATCAATGCAGAAAACAAAAGTTATTTTGTGACAGAATAGTTCTTTATTCTAAATAATAATCACTGTTGTGATGGAAATATCACATGAATTCCTGTTTTGCATTATCTTTCATAAGTATTAATTTTACCATGTGTGTACTCTTGGTTCTTCCCCCCTTTCCTTTTTAAAATGTTTTCCCCGGCTAGCCTGTTTTTTTTTTGTGCTTCCAATATGGCGGCACGTTTGCACCACGTGTTCCTTCTTCAACAGTCAGTGCGATTTTCGAGCATCTCCCCAACTCTTCATAATGAGGATCATAAGCGCCGCTGGCAATCCGGCCATCACTTCCGCGGCAAAATATTTCATCATTCCCTGGGATGACGTCAGGGTTTTTTTGCCTGTGTTACTTTTGAACCAATCGCAGCGCTTTCTCCTCCCTGCCTGTGACGTATAGTCGAGGCTGCCGAGATAAATGGCGATGGCGAGCCGTCTGGAAAGAGCAAGACTTCACTTCACCTTTCATCACCACCAAAGTACGCCGCGCTAAGGAAGCGCTCCCCATCACAGAACATCGTGGCCTTTTTGTTGGAGGCGGCAGGAACAGTACCGTGGTAAATGTTTTATGACCGATAAGTTCTCTTTTAGGCAAATAAGTCACCCCCTCCTTATTAAATTACTTCGGTTTAAATTTTCAAAAGATAAATGCAAGCTCCCCTTTTCCTGTAATATTTGACCATGTTGCATGGCCTGTGCACCATTTTGCCGTTTCGAAGTACACCGTGTATAATCTCTCTCCTTCTTGACTAAAACCCTTAAATGTTCTTTCGCACTAATGTTAATGTACCGTGCATTCAGCCAATGAATAAAGTTTCCTGTTAGTAATTCCCTGTATTCAGAGTGTGTTCGTCTTGCATGTGTGTGTTCCTTTTTCTCTCACGGAAAATCTTCAGGCCCTGAACTACTGCTGGGGTAAGTCTTTGCTTTCCTTCTTTTCATATCTTTTGTGGTCACCAAATGTAATATTTTTCGTAGGACTTTTTCACAACGCCATGTGCTGCGACTAGCCTGATCATAGGTCAATTATAGCGTCTCCTTGGTCGCTCTTGCAACGCCCAAGTTTACGCTATAGTAAATGGTGCCGTTGACCATCTTTTTTGATCTGTTTGCTACCGATACCGAAGCACATTCTGAGTCCAATATATGTTGATTTTGTCTGCTTTGTTACATTAATACTCGAGTTACGGCTCTTCTTAATGTCCGTTTTCGGCACCGATCGTTCATTTCTGGCCATTATCGTTATTATCCCCTTTTCTCATTCATGGAAATAATATTTTAATAGCTTTTGTAAACCAGATTACTGCAGTGTCTTTCATTTTACGTTGACCAATTCCTTTTTATAATAGTATTTTTTTTCTTCATAAGTTTTATGGTACATGTTGTAGTGCATTTTGTTGCAATGTATGCATTGTATGTTTTGGAAATTTCTAAGTTTGTGCATTTTTTTGTGGAGTATTCGTAGGCCCTATTATTAAAAAAAAAAAAAAAAAAAAAAAAAAAAACCCTAATTTGTTTCATGCTTATTCATAGTTACATTGGCATCAATTTTATTTAATAATTTTGTTTAGCTGGTATCTACATTTGTATTTAAGTGATTTTTCTTAGTTACATACTTCATAATGTATAAAATATCTCCTTTTCTTTTATGAACCGATAGTGTAATAGTCTATCTTGTTTTTGAATAATTGCTTCTAGACATATTTCATCCTAGTTTCCTTCCACCCCTTTTGTGCCTTGCTGACTCCCACATTGCCAGCTAGAGTTTTTTATATTTTGCCTCTATGATATGGTCAATAGTTTAATTTATTCTGCATTGTCTGAGGTTTTTTTTTTCTTCTCTCCCTGAATGATCATCTCTTGAAAATTTAGTCATTGCATTGAGTTTTTGTAATTTCTATTATTGTTGTAATAACTTTTTTGCTACTTTTTGGACTCATTACCCACTTCACCCTTTTTCTTCTCTGTAATATATATTACCGCTTTGCTTAACTGTAGCTATGCCTCGACCAAATGGATCAATCAGTGCGAATAATGACGAGAACTCTGTTCATCGCTCATTTATTCCACACCAGGAGCCCTATGATGGGGATACTGCTTCTCTGGATTTCTTTATTTCCCAAATTAATACCATAAAATCTCTCAATAGATGGGATGATAGTATGGCCTTGTGCTACCTCAAATCTAAACTTGTTGGACCTGCTAGAGATTTCTTTGTGCAATCATCTCAATTGCAGGATGAGACTTCTTATGCAAAAGTCATGGATAGTTTTTCTCAATATTTTAAATCTGATGCCAATCCTTCCATGCTTGACCTCCAATCTATTAAGTTGCTACCAGGAGAATCTGTCAGAGCCATGGCCCACAGACTTTCTAATATGGTGTCGAGGGTATTTCCATCTTTAAAAGACGAACATGCACTGAATGAGATGAAATTAAATCACTTTATGCTTGGTCTTCCCTCCGCAATTAAAACCAAGGTTCTCGAACTTGAAATCAAAGATTTCAATGCGGCTGTTGCAAAAGCACAGCATCTCGTTTCCATCCAGGCTTCTGATTCTTCTTCAGGTACTGCCTCTTTGAATTTTTTAAGTGCCAAGGTAGATGCGATGCAATCTTCTCTTGAAAAATTGGGGCAATGTTCCTCAGATAATTCTTCTTCCCGTTATAATAACCTAAGTCAAAATCCTGTGTTTAAATCACGTGGTCATAACGTTCGTAATTTCTCGAGAAGCCGCTCTAGAAGAGGTCGCAATCCTTATAAGATAGATTTCAATAGTCAATTTCCTAACCCACAAAGATTCAAAAATAACAGCCGACCATCATACTTTCATAATAACAGGTCACGTGTCTCTTGCCAATATTGCAACAAGGCAGGACATGTTCTTAGCAAATGTTTCAAATTTCAAGATGATATAAAATCTGGCAAGCTGTCACAAGATTTCGGTGCTGTTCCTGCCCCCTCCCGAGGTCACATCCCAAATACCTCCTCACAAAATTCTTTTTTAACCTAAGGCCAACGCTGCCTGTTACTGGTGACAGTAGCGGGCCGAATCAGTCTTTTCACCAGGTGCCAAAGTCAACTTTGTCTGCAACGGCACAACCCTTCATTCCTTCATCCAAAACATCCATGATTCCCCGTGAAAACGAAATTAGTCAACAGCATAATACACAAAAGATAATAATTTCAACGTCGCAATCCACACAGACTGACCCTGTCACAGTTCCCAATAGTCAGAATGAAATACAGCGTGCCACACAAACTGATAATACCCTGCCACACTTCATATTTAACAACGTCGAAGGCACTTCACAATCTCTACCGATCATCCAAATTTCGATTGCCAAGGACGACATGCATGTTCTCTTAGATTCCAGTAGTACTGTAAATGTTTTTAGATGAAGATTTTTTTCACTCTATTAAATCTAAGGTTAAATTCAAATATATATCTCGTAAAGTAAATACAAAAACCATCAATTCAAATGTGAACTTTTCAGCGTGCATAATTCTGCCATTCAAGATTGGATCAAAATTTCATAAGGCTCATTTTTTCATCACCCCTCTTCATAGCCAATTCAAAGCCATTTTAGGCTTCAATTTTCTTTCCCAAAATAAGGTGGTTCTAAATTTATCTGATAATTCTCTTACAATCAATGATATTCCTCTGCCTCTCTGGAAGGTACCAGAAGTTACTGACCAGATTTCTCAAATGCAAGAAATCGAAATCAGCAACAATGTTCATTTACTTAGAAAAGTATGCATGCCTCCACAGGAAACCGTATATGCTGAAGTCAAAACATCAAGAGGCTTCAAAGATCAATTTATCTTTCTACCCAAATTTCACAAGGAATCAATTCGGGCCGACCCGTCCATTCACTCGTGTAATGATATCTGTGCTGATAGGGCTACTCAAGAATCAAACCCTACCAATAGCTTTTCTTATCATCAAAAAGTTGTCGATTTTGATCTGGTATTTTCAATTCCACTGACGAATACGTCAGACATTCCTCTTTATTTAAATAAAAACCAAATCATTGGCCATGTTGTTCCAATTCAAGAAGATGATATATCATCAGATAGCAATAACTCTTCCATAAATGATTCTCATCAAATAAATTTGATTCTTCCAACTGAAGAGGTCCTTAATAAGCATAGACTTGATCTCTTGCCAGCTGATTTTAATCTTGACCATCTGCCCCAAGAGACTCTATTCCAATTCCTAAAATTTTTTCCAATCATTTCGCTGTTTTCTCAAAAGAACTTGATACTCTTGGCCATACAGACAGAGTCACTCCAGACATTCAACTTCTTCATGATACTCCTACAAAAACATTGCCCTTACCAATTCCGCATAGTTTACAAAGCGAGGCTCTTAAGCAATTAAACGAAATGATAAATGCTGGCATAATTCAACGTAATATTTCTAACTGGGCATGTCCTATGCTCCTCGTAAAGAAGAAAGGTGTCGACAAAGACGGTAGACAGCAATATTGATTAGCTCTTGATTTAAGGCTTCTCAATTCAATCATTAGGCTTTCTACATACCCACTTCCACGTATCAACACCATCATAAACAATCTATCGAAATTTAAATTTTTCTCTGTCTTGGATCTGCCCAATGCATATTGGCAGATTCACATGCCTGATCACCTACAAAATTTACTTTCATTTACTACCCCATGGGGCTCCTTCAAAGGGCTAGTCGTTCAAAAGGCTAGTCTTTGGCCTCAAAAATTCAGCCAGTGTCTTCCAATACTTAATGGACTCTATTCTCGAAGAAACAGCCTGTGAAGGTATCTACGCCTATCAAGATGATATTATTGTAGAAGCAAATTCTGCTGAGGAAACCCTTTTAAAGCTTGAAAAATTATTTTGTGTCCTGAAGAAATATAATATTACATTGTCCCCAAGCAAATGCACCTTTCATACCTCACAAATTAAATATCTTGGGTTCCATATACAGCAAAATAGAATCTACCCTATTGAGTCCAACATTTCAAAAATCACTGCCTTTCCGTCTCCCAAGACAAAGAAGCAAACTAAACGTTTTCTTGGAATCTGCGGATTTTATAGACATTTAATACCAAATTTCGCTGAATTAGCACAGCCTCTGATCGATGTCTCCAAATTAAATGCGATTTTCAAGTGGATCCCTCTCCAAGAAGAAGCTTTTCGAAAGTTACAAGACACCTTTTTCAAAAAACCCTTTCTCATGCTCCCAAAATTAGATGAACCTTTTGTATTGAACACTGATGCCTCAGGATCAGCGATTGCTGCAGTCCTGTTACAGCAGCATGGTGATGAATTTCGCCCCATATCATTCTTTTCTAAAGCCTTATCTCCATCCGAAAAAAATATCCAGCTCTTAAACTCGAACTTATGGCTATACATAGGGGAATCCTTGCCTTTAAATATTACCTTTTCGGACGTCATTTCAAAATTTTATCGGATTCCAAGCCGTTAAAGAACTATCGACATATTTCATCCCCCGCTGATGTTACTACTCGTTGGCTCATGGACATTGCGGAATACTCCTTCGATTTTCAGCACATTCCAGGCAAGGAAAATGTACACGCGGACTACCTGTCTCCCCTTGAACAAGATCCCACGACTGATGATTTATCAAACAATCAAGACATCATTAACTCTGATGAAGCCATTCCAGTGTTCCTCAATCATTTAAACTCTTCAGACCCTGAAAATGAAATTTCACTTACCACCTTTTTGGACGAGCAGTCAAAAGATCCTTTCATTTCTTCTCTCAGAGACAAAATCATTCAAGGAACTCTTCCACAGAAATTTTTCAAGTATTTCATTAACCCACAAGACAATCTTCTCTACCATGCTAATTCAAGTCCTAACTCTAGTTCATCACATGATGCAAGAATTGTAGTTCCTCAGTCCCTAATTCCAAAGTTACTACGAATTTTTCATATTGACCATAGTGGCATTCATAAAACATATCAGAGTTTAAAAGCAAAATATTTCTGGAGAAACATCTTCATTGACACAAAGAATTTTGTAGCTTCTTGTCACCAATGCCTTCAATTCAAAAGTCATAGCATTCCGCATGCGCCTTTACAGGTTGCACCTTTCCCGAATGCTCCTGGTATCGAGATTGCCATGGACATCGTAGGCCCTATTAGACAGACATACTACATACTCACCATTATTGACAAATTAAGCAGATTTATGCAACTGTTTCCTCTAAAAAAAATCACTGCGAAATCTGTGGCTGATTCCTTACTACAGTACATCTGCATACATGGACGTCCTTCTCTCATTACAACTGACAGGGGTACACAGTTTACTGCAGAAGCCCTCCATATTTTAAACAAGTCTTTAGGTATTAATCTCCGTCACACTACCCCAAACAGGCCACAAGCTAACTCTTATGCGGAAAGGATAAATGCCGCTATAAAGTCTTCTGTCAAGTCTTTTGTCCAGAATGGGCATCCATTCACGGAAGCTGTCTTGCTACATCAGGCATTGTATAATGCTACAACCCATGATTCCATCGAAGTGGCTCCAAATCTGGTTCATTCTGGGAGAACTCTATTCAATGTCTTTGCCACATACTTTCCAAGTCACACACCCAGTTATCCGTCCCAACACCAGTATGTCAGTAAGTGTCTCCAACTTATGGACAACATATACAGGAATGTCTTCCAATCCCATATTGATAAACAAGAGAACCGGAATCGTCTATACAAACAAGAAGGCAAAATTGCGTCGCTTTAAAGTCGGAGATGTGGTATACATAAAAACAAGATCGTTTTTCCGCCATACCCTTTATGGGCCATATGTAGTGATTCGCCTCGTCAGTCCGGTAATTGTGGCAGTCAAACGTGAAAATAGCCCCGTCATTACTGAATCACTTATCCACATCGACTCCATATGGAGGGTGCCAAGACGAAAAGACCATCTGAAGGAATCATCGTCACTACATAAATCTCAGACCCCACAGCACCAAAAGGGATGTCAGGCCACCCCAACTGCAGTTCCTTCCGAAGATGTTTCGGATCGAGCAGCTTCGAACTTCGAATACAGACTGCCAGGCGAGGCGTTATTTGTTACTGGGGTTACTGGATATCGGATCGCGGTTTCAATGGGGAAAATGACTTTCGAGTTTGCATTTCGGATTGACCAGGTTCAAACTTCGAACGGGAGAAAATGAATTTCGGTATTTGAGTAATAGTATGTTCCTTTCCGTTACTAGATACCGGAAGTATTATGGATTCTCGCTGTTGGGAGGGAAAAATCAGTTTCGGTATTTGAGGAGTAGTATGTTCTGGTTGCAATTCGTTTGTGCCGCGCCGAATGGAATCGTTTTGATGAGGTTTGGAAGAATCCGTATGTTTCGTTACAGTTATGGAGATGGAATAGTATCTGCTGCTCTATTGATATGGGTCGTACAATGGGGGGATACGATCCGGTGTATAGTATGTTATTATGCGCAGTTGAACTCTTTTTTTGCGGGGGGAGGGGGGTGTTCTTATAATTGTAGAGGAGCAATACATATAAGAGAAGCACGTTAGTAAGGGGTGCTAATTTCGGGCTTTCTAACATTTTAGTACTAAATAGTGGTGCAATCAGAATTCTTTCTTTCAGGGTGGTTCCGAAGCAGGATTGCGAACTTAACTTTTTCTTTTTTTTTTTAGCTAGAATCGAAATGAGTAATAAATAACAAATTATTTAAATACACCTTTAAAAAAAATATATTTTTATAAAGTAAACGAATTCACACATTTTTATTATTTGAAATATTATTTGGAACTAAAAAAAATATTTAGCATGGAAACCTAAACACATTTTTTAAGTAATTTTTTAAAAAATATATAAAAAATTGGGAGCTACTCGGGATTTCTATGCCCACTCCTGCGTAAGCCACTGTTATTAAAATAATTCAATAAAGTTCAGTATGTTTCTAAAATGTCGGCGTTTAGGGGGCCATCTGCCCTATTTTATGGTACATTTTATTCAATGAACTCATGGAATACGCATAGTCCGGTGCAACCATTCTTTCTGTATGAAAGGAGTGATAATTTTTGCTTAGAGAATGCTCTCATATATGCACCCACAGAAGGGGCTAACCACTTTCATCCCAAAAGTGCAGAAATAGAACTGGAAATATCTTAAAAATAGATCATTCTCACTAAATTAAACAATTTTAATTTAAAATATGGTAATTTTTAATTTACTTCGAAAAATCGTCCAGCAAAAGAAGTTTTTGATATGAAATAAGAACTCACAAATACTAAAGATATTATGCTTGTAGAGACGCAAAGTAGTTGATATCATACTGAGATCCCCTGCCCTGTGAATTTAATATATGTGGCCCAATCCCTGGATCTCAGTATTCGAGAACCCGCTCCCAGAAAAAACACGAGTCACAAGCTTTCCTTTACACTTTTTATGATAAGAATGAACAGGTTAAACCAGCGTTCAGAATTTAAAAAAGGGGGGGGGGGTTGAGAAAAAAAAAGAATGGCATATGTCTTTGGAAGATTTCTATGTGCACTCCGTAATTCGTATAATTTAGCATTGTATAAAACCATAAATGTGTATAAAAACAATCTGTAAATCAGAGAAAATAAGCTCTAAATAGAACTTTGTACAACTTCGCTAAAAAAATTCTTTTTGGTTATGTTTTGTTATGGGTTTATGTATGGGCGGCATATACCCATAACAACACTGTCCCGGATGTGTTGTTATGGGGCACATATAACACCCTATTACCAATTCTATTAGTAGTAACGAAAGTAACGAGTAACGAATAGCGAACATCTAAGTAACAAATACATACGGATACTCATTTTGTCGTTACTTTTACAGCACTACTGGAAACAGTGGGTGTTGTGTCTTCACGGACTGAACCCTATGGCATGGTGGAAGGTCCTACCACCCCGTTTCAGTCTCCGGTGGCAGAAGTGTCTGGCGTATCTCAGATGTCAACACCCCCTCCTGAACTGTCTCCCATTTCGACTGCCCCCCAAAATGGGTATGCGAATGATGATTCCCCTCCCTGTCTGATGCCTGAAACCTCCTTACCTGATAGCACACTTCTGCAGAGTCCTGTTCCCCATATTCGCCTACAAGGAGTGGAGATGACTGACAGTGCTCCTCAGTGTACCCTGGCAGATGAACAGACTGGTGACGCAGCCTCCCAGGACTCTCGTGGTACAGGACACGCAAGGTATTTTCTTCGAAAGAGAAGCAAGTAACTTTTTTCCTTTTTTTTCTTCCTCTTGTAAGAATTTCGCCAGAGAATATATGACATCTGAAATGTGATTCTATTTTCTCCATGAACAATCCTTTTTGCACCCACACTTGCTGTCACGAAGAAGACATTGTATCTTTTTTCTTCCATGTAGCCAACCTTGTTTAGCATTGAAGTGTCACTAGTGTATATTTTTTTTCACCCCAATTGTATTTAATGTTTCATATAGCCAAGTTTTTCGCATTGAAGTATTATTTGCAAATTTTTTTCCTTCCACTCATAATTTCACTCTCATTGTATATCTGCAATATAACTTTTCTAGTGTTCTAAATGTGTTTCGTGTAATAACATTATGGAAGTGTTTTTCTTAATTCATATGTAACTCGTTAATTTTACTACATAATGTGAGTATTCATGTGCATGGTTTTCATCTCTCACAATACCATTGATAACACCCTTTCCTCTTAAAGACTATCTTAAATTTTCTGGTCACATGATTCTGGTGCATGAGAAGGAACTGATCAGCTTTCTCATCAGATAGTGTGCCACTCCACGTGTTTGACCCTTTTATTCAATTTCTTTCTTTTTGTGTAGTGTCAACACATGCACCTGCTGCAGCCTGAATGTCTCACTTTATACCATTACAATAGTACCTGACTTACAATGTTTTTTGTTCACCAGCCATAAGCTACAGCAATATTTTTTTGAGTTCTTGTTTAGTGTAACATTTTCTTTCATGTTCTTACTTACAAATATATTATGTACATGTGCTGTGTTTTTTTCAGACTTTTGGGTACCCAGAGAGTGTATATATTATGATGTGATAGGGTATAAACAAAGGATCCTTTGCTAGCCCAATTTTTTTTTCGTGTTTCTTTGGCCAAACGTTTTTTTCTCTTACTGTATCTCATGACAATTGATTGTACATTTTTGCTAATTAGTTTAAATTTTTTCTTGATGCTTCAAAGTTTTTTTCTTGCTTTATTTATGACATGCCTAATAATTTGAGATCAGATGTAGCGAATAACATAACTGCATTACCTTTCCTTGAGTATTTTACTACTGTGATACATGGAACGATATTGTATCATCCCAGATTTGGTGTAAGGACAGTATGTCCTGACTTCATTTTTATACCTCTTGTAGTCATTTTATATTCTGCATGTCACTTTTTACAAAAGGGGATCTTGCAACACAAAAAAAAAAAAAAAATTTTTTTTTCCTTGGCTGTAGCATTTTTTCTCTCGATGTGAGGGGAGGAACATGTGATGGAAATATCCCATGTATTCCTGTTTTGCATTATCTTTCATAAGTATTAATTTTACCATGTGTGTACTCCTGGTTCTTCCCCCCTTTCCTTTTTAAAATGTTTTCCCCGGCTAGCCCGTTTTTTTGTGTGCTTCCAATATAGCGGCACGTTTGCACCACGTGTTCCTTCTACAACAGTCAGTGCGATTTTCGAGCATCTCGCCAACTCTTCATAATGAGGATCATAAGTGCCGCTGGCAATCCGGCCATCACTTTCGCGGCAAAATATTTCATCATTCCCCGGGATGACGTCAGGGTTTTTCTGCCCGCGCTTACTTTTGAACCAATCGCGGCGCTTTCTCCTCCCTGCCTGTGACGTATAGTCGAGGTTACAGAGATAAATGGCGATGGCGAGCCGTCTGGAAAGAGCAAGACTTCACTTCACCTTTCATCACCACCAAAGTACGCCGCGCTAAGGAAGCGCTCCCCATCACAGAACATCGTGGCCTTTTTGTTGGAGGCGGCAGGAACAGTACCGTGGTAAATGTTTTATGACCGATAAGTTCTCTTTTAGGCAAATAAGACACCCTCTCCTTATTAAATTACTTCGGTTTAAATTTTCAAAAGATAAATGTAAGCTTCCCTTTTCCTGTAATATTTGACCATGTTGCATGGCCTGTGCACCATTTTGCCGTTTCGAAGTACACCGTGTATAATCTCTCTCCTTCTTGACTAAAACCCTTAAATGTTCTTTCGCACTAATGTTAATGTACCGTGCATTCAGCCAATGAATAAAGTTTCCTGTTAGTAATTCCCTGTATTCAGAGTGTGTTTGTCTTGCATGTGTGTGTTCCTTTTTCTCTCACGGAAAATCTTCAGGCCCTGAACTACTGCTGGGGTAAGTCTTTGCTTTCCTTCTTTTCTTATCTTTTGTGGTCACCGAATGTAATATTTTTCGTAGAACTTTTTCACAACGCCATGTGCTGCGACTAGCCTGATCATAGGTCAATTATAGCGTCTCCTTGGTCGCTCTTGCAACGCCCGAGTTTACGCTATAACTGTATAAAGCACTTTCATTATAAAGAGATTAAAGAATGAATATTAAACTGGCCAACTTTAGCCCTTTCATGCATGGTGACTGGACATTCTAGCCACATAATTGTAACACTTGTGCTGCTGATTTCAAAAATTCAAGATCATCAGTCAGTTTTCTTACGCTTATTTACCAGATGATAATGAGATTTGCATAAAATGATGAAGGGTGACAGAAAGTTATACACATTTTTCATGAATGTGGCTGATGTTTCACAGAAAAGTTATTTATGTTTTATTAAATTGATGCCAGAAATGTAACTATTATTCCAGATATCAGCAACAGAAAAAAAAAAGTGATAAAAATGCTTGCACCAGAAGAGTTAAAAAGTACAATATCAAGCCATTACTGTTTTATTATACATATATTTATGATTTTTCTGTTGTATATTTATGCAAATTTTAATTATTTAAAAGAATATTCAACATTTATTATATTCATTTTAAAAAACTGTTACACTAATCACATACATATACCCTGTAAAATAATATAATTATTAATGTATTTTAACATAAATAGGATTTCTAGAAATATCTGAGTTTTATTTCCGTGACTTTCACCCTACTTGTCCTTGATTTTTTATTTCACATTTTGTTGACCCCTTTTTCTATTTTAGATGAGTTACTTAACTTTTTTAACTTTCATTAATTCACAATTCACATTTACAGCAGTAGATGTTTTTATGAATTATTTGAAAAGAAAAAAAAAAAAGCTGTATATTTATCTTCGGATTGTGATAGAAAGTAACGAAAGAATAGACACCAGATTTAATTATTTTTTGAATCCACACATTTTTGAAAATAATTTCTTTATTATGGGAGTATAAATTCTTATTCTTCAACCATTCAAATATAATTTAAGTAAGAAATAATACAAATAATAACAGATTTTTTTTTTCTCCCAAGGCAGCTTTGAAAATTCTAGGTATGGAATAACTACTAATGTATAATCTAGGTGTTCAAGGAGAAATACTATATGGAAATGTTTTGAATAAGCAGTTTTGATGAGAAAAAGTTCATATTTGGATAGATTAATGCAATGCAACACATTATTATTATTATTTTCATTAGATATTTCTTTATAGTTTTCTCTGGCTAGCCTACATGGGTTAAGACTTTCTTGCTATTTCCAAACTTTTTCTGATTTTCCAGATATGTAAAAAAAAAACTGAAAAATTATAATTAGTTAGAATATTCTTCCACTAACCATAAGCTTTTACAACATTTGCTAAAGCACCTGATGCACCTTGTCTTACAGAAGGAATACCATCTTTCAGATTTGTAAAGAACAATGGATACAACTGATTCAAAATATTCCTAAAATACAATAAAAAATTAATGCACTTCACAAACTAAGTGTTCACACAGTACAATAATTATTAAACAAAATGTTCAGTAAAATTATATGAAGATTATGTTGCAATAAAACTTTAATAGTTAACTGTTACATTGTAATTCTTTAATACAAAATGGTAATTAAATGTCTAATAAAAAGAAAGTCAAACAGTCAAGCTTAGGAAGAGTGTCACATTTGAAAAGCCATGCCATATACTTAAAAAAAATAAATGTGGAATCACATGACTGCCTTATTTGTCCATTAAATTTTATGCATTTTTGATTCACTTCATTTAAACTTACAGTACAATCCTCTGATCCACACTGGTCAGGAACAAAAGTTGTGTGAGTTACAGAATTTGCAAATTATGCCATTTCTTTGTTAACATCTAAATAATGAATAGTTTACTAAAAGGTATTGTCAACAGTATACATATAATGACACAAAATAAAATTTATTATAAAATTTATTTTGTAATAAAATTAGAAAACAAATAAATGCATATACGTTATTCTGAAATGCTCTAATTTTTTTCGACAAATTGAAAAAAACATTATGCTAGACTTTGTCAGAGGGAGACTGGAGATTTGTAATTATTGTATTGTTTCAATTTAAAATATTAATTTAGAAATTTAATATCCAGATATATATAATGTTTAAATATGGTTTTAATGCTCAAATCAATGGGCAACAGCTATCACTGATTGGTAAGGCATTAAACAAAGTTAGAAATGAATCAAAACATAAAAAAATACTTCAAACTTGGCTGGATGGAACATACCTCACCACAAACTTCAAAAGAACACGAACAATCGGAGTCCGTGAATCCTGAAATCAGCATCCATCAGTATCGTTGCCACATCTATCTGCACGCTTTGAAAACAGCACTAGGCTTTAGCTGGCAAACATCATTTTGCAAGCTGCTGTGGACGCAAAAATAACAAGGCAAAGTACACTTATAAAAAATAGACTATGGATTTAAGTTATTGTTAAATTGTTTAATGTAAAAATTAATAAATTCCAGCAGAAAATCAATATTGTTAAGCAGAACCTAGGCACAGTTGATAATTTAAGAAATAACTATTATTGCATAGTCAAAAAATCTTATCAGTTGTCCAATAAAAATATCAATACAAATTTATGTAAATTTGAAGTCCAATATGGCAAACAGATTGTATCAAAATTAAAATCCCCCCCCCCCCTTTTTGTCATAAATATCTATACATAAAAAATTATAAATAATATTCAGGGTTAAATAAATTAAAAAAAAAAAAACAGCAGAATTACAACTATAGTTTGCTGGATTGAATTTCGATAGTGAAACATACTTTGCCTTGTTGTTTTTGCACCCAGAGCAACTTGCCAAATGATGTCTGCTAGCTAAAGCCTAGTGCTGTTTCACAGTTTCAAATGCATGGAGACAGATATGGCAACGATACTGCTATATGGCTACGATTTCAGGACTCATGGACTCAGATTGTTAATGATCTTTTGAAGTTTGTGGAATGGTATATTCCGTCCAGCCAAGTTTGAGGTATTTTTTAATATTTTTATTCATTTCTAATTTTGTTTAATGCCTTACAAGTCAGAGAGAGCTGGTGCCTGTTGATTTGAGCACTGAAACCATATTAAAACATTATATATATATTACATTTCTAAATTAATATTTTAAATTCAAGAAATAAAATAATATGTATTTTTAATTTGTTTTTATTGGTTTTTGTCTTAATTAAATTTCTTTATTGACTATGACTCGGGTTTATTTCTGGTTTTATCACATTTATTTATAAACACAGAAAAATGTTAGAGCTGCAGTTGCTGCGTTTATGATTTTTTGTGATAAGCATATTTTAAAAAATCTTTCTACAAATATCTATATTTGCATGTCTCGTTCTCTACTATGCAAATTCCACCTCCCTTATTAAAAATGAAATATTGCAGTGAAATGTATTTCACTGCAATAATTTTCAGATACTAAAGAGTAGATTAAAAATAATCAGTGATTTCCTCACCAGCTTTTTTTTTCCTGGGATTGAATATTTATGTATTTCACTGCATATTAATCACAAAAGGAAAGGAATGAAACAAAATTTACCACACACACACACACACACACAAAAAAAAAAAAAAAAAAAAAAAAAAAAAAAAAAAAAAAGAATTATTTTTCCAAAGAATTATCTGTCCATCCAGATAGCTAAACGGTACAGAATTTTCTTCGCCGAGAAATTTCATTTTAAAAAGTGGTAACACCCCAAAAAGAGATCAAAGAAAAAATAAATGTATCAGTATATTTACTGAATTTTCAAAAAGTGATTACTTCAATGACTATAATAGGCTCATAGTATGTCAAAGGACTTATTTTGATAATTTTGATCTCTTTTAATTAAATAAAATCTTTCACTAGTGTTTCACTCTATATAGAAAAATTGAAACTTAAGATTATTTGTTAACATCTGAAATGTATGATGAATTATACACATTTGCAGATTACAAGGTTGCAGGCACAAGCATCACTACTTGCTAATCACTGGGGAAGACGAAGACCAAAATATGATCTCTTTTCCCTATCTTTATTAACAATTAAAGCAAAATATTGGGATTGGAGGTTCCTAAATCAATTTACCATGGATTACAAATGTTCCTAAATTCCCATAGACCCCAGCATCATAGTTGCAGAGAACATACATAGGATTTTTTTTGGGGGGTGGGGGGGGGGTTATAAAAAAAAGCAAAACTTACATTACAGAACTTATTACAATAAAGTAATGTAATTTTTATTTTTATTGAGGGGGGGGGGGAGGTTAGTTAAAAAAAAAGCTCTTTTGATCTTTAAAAATAAGTACAATAAAGCAAAACCTCCTGGCTCCTCCCCTGAATTAGAAGGAGTATAATTTATTTTACAGGAAAGTGAGTATTTTGGTAATATTAACATTCCGTATTTCTTGCCAAATATAAGATATTGTTGAGCTGAGTTGCTTTGAAAACTTATTTTTGGTGTCATATTAGTCAATATTTAGCCCAAAGTCACTAAGCTTTAGCAACAGTAGAGATGATTTTGAGCATGGCCCAAATAATGATTGACTAAAGATTAATAAAGTCTTTTGGGTGACCCTGTAAATAAACCACCCAGTCAATTGCAATCAAGATGGGAGACACACCATGTTATTAAAGTTCTAAATACAAAATTTCAATATTCTACAGCTAATCGTTCTTGAGTGATGCAAGATACATACATACAGACAAATCCTACAGAAATTTTTCAAAGTAAATCCAATGAGTTAAAATGAATTTTTTTTAAAATAAAAACCTGAATAACAAACTTTTAGCAATTACAATAATGTTTTTCCGCTGCACATGTAAATAAAAATACTTACTTAGATTCATTAGGAAAACACAAAACAAAGTTTCCACAAGCTAAACAAGCAGCTAAAATTAAAAAAATAAAACAAATGAGAAAAAGAAACATAATGTATGTGAAATAAATTAAGAAAGTAGTAAATTATTTACAAAATAAAGCAATAATATAAAATAGAGATCCTTAACCGTCTAATACACTTTAATAGCAAAAGTTACCCCTCAATTAAACTGAATTAATTATTTTATTTTTAAAATAAAAGCACTCAGTGATTCTTTTTTTTTTCTTTTTGAGTGGGAGATATTTTTTTAGTTCAAAGATTTAATTTTCAATGAATCAAATTGAGTGGTTGAAGAATTGTACACACAAGAATACTAATGCACTTAAAATTCACACTCACTTTAGGTATTAGTGGTTGTGAAAATAAGCCATATGACTATATTAGCAAACACATAAGTAAACAGTTTTTTTCCGGCAAGGACTAAGGTAAGTTATGCCTTAGTACCAAAAGCCTTCTGGCACTGGGGCAAGCTATGCCTTAGTACCTAAAGCCTTCCGGCACTAAGGCAAATTATGCCTTAGTACCTAAAGCCTTCTGGCTACACAGCTAGTTTATAGAATATTTCAAAACCACAAGCACATCAAAATGTAACAAGTAGTTTGACAGTTAATGAAGGAAAATGTTGCCACATACCATCTCTCACAGGCCAACTATCATCACCAAAACAGTTTAAAAGGGTTTGCAGTAATTCAGCAACATATGGCTTTGTAGCTTCTTGATCAACCTAAATTTAAAATTGGCAAAAACCACAAAATACTTTCTCATACTATTCTCTTTTTTCATAAAAATCATCATATTTATATAAGTAGCAAGCATAATGAAGAAATCCAAAAACAAAATAACAGTGAAGATATGAGTAATTTAAGTTTTATTACTGATTGGTATACACAATAAGAATAACGATTTTATAATTACTATGGCTACTTTGATGGTGCTAGGCATACATTTTCATGGTAGTGGGCGGAGCGACAACAACATGTCATGAATAACATGTTTTCTTTGAAACAATGTATTTTCACTCAGAGAGAACTACATGTGATGTTCCTTTCAATTGAACAAACAATGAAATAATCCCGTTGTTGACTATTAAATTGTTTGTTCTTATGATTTGCTTTGGACAGAAACAAGGAATTAATAGCCCATACAAGAAAGAAATATTTTACAAAGAATTAGCTCAATAATTTTAGTTTCAAAATATAAAAATATGTGTTATTTGATATTCATTATTTCCAAAAATGAATTTAATTGATGATAATCTTTTATTAATTAAACTAATTAGTTTAAAATTAAACTTTCAAATAAAATAATCACTTTATTTTATCTGATTTCAATTTTGATACTGTCAGTCAAATTAATTTCAAATTTCAGTTGTCCAATTTTGCTACATAAACCTCCAATATTACCTTTCGTTACATCCCTCCTCAAAATGTACAGACTCTATAAAAGTACTCATAGCATTTATTTATAATAATAAAACAAATAATTTGTTTAAATTATGTAGCATTTAAAAAGTTTTCAAAAGAAAAAATATTCAGCATTTTACTCGTTATTGTATGTTTAGCAAGAAATGCAAATTTTGTTAAAAATAATATGAATATCTTTACTGCAAGAAATTAATTATTTTAAATAAATAATATAGCCGAATCTTGCTTTAACAAAGGGACCAAAGAAATAATTTTGTTCTAATGAAATTCCGTTGTACTGATATTGTCTCTCCATATCGTAATTTGATTACAATGTGGAGAGACATTTGAGTAATTTGATTTGGTATTACCAAAGTCTTCACTATAGTAAGATTTTAGCTGTAACGGACTTTGTTAAAACGGGATTTGACTGCATGACTTTTATCAATAAATGCATACAGTTTGATAATAAATGTGTACAGTTACATGACTTTTACAATAAATGTATTAAAGTATTTGAACCACTTATTTATAATATAAAATAAATAATGGTACTAATGAAACCAAATAAATTATTCAAAAGTATTATGGCCTTTTAGAAGTATTTTACACAGAAGTATACATTAAACAAATATTTTTACTCTATTGAAGAATTAAAAAATAATAATAATGAAATTACAGAAAACCAATTGATTTAAAAGAAAACAGCATCATCTTTTTTCAAAAAGTAATTTTTTTAATTCCTTAATCAAATTACTAGACATAAAAACTTACTTAGATATTTATTTATTCAAGCCATACATGTGATAAGAACACTAAGCCTCATGCCGCTAACATACATCAGATCAATTCTTAGGTATCTCATACACATGAACTCTGAAAGTTTCTCTTTCTCACCTGACAAGTCCTCGTACATGCATACAGCTCACCACAATACACCAGCCAGCAAGACCACATGATTTGCAATGTGCTGTTGTCGCTCTGCAAGTTGCCATGACAATAATATTTGTCTAGCACTGGGAATATAGCCACGGCAATTTTATATACCATGAAATTCCAAAATGTATGTTTTGAGTATTATTTGATGCTGACCACAAACACAAATTTGAACCACAAACACAAAATTGAAGTAATTCACACTACTGAGCAATAAAACAGAAATAATGCATTCTGGCAAATGTGGCAAGCAGAAAAACAAGTAACAATAAAGATGAGTAATGATAAGCAAGGTTTCATCTTGAAACAAAGATGAAACATTGCTTATTAGAAGAGACCCTCTGATATTAGATGCATCAAATTATTTATATTGATTTAGAGAAAAATGATTGAAATTTCAGAATTATAGGGGAACATGTACACATTTAATTAGCAGATATACATACCTTTGATGCTAATTCAGCAATGCAAGCACATGCAGCCTCTCTTACAGCATGATTATCAGCTTTAGTTTGAGCAATATAATGTTTAACCTAAAATACAAGAAAAAAATGCTTACACATAATATATATATATATATATATATATAATATAAAATAGTTAAACTTGCATAGTATGGAATCCCAAGTAATTCATTGAGCAAGTGATAGCACATAACAATTAAAAAACTGGAACTAAGGAATAAAAATTGGAAATCCAGTGGCCATAAATATTGTAAAAATCAGAGCTATCAAAGCTAAAGAGAAGCGGGAAAACAAACCTGGTGAGAACATGTGGGCTTAACCCTAACTTCATGAACCCAAACAATAAAGTGGGGATGGAATGGAAAATTGAAATTGAGTACTCCATTTTCAAGTACCACCATACTCACATTTCAATTTAAAAGAAAATCAAAAATATCTACATTTCTGTGGGTTGCCTGACAAAAGGAGTCATTTTATGTAACCTGGGAGTACGACCATAGCTATTACAGGGTGTCTACCAAATTTCTGAAAGTCAATTTCCTGGCTTTTTCCTGACTTTTGGGAGGTCCCGGGAAAAAAATTCCTGACCAGTGCATTTTACTTTGGGAAATTGCACAATGCCCCCTCCCTTGTCTTTATATTTGCATATTTTGTACAACCTCTTGAAATCAATTTTAACTGAAGTATACAGGATTAAGCTTTCATCCATTGAGAAACAGAAGTAGTCGCACTTTCTGATAGAATTAACTGTTCTTGGAAGTACGGTCCTAAGCCATAAGTTACGAAGTAAGCTAATTTGTCTTTGACCCTCCCGTCACGATGGATGAGCCCCCATTTTTCCCTCCTTATACAAACACATTGCTAGATGCTTTTGGTTTCCAGTCTGACAATTAGAGAGAAAGCGCAAAAAAAAAAAAAAAAAAAAAAAAAGAGGGCCACGAACACGAAACAAAAAAATTGATTCTTTTGGTGAATTTTCCGGACCCATTATCCAATTTCCCGATTTATTCCAGACTTTCCCGACCCATTTTCCAATTTCCCGGCTTTTTCCAGACTTTCCGGATTTTCCGGAGCGGTAGACACCCGTATTAGGAAAAAAAACCAACGTGGAAGCGAACCAAACATGGAGGTCGAAGCTCAGTGATGTAGCCAACAGAGAAAATTAAGTGACATAAATAAAACAGCTAGAGCCCAGGAGTAAAAAGATAGAGAAAGAAAAACAGACAAAAATGCTGCCAAAACCCTGTTAATTTATCACGAAATTCAGACAATGGAAGGGAAAAAGATAAATAAATAAATAAATTACTCTAGCTAACCTATGAGCAACATAGTACAAGCTTTAATAGCTAAGTTACTAAGGAAAGAAGGTAAATAGAGAAATAAGAGAAGAGGGGGGGAGGGAAAGGCTATTGAAGTTAATAATAATATTAAACATGTATTAATTGGAAAAAACACTCAAAATACTGGTGTTAAACGATAAAGTAAATAAAAAACACACATAAGATGTAGCAGGTAAGTAGATATGTACGTTTCAACTAAAAATTGTTTTAGTCTTCATCAGTCAAAGCCCTTCGTCATTAAGAACAGAGGGAACTGAAAAGAGATCTCTTTTCAGTTCCCTCTGTTCTTAGTGATGAAGGGCTTTGACTGACGAAGATTAAAACAATTTTTAGTCGAAACGTACATATGTACTTACCTGTTACATCTTATGTGTGTTTTTTACAAAGTTTTTCATTTACTTTACATGTATTAATTGTTATGAGTGCGAATATTATTCTATGATATATATGTAAATTTGCACTTAGTAAGGCTTATATTTGGTACAGTAGAGTAAAAAATAAAAACACACCTCAAAAAGAATAAGCACCAGTAATCAACAATTCTGCAGTGGTTTTTTTTTCTTACGTCTATATATTTTTTTTGTATAAAATATATACATATATATTTTATGTTTTTTTATTTTTAAATATTTTGGGGAATTTGAAATAACCAACAACCAACCCCACCCTCACTATCCAATAATCTAATTTGGACATACAGTTTTATTTATTACATATTAGATATATTATTGATTTTTGAAATCTACCTGAATATTTATATTTAAGAGCTGTTTTACATAGGTATGTTAAGTTATTGGCTTTAAAACTATTAGTACACAGAGACTCTACTCTATATTTATAATTGGAGATTATGTTTCTAAAAACAGATGTGTGATGTACATGAAATAAAATGAGTAAAAACATTAACATGAAAATTAAAATAATCTCTTTTATTAAATATATTGAATGATAGACTCTTATCATCATTAATTTTAAGTTGTAAGTCTAAAAAGTTTATTAACCTATTATCATTAGGATTTTTTTTAATTAATTCTAGGGCTGAATGGTAGGCTATTGGTAAATTGTCAGAATCATTACAATTAGCTTTTGTAATTATGTCATCTATGTGCCTATATATTATAAGAGATTGATTATTGTAATTTTTTTCATAATTATATAAATATAGGTCAGGTAAGTAACTAGAATTAGACCCACCCTATGGTATTCCTAAAATTTGCTTACATAATTTATTATTATGCAGAATGTAATTATTATAAACTATGAACTTTAACAGATTTTTGAAATAATTAGTATCTAAGTTAGATGGCAAGTTAATATTATTAATACCCATTACAAATAGATTTAATATAACATTGTACAAGTCGTCTAATTATATGCTACTGAATAGGTCTTTGAAATCATAAGTAGATACTTTAATCACATTATGTAGATCTTTAATCTTATTCTTTAGTTCATAGTTATTACCTATAGATATAGAAGATGTATTTGATTTTATGTACAGATCATGCTATGCATAGAAATAAGTATTTTAAGTAATATTTTACTGGTTATATTACTATATGTGTTACATCTTACAGTAACAATCCTGAACTTTAATGGTGCTTTATGAAACTTAGGTATAAGCACTAAACAAGGATATTTAGGTTGTCATGTTTTATTAAGTAATTTGTGGAAAGCTAAAATCTTTTTATTCATTGTTAACTTAGAGATATTAGTTAGATTGAGGTTAGGATTATTGTTTATGGACAATGCTAAGAGATTGTCATATAGATTCTTACATACAATAGCATAGTTGTTACTAGGCATATCAACATAAGTTATAATAAAGTTATTCTGCAACTCTTTTATTTGAGTACTTAGATTTATATTTTTAGTATAACTGAAAGTACAAACTAACTGTTTATTTAGATCAGATGACACTCCTACAAAAAGAGTTATAATTAAAGATCTTTCTACCCATAAGGTACTTGAAAGATTTTTTTAGACAGATGTGCAGTAAAGGGAAAAGATCAGAGTGAGACAAAAAAAGTTTATTGAAGTCAATCCTATTCAAAACAGTGTTGGTGTAGTTAACTACAAAATTGGAGTTTAACTGAGCATTAATGCGTTTGTTACATACTAAATTGTAATTTAGCACATTTGCACAAACAACTATTAAATAAAAAAAAACAGTGAGAAAAATTATCTGTGAAAGTGTGTGAGGTGAAAACTTTATAATATTTTATGAGGTGCTTCTATTTTAGAGAGAATATGTAGGGACGTATTTTCAGCCAATTATGGTCGATCTCAAAACTATTATTAAGTGTGCTTAACTCAGTCTTTATGTGTTTATTGGACATAATATTCGAAGTAGCTTTATGTTTTTCTCGTTTAGAACGACTTGTTCTTTTATATGTATAAGACAAATTTAAAAGGTTATATACAGAAGTATATTTGGAGGGATCAGTTTGTGTAGCATATTAAGGCAAGTGTTTATTCTGTACTATTTTGTTTAGACCATACGGATAACAGGTGTTGTTACTATTGATAAATTGCGATTCCAAGAAAAACCATTCAGAAGTTTGTATGGCAAGAACCTAAATCATAATATTTTTAAAACCACATGAGTGAAAGTGTGCATATTCTACATTAGAGAGATGCTATTAGATAAATAATTTTTAACATTGTTACAGTGCAGGTTGATGCATATGTGTAGCGGGTTACGACGAGTCTGTCCAATATAAGCCATGTTACAGATAGTACAAGTAATTTTATACATACAATTATATATTTTACAAAATTTATGATATTTATTACTATTATCAATTAGATCTTTTAGAGAGAAGCATAAGGGCAAGTTTTGCATTTAATAGAACCACAAGAGTTAAAGAAAAAAAAGAATGCCAATCACTACTGTAGTTTTTGAATGATGAGTAAAGGTTTATCGATCCAATGTTCACCTCATCGTCGCATGAACTACTGTACTGGGCATGTGTGAATACATTATGTAACCCACTTTAGCCAGTTACGAAATCTATATATTGTTCATAACCATAAAGAGTAATATTATACTGTATAAGAGTTGAAAAAGCACAATAAATACAAATAAATCAAAAAAGGTTACAGACAATATATATATATGAAATGTTCCCGCAAGTGCCGACAATCCAGGTTAAATTTGGAAATGACAACACCCGGGAAACAAAATTGGTGTTGAGAAGTGGATGGCCATGAGTGAAGAGTGTTATGGAAACAAGGATAGCAACTGAATTGAGAGACATCTACTTTTATTTATAGCAGTCTGGCACAGAAATGTATCACAGTCAGCAATTACTTGTAGAACAGGATTTCATTGCAAAAGAACTATTAAATATCACAGCTATGCTTTATCACAGGAATATATCACAGTCTGAAAAACTCGTAAGTACTGGCAAAAATGGTTTAATGAATTTAAACTTCACAAGCCGTTTAGATTTCAATTTCAAAAGCTGCTTTACCTTGAAGAGAACAAGTCCACAGGGAAAACTTCAGATCCTTAAGATATGTAAAAATTACGATGAAACATGATGTTCTACATGACGGCACTTCAAACAGAAATTCTAACTTCTATTTCACTTTAAAAACAGGTTAAAAAGATAGCGGCATTAAATGTTGATTAAAAACGTATTATCATTTTAAAGATTAAATAGAAGCAGGTTTAGCTGGCTAAAAATAACATATCTGAAACTGAAAGAGCATTACCGCTCGTCAAAACGTCTGTCAACTGTTAATACCGCCTGACTGTCTAATTGCTTAATGGCGACGATCTGCCATGATCAGCCTAACTGCCTCGACCTGCTTAACTGCTTATCTGCATCGATTACAGCGAAAGCCCCTCCTTTTATTTGTCACTGCCGACTGCGCATCTCATTTCTGAGTTGTTCTCCGGCTGCGCGGTTGAACGGCGTTTACCGGGCTTCGGGAGCGCATCGGTGATTGGATGAACAGCTTGAAACAGTTTTCTCCGGGCGATACTCACTTCGCCAACCAACCATTACGCCCGTCCAAGATGGCGGCTGTTGACGAACTGGAGACCAGAGCCGTGCGTCTTAAACGATTGTTGACGTAAGCCACGGTTAAAGCGAGGTTTAAATTTAACAAAAAGTTATTCCTTTAAGTTCATTTAGCATTTGAATTAAACTGCTTGGCTTTGGGAATTTATTTAATTAACTTTAAGTTGTTGAAACTTTATCTTAACCTTTTATTGTGGCCCTTAAAGTTGGAGAGTTTCACAATTCAGGTAAGTCAGAAATTAAATACACATAAGAGTTGGGATATTTATTGTTCACAAATAGCCATTGGGAACATGAAAAAACAAAAATAAAAAAGCTGGAATAGTTAAAATAATAAAATAAAAAAATGTATCTGGAATAAAAATGAGAAGCATCTTGGATAATCAAACCTCTGTAACCTAAATGTAAACACAAACACAATAAAATCTAGTCTAATAGAGCAAAATAATTACACAATGTAGTGAATGGCATAGAAGGGGAGAATTTCTTAGTTCCTAAATAGCAAAGAGGGAAAAAAAAAAAAAAAAAAAAAAAAAATTCTAAAAATCTAGAATCGAATGCTTAATATTGAATACAGATGGCAGCACTATCTAGGAAAATACCATTATATAAGCTATTTCGATAATAATGTGATCGATCTTACATGAATCAAATAATTATACAATACTGCAGATCAGGGTTTCCCAACCTTTTTAGCTGGCGGACCCCTCTTTCAGGCAAAAATCCACGACGGACCCCCCCTCCCGGAGTTTTCAGAAAGTCGAGCATCGACACTAAACTACCTGCGGGTCAACACTTGGGAACCGCAGCCGCTGTTCAAAGGTGATCACGGACCCCCTAGAAAGAGCCGGTGGATCCCTAAGAGGTCCGCGGACCTCACGTTGGGAAGCCCTGCTGTACATTAAACAAAAATAAATAAATAGGATATATTTTGAAAAGAATACATATACGTAAAAGCTATTATATATATGTAATAAGATACTGATATGCATAAAAAGGAAAGATGTAAATCACATGATCTTAAATGCGCAGAAGCAGCTAAATTTAAGAGATGCAAGGATTAGTATGAAATTATATTACCAAATATTGGCGATCTTTTTAGTGTTTATGCATATAACAGTATAAAAATAGAAAAATATTCTGAAAGATTAGCACATTTTGCAGCATAATAAAACAGAATAGTATATAATATAAAATAGCTAAACTTATGCAGTATGGAATCCCAAGTAATTCGTCGAGCAAGAGATAGCAAATAATAACAAATAAAAAACTAGAACCAAGAAATAAAAATTGGAAATCCAGTAGCCATAAATACTGTAAAAAACAGAGCTATCAAAGCTAACGAAAAGTGGTAAAACAAGCCTGGTGAGAACATGTGGGCTTAAGCCTAACTTCATGAACCCAAACAACGAAGTGGAGATGGAATTAAAAATTGAAATGGAGTACTCCATATATATTTACAGAGATATATTATTACCACATAGAGAGACAATTATATTTTCTAGGCATAAAACTTAAAAGGTGTTATGTAAAACATCTTGGGTATCTAAGTCAGAAGAGCTAGCTGTATTAATGCATAAAAACACTTTTCACTTCAATTTGCTAACCACAGGATTTCATACATGAAGCAATAAAATTCATAACAAGTATATAATAAGATGAAACAGAAAATGTTTGCAATTCATTATTCTAAAAGAAAAGTGTGTTGCAAGTATATAAAGATACATAAGCAAAAATTGGGAAAGTACTGTAGTGAAATGTTTTTTTGCTAAATATAATGCTATTTTTCATTTCCTGCAAATTATTCACATTACAACAGAAAAAAATATTATTTTGAAATATTTTGTTACTTTTTTTTTGTAATGGGGGGGGGGGGAGAACATGGACTTTTGGCTCTTTTATTCTTTTGTGGCAAAATAGGTTTATTTTATTTCTTAGTTTGTAGGTATTAATAAATTACCATCTTTCAACAAAATAATATAAACAGTAATATATTTCATGACTGACACAGACACACACATATATATATACAGGAATACACTAAAGTGGTGTTTTGGAAGATTTGGGTATGATTACCAAAACAGACACATTGAGGAAAGAAATGCGAGTTTTAACCATTCCAGTCTTCTCATTAATGTCCACAAGGTGTCTCTTTGTACTAAATCGATGGATCCTACAACTTTGTAAGTCACTTTTTTTCCCTAGCTCATTCCATTTTCAAAATAGAAATGCTAACTCAGCAGTTCTCCACCATGTGGTACCGTAGGCTGTTTCATTCAGCAGCACATGGCTACTTTACTACACCTAGACATCACTTTTATGAAAATAGCAGCAGCCACTCCGAAGTTAAGAGGATGGCAAGTGACTTTAGTGGGCATACTGTATATTTCAGACATGCTACAACTCTTCAGAAAAAAGGCTGAAAATGTCATGCAACGTTATCGTTAATAGAGAAACTATAATCTATAAGCATACCAAAATCACATGGCTTTTAAGAGATTTTTAAAATAAATGTAACACTTTATTATTTTAAAATTTGAAGGTTGAGATATATCAAAACATCAGACTGGCTATGTAAACTAGTTATATGAATTTCAAATTTTATTAACTAAACTTTAAGAGTATATTTATAGAAGAAAATTATACAATTAGAAAACACACTTGGATTCTCAGACAAAATAAATTTAATTTCAAAGTTATAATTTCAAGATTGTTAAAGTTAACATAAAATCACATTTGAATTCAGGCAAAACAACTTATATTAATTTTAAATTATAACTAACATTTAAGAACCCCCCCCCCCCAGAGGTCAAAATTCAGAAAATTTGCAGGTGGCCGCTGGCCACTGACCTTGAAAATTTTAGTGGCCACTCACGTGTTTTATAATTGCATAACTTACACAAGTTGGATAAACATACACAGCTTACTCTTCCAATTAAATTTTTTAAAAATTACTTGCCAGTAGATACAGGGTGTCCCAAAAACACTGACCGAGGCTTTTATTTCTTAAATACTGATCATAGACATGTACAATAAATCACAGATATATAAGGGACAGAATTTAACATTTTCAAAACATTAAATCTTAATAAATTAAAAATTTTATGTGGACCCCGTACAAAAATATTCCCAGTTAGTAAAATGTGCCCCTTACATTAATCAGGTGATGTACAAATTTCAGCCTTTCATCCTTTTTCCCTGGCTACTACCTTGCTTTTGCCGAAAGCATTTTTCTGTAGTGCCCTCCCCCTACTACTGCTCGTTAAAAGTCATTAAAGCCCAATAAAACAACCCCATGTTTTGTAGGTCACTCAAGAACGGGAAAAAAAAAAAAAAAACACAAGACAGCTTTCTTTTTTGGAATATTTGATGCAGTTTTACTTTTGAGTGAAAGCAGAATTGCACTGTTTTTTATCCATTCCCCCTCTTAGGGCAATGACTGACCTTTTATATTCCCACTCAGTGTTGCCTCTAGACCAGGTATGGACAACTTTTGGAAAGTTGCGGGCAAAATTTTAGGATGTTACCGAAGGCGTGGACCGTATAATTGGGATTCATATGGGATTATGGATGGTTTATATTAGATTTTGATATATACCGCAGGCCGGATCAAAGGCCGGGGCATGCCACATCCGGCCGAGGGCCGGAGATTGCCCATATGTGCTCTAGACTGATTAAGCACTGCGTGGTACCCAGCAACCTTTTTTTTGTAACGCTTAACAGTCCTTCCCCCCACTCCCCGTTGTCTAAGTACATAGCTATATCACACAATGTATAATTCTATGTCTTCATATGTGTGTGTTTTCACTCTAAAACTTGTCATTCTGCCCACCTTTTCCGTTACAGGGATCATCGCAGTTAAAATTGTTGATTGTTTTACGGCCCTTTTTCAAAACACTATCTATTAAAATGATACCGTAACAAAAATACAATCGACTAAAATGACCCTTTAAACATGATATGTAACTGCTCCTTCACAAAATTCCAACCAACACAATCAGACATTCCTCATAAACGAAAACTGATAAAATGCTTTTTTACAAATAGTTACTTTTCCCTAATTTTGATGCTTTTTAGATTATTTTATCTGTTTTCTTTCGTTCGCGTAACCAAGAAAGGGGTACCTCTGGGATGTTAGTTTTCTGCTAATGCAGCAATAGAAAACTGATATGGCACATAACACTTTCAGCTGGAGTAAGGAAGGGGTTAGGAGTTCAAAATGATTTTGCCATCTGTGGGCATTATATTTGATAATTACTAAACAATGAATTCTGGACTGCAGCTTCAGTGAAAGCTGTTTGTATAAATGATGGCAGCTTCTATTGGTTATAATTGGCACTTGCACACTGGCAGTTTTTGTTCTAAATGATTGCTTAGTGTAATCATTATCTGGCCTTCTTACTTCAGATTATCTTATGTTATTGCAGATATTTGCTAAGCATTAGAGAATTATGGATTCATTTAAAAATGAAAAACGACTTTTTCTGAGTTAAAAATTTCGCAGGAGTTCGTGATATGCATTGTTCTGAATTTAAGTTACAGTCTTTACGAAATGAAGGTTTAGCAGAATAAACTCAAATCCAAGGACGGCTCCAGTGAGGGGGCTATAGGGGCCATGGCCCCCTCCGAAATTTTGATTTACAACTTTAGATTCGCATACTTCACGATTTCACACGTTCAATTTGCATTTTGAACAATTTATAGACCTAAGTAAAAAGTTCTATGGCCCCCTCCGAGAATTCAGTCTGGAGCCGCCCTTGCTTAAATCATTTCGAGATTGCACTAAACCAGTTCTAAATATTTTCCCCATGATACACAAAAGTTCCTTTTTTGAGAATAAAATACTTCTTTTTTTTAATCCCCCGCAGCTTCCCTTTTTACGTACTCCACTGGTGTTTATTAATGAAGAACTTTAATTTTCAGCGACTGACAGCTGTCATCAGCTTTGCGCTTTCTGCTGGCGATAAGCCTTATTATACCGGAATAAATCTTGAAATGTTTAATTTTTTTGTATCGATAGATCACATGAAAAGAATTAATAAATGAACGCTCACCACTTATCTGATTTTCGTTCTCTGGAAAAGAGCTCGCATATTGCAGGTACAGGAAATTTTGCAAAAAACAAACAAGTGCAGGTGTCTGCTTCAAACCGCAATCATAGGTGTTCTTATTATCCCCGTTTCCAAATTTCCAGAACAGATGAGCACTTTTGTTGATTGGTAAAGTGGTACTAATATCCTCTATCAATGATACAGCCCCCCCCCCTCGAAATGCCGAAATCGATCTTGGTTGTTGCCTCCTCTCAAGAACATCTGTCTGAACGTCTCCTGTTTCTATTTTACTTTCAATTCATGAAAACTTTGAAAGAGTCTGTGGAAAAGAAAGGGGGGGGGGGGAAATAAATTATGGCGACGGGTACATAAATTTACAGTCTCCACTTTCAAAAATACAGTCGCCACATGGCGACTGTTAATTTTGACCTTTACCCTCCCCCCACCTTGTATACATGTCAGAAAATTTTAATGCATATTTGCATCGATTACAGGAATGATAAAATTTAATGCTGAAAAGGTGGAATTCCGCTTTAGGCAGAAAAGTAACATGTCTGAAATAGTAAAAAACCTTCAAAAATTCATAGATGAAATGGAAATGTAAGATATTTTTTGTTTTTCCTGAAACTTTGCACAGGTGACCTAGCCACCATTACACAACTTTTCAACACTAAGTCCAAAAACTAAATCGAAAATTTATTTTTTACACTTTGCCCTAGGGAGCACATATTTGTAATATCTCATAGAGAGAGCTGTGGTTCAAGCCCCATGGGGCATATCCTAACACTGACTGTTTTTGCAAACACAGTAGACAACATGCAGATCACATAAATTTCATTGGAGATACCTAAAACAGCAGGGTATATGACTATATAGCAGGAAATCATTGGAAAGTGAAAAGAATAGGAATGGACTTTAGTGGACATCTTGCATATATATTAATAAGATAAAACCTAAATATATCATACAATCAGAAAAATATTGAAATAACTGTAATTTATTTGTGTATTGGTGAAGATATCCCATTCACATAAAAACTATTTTACCAATATAAAATGCATTTTGTAAAGTTTAAAACATTTATAATAAAAATTATTGAACTATACTTAATGGAAAAACATACAAAATGACTTATATATTTCTTCACAAGCATTCTGCCATTATCTTTCACAACTCTTCTCCAACTTTCTTGAGAATAGATTCTTACCCCATCAGCAATATAGTATCTAAGAATAAATGTTTTAAAATGAATATTGTATAGCAGAGAAAAATGCAGTAAAAGCTTGATTTAATGCAGTTGCTGGAGAAAGTGCCTGGAAATGTGATCGCAGAAATGACAAAAGTTAACCAAGAGGAGAAAGAGAAATATGCATGGATTAGTTACAATAAAATGGGTACAGTGAAACAAAAACAGCATTTAGCAAATCTACTCTTGTGACATGCACTTGGTTCTGGCACACATTGTCGAAATCATCATCAGGTGTTGAATTGATTATTATTTTTATTGCAATTCTGTTAAGTTTATTAATAGAATTGCAATAACTAAGTTTACTAACAACTGTTTTGACTAAATTGTTAGTAAACTTAACAGAAATACTTCCACACAAATATGTGTCATCTTTGATTGGCTTTCACTTCGCCCTAAAACCTTACATAGAAATTTCACCTAATATCTTAAGATTACCAGATGAGATAAAGCGGTATTCACTAGTGAGGTTACCAGAGAAAAACCAGTGCGATTTGACCATTTTGTTCTGTTCATACCAATTTCCCCCAAAATAAGTGGCTCACCAGATAAACTACTGGCAGAAATAAGCAGTGACCACTACATTAGCCAAAATTTTACTTCACATTGAATTTTTAAGGGTAAAAATTATGTTTGAAAAACTAAAGTATTTTTTTTTTCTTTGGAAAAGGTGGTGGTGTACATATTTTTTCTAAGTTATAAGCAAATAAACAGTACTCTAAACAGATCTATGTATTTTGGGTTTCTACTGTGTACACAATTACAATATATTTATTTAAAGACTAAACAAAAATATTTATACAAAATTTAAGAACAAAGAGCTTCGAATTAGGCTTGGGTTCTTGAGGACAAATACTAATTATTGTCATGACAAAGGTTAAATCAGCTTCAAGCCATGCTATCAAAGGCTTGTGTACTTAAATTTTTTTTTATATATACATATTTGTTTTGAAACAAGATGAATGTTAATCAGCCATGTTGACACTTAAGGAAATAACTAAATTTTTACAAATTTTTAAGAATCAAAACATTTGTATTGTGTCCACAGGAATGAAATTGCTCTAAAAGATCACTGACCGCAGATCTTCATCTGAATTGCCTCAGCTGAAAGAAAACCTTGTGTATGTGTAACATGCATACACAAATAAACAGACATATTGCATGTATTATCCTACCGTCAGGAGATTGCGGGTGTGACGTACACATGATGTGGTACTGGGAAAGTTTATTTGTATGGTATAGCAGTGAACGGGACGGTGAGAAATAAGGAGGAGAGATGGGTTTTAATTAGGGTTACATTATCTGGATGGACAGCGCTCTTTTTTTTTACCGTTTTTTTAATTCAGCCATTTATATATTTTCCGATATTTGTTTTGTTATCAGAGATTTAGTCTTATTGATCAGCAGATTAAAACACTATTTTGTTTATACAATGGCAAGTGTGGTGCTAGTGAAGGGTCCGGGGCGGCACATGACCCCCCCGTCGGGGCTGTTTGCCTGATTCATCGGGAAATTGTTAAGATAAAAATTATCCAGAACGACAATCAAATTTTTATTTTAAGTTTGGAAAATTAATAATAATAATAATGGAATTTTTAAACATACTGGACCTAAACGAAGTGTTGTTGATGAAAGAAACAAATACATTTAAAAAATCACCATATGGAAAGCTAAGGGGGGAAACATTCTTAAAACCGTGCAAAACTCGTAGACCGTTAGATCGACAGCCGTGCGGTAGGTCTGAATCCTAGACCTTCACACTTTAATTGCAGATAAAAAGAAATCAATGACTTAAGATGGAGTCGATAGCTTTTCATTGGAAGATGAAACATATTCCCTTCTTATTCATTGAATAGTCTTCATTGAAATGCCTGTTGCAGCACCAGTCCATTCTAGCGACTTTTGGATCAGAATGCTTAGAGCTCCAGACTGACTTTACTTTCAAATATATACGCACAGTGAAATACTTTAAACACGAAAAATCGGTCAACACGAAATGAGACAACGGTCTGGAACACAAAATATGCAATTTAATGCATTTTTGTTCTTTTAACACGAAACAAAAATCGTTTAACACAAAAAAAAGTTCGTTTATAATCTTCAGTGGCATGTTTGCGACAAATCATTAGAACGTTTTTGTGGAAAATAAATTTTAATTTAAATTCTGGGAAATGCATTTTCTACCTTTTGTCATCCTAGAAGTATTAATAGCATCATCCATCAAACCTTTCCCTTCCCCCTAATGAATAAAATTCTTATCTGTATCAAAGAAACGGCGATTGGTGGGAATGCACTTTCTTTAGCATTGCAATGAATCAGCTGAGAATGACAGTGAGCCGACATTTAACGAAATATTTGGGAAAGTCTCAGAATTACTGGACTGCCCAACATTATCAATAAATGAATATGTTTCATTCGATAATGGTGTAACTACAGCACCGATTATGACAGAAAAAGAGATTTTGGATATTGTTCAAAATACAAAAGATTCTGTTGATTCCGATGACAAATCTGACAACGGATTCAACGATGGAGTTCCCGTCCCCTCTACTTCAGAAGTGTGAAAAGTGATAAACAGTCTACGCAGTTATTTAGATGCACATTCTAATGGAGAAATGAATAAAACTATGGACGATCTTGAAAATTTGTGGACAATATGCCTCTGAAAAATACATTTCAAAAAAAGATAACTGATTTTTTCTCTCCAAAATAGTATTTTTTTGTAATTGCTTTTCATCCCAATGAAAGCAACCTACTTGTTGTTTAACAGGAAATTGATATAAAATATAAGAACATCGAAAATATGTTCTTGAATATTTTCGAAAATAGGTAAGTTTCGAAATAAGTTTTGTTCTTTTTTTACGAATCTTTTAACACGAAAAAATACTTTGGTCCCTTAGGTTTTGTGTTAAACGTTTTTCACTGTACTTCATTTATGATGTTTCGTTCTTTAGAACGAACAGTTCTTCCTTTAGAAGACATTAACTTATTCTGAAAAGTAGTTGTTTTGATATTTAAGAAAAGTAGTCATAAAATTAAGAGAGCAAAGAAAAACAAACTAGCAAGCAGATAAAAATAATCGCAATGATTCAAAATTATCCAGTCTCCTGCCAAAAGAACTTCTTATAACCCTACAATGCTTCCCACGTTTTCACTCTTCTTTGCTAGGAGAAAATAAACTCGTCCGCCAAGATTTCCTGCCAGCCACCTTCTTGTGACATATATCGATCCAATAATAGCAGTTATTTCTTTTTTTAAAAAAATATGTGAATGATTTGCTAACATCTAAAATAAAATCACATTTTGATACTTCAAAAATCATATTAACTTCGTAACCTTAAATGCAAACATAACTAAACATAATAGGTTGAGTTTGATGAAGGATGCTAAATATGCCAGGATAGTTTTCAGTTTTAGTAAAACAGAGTTTAACTGAAAATACTTATGGAAAAATACATCCATCTAGCTTTTTGAAGTGGTTTGACTGTTATGCATTCAAAACATTCCAACTCAATAAACTCAGAACAGTGCAGCACCGATAATCTGGTATCGGCAGGAATGACGCCTTGCCGGATTACCGATTTTTCCGGATTACAGATGTGTTGAAAATTTCCATTAAAACCATCGTTGATCACGTGCTATTGACCAGTGTATTATTTATCAATGAAAGGTAGTCTTAAAATATGCATACGATCGCTGTATGAACCGAAAAAAAAAAAAAAAATACTCAACTACACTGGAACAAATGTAATTTAGTATTTAATTATAGTATTTAGTATTAATATACTAAAAACTATAAAGCAGAAAAGATTGTTGATTTTGGAACATTTTCATAAAATATAACACAAATAGTAACTGAAACTTATTTAAATACTAATTTAAAATAAGTGTATTAAATTAGTATTAGAATCTAACTAGCTTTTGTATTTACATTAAATACATTGGTTAATTTGACTTGTTTCTCTCTTTTTTTTTGTTTTGTTTTTGTATTTAATTGGTTAATTAACATATGCACGTTCATCAGTTGACTTTGAATTTATTAAATCTCTCCGTAGTTTGTACCATAGAGTTTTATTTTGCAAGCTGAATTATTCCGAATTTTACTCTCTTCACAGCTTCTTAATTACGTTGAAACATACCAATTCCCCCCTCCTTTCCCTCTTGCTTTCAAAGCACTGCCGAATTCCTTCCCATGATAGTTATGGCATTTTGCACGGTAACAGGATGTCTAGAAACAAGGCAAAGTGTCTGAAAGTAGCCGAAGTCACGTGTTTACGATAATACCACGTGTTTACGATGATGCGTAAACAAGCTGTCTCATTTTAAAAACTCATACATATTAATGTTCTATGAAAGCACTCGCACTATCTTTGAATTCTTCATTCGGCTACACTGCACCTTTGACTGCAATTAATTTAAATGTAATAAGCGACCCAAGCATATTTACTTTTGTTTTTATCTCGTTAGTAGAGAATGCATTGATTCAAATATTTGCGGCAGTAATGGTGGAAAGAAATTTTAGGGCCGAAATACCAAACAAAAAGAAAAATATTCGGTGAAAAACGATCTATTGAAGAAGAAAAAAAAATTAAGATAGCCATACATCAATTAAAATCAGCGTTAAAAGTTTCAGATTTTGAGAATTCGGATCCCTTTGGGGGAGATTTAAAAAAAAAAAAAAAAAAAAACGAGACCAGTGCCGGATTATAGGTTCCCGGATTATGGATGCTGCACTGTAAATCATCCACATGCAGATTATTGATAATTCTTTTTAGTTATTCAATATTTCAAAAAAAACAAGAAACATCACTTAGCAACAAAATGGTAGTTTATTTATTTTTTTAGTGATGACTGATTTTTTGTGTAAAAGTAATCATACTTGTAAGTAGAGATAACTGTTTAATAATTTATAACTGGTTGTATATCATGCCAATGAAATTTTGGAAAGTTGAAAATAAGTATTGGAATTAATTAGCTTTCAATAACTAAGGCTAAAATCTTAATTTCTCATTACTTATAATTTTAAACAAAATTATCTGTTGATAATTTATTTCTTGTAAATATAATTATTTTATAAACTAGTTATCACTGTTCATCGGAAAAAGCATAAAATTATTTAAGTGAGTTTGTGTGTTATGGCAAGCCTACATGAGGGACATCTGTCTTGGGAGATCCCATGTGCAGAATACTTTCTAAGAAGTTCTAATGCTTATTCGCATTACATCTGGAGAAAAACTCCCAAACTCCAGACTGTTAGATTGACAGCCATACAATAGACCTGAACCTAGGACCTTCAAACTCAGCCATCTACCATGTTCAGTATCTTTTTCACTCGGACATGGTGGGACCTAAAATTATTTAACATGGTCTTTTTAGAATATCTGCCATTGTCATGCTACCCTCCACAGATAATCAGGTGTCTGTTGTTGCTTCAAACTTTTGTATGTCTCTCAATTTTGTTAAAGGATGAAACTTTAAACTGTTTTTTAGATAAATGTTATTTTATCTAAAAAACAGTTGACTCCTGAACATAGAGGCGAAATTAATATACAGAACAGAGACTTTCTAACATGCATCTACATACTACGAAAACTTAATATGTTCAGATCTACTTTTGACAATATCATAGTACAACAATAACTATAATTGTCATTGAAAATTTTTTTTTGTTAGATAGCAACATTTTTTAAAAGAATCACAACAAAACTACTAAAATAAATTACCTATTTAAACACATTTGCGGCAATAATTCTTCATAAAAAATTTCTCTTTCTTCATCACTTTTGAAAGAAAGTAGAAATTTACGAGCACATTCAGATGATGCAAGTCTCACCTGTATATAAAAATTAAAAATACATACTAATTGAAAGAAAATTCAACTTGACTTCACTAAAAAGCTACAAATGTAGCTACAGTAAAAACTTCCATAAGAGGCACTTATTGTTAGTGAACGTTTTTTAATCTCCAGGCTTTTTTTCTATCAATTACCACACTCCTGGATCTATTAGTGACACAAATTGTGGTCCAGATGGTGTCAGCTATCCACAGAGTTTACTATAGTTGAAAATCCGACTGCCTAGTGAAATTTTAATGTTATCAAAGTTAAATGTGTTTTTTTTCTAACAATGTAAATATATTAAGGATGCACCGAATACCATATTTTGCCGAATAAGTAATACCGAATATTTGGTTCAAATTTATTAAAGCATTACTAAACTTTCATTCCAATGATTCAATTAATTAGTTTGTTTTTAAACAATATTGAATATTTCATATGGTGTATAACTTCAAAAACTAAAATGCTGCAAAATTGAATATTCAAGTGTTTCCTTTTTTTATTATTAATAACTTTTTAAAATATTAGTGAAATGATGATTTTTTTCCCTGCATATTTTATACAAAAAAAATTAACAGTTAATTGACTTTACATATTTATGACATGTTATGAGTTTTTTTTTCCTCTTAATGTTATGAGTTTTCCTCCCTGGTTACTGTTTCATATTTAAATGAGTTATTAGTAAAGTTAATGTAATGTGTCGTAAGATTTAAGAAAAATTGAAAAGCAACAAAAATTTTGAGTGTTTTCTCTTACTTTAAAACCAATTTGATTGTGATATTAGTAACAACTTAAATTAATTTAGTACTATGGTACTATACCATATCTTTCATTCATGATTTAAAAATATGTATTTGTTTATCAATTGCTGAATACTTAAATTTGTTTACTATTCGGTTGCCGAATATTAAAGTATTTGGCTGAACCTAATATTTGGTTTGTCTGCCGAATATAGGCAGTATACCGAATACCAACCAAATATTTGGTGCATCCCTAATATATATATATATGCATCTATTTAAAATTTTGTAAAAATTACAATTGTATCCAATTCGAGTTCTTCAAAGAATACAAAAGTACACTGAAATTAAATTAATCTGGAGAAAAGCAAGATTTACATGTTTTAAGATTAACCTTACAGTAAGCAAGATTGTTTTTCAAGTGAATAAATATAGTTAAGCTGGCTGATAAAGGGGAAAATTACAGCTATTCAGTTAGTTAAAAAATATATATATGTATATATACTAATTTTATAACAAATAAAAAATATTATAAATCTAAGTAAATTAAGATATCAAAAAATAAAAATACCTGACTCCAATTGTCACTAAGTCCAATTCCCAGTTGCTTGCTAATATGATGACCAAAATTTTCAGCAGAAAAAGGGTTATACGATGATCCTGCAATTGAAATTATGCTTATTAACAAGAAACTGATGTAATTTAATGATATTACAATAAGTTGTTATATTTAAACTAATTGTGTAAAGCACAACAAGGGAAGGTCTTTTAAAAATATAGTGCACATGAATATAATATACACAAACTGCATATCAAAGGGGAATTTTAGAGGTAGTCAACATAACAAGAAAAGAGTTTAGATGTAGTAAACGATAGATTTTTTAAAAATTACACGATAAAGCAATTTGAAAAATTCATAATAAATTATACAGAGTATTTTTTGTCAACAAGAGTTTTGTCAACATGAGCATTTACTTTTTATAATACAAATTCAAATACAGTCAAATCTCAAAATCTTAAATAATAAGAAAAAAAAAAGTTTTTGAAATAATAAGGATTAATTTATTTCAAACCTTTCAGGAAAGTTTAACTACTTCTTTAAACTATTTAGCTAGTTACTTTACAATTAGTTATAGTATCCATGAAACTTGCGATAATTACATTATAACCCTCATGTATGCATGCAAACTATGCTATAGCTACTACAAGGTGGCTGCAGAAATTAAGAAAAAACCGCACACCCGATAATGATCAAAGTTACTGTGACAGTAGAAAACTCCACAGTAACTTTGAGTAGAATAAGGGGACAGGGATCCCAATGACCATGAAATTCTACCATCTTGGTGTAATGGGCAACTGCCAATCGATCACTAGGGAAAACAAACTGTTACTTTTCAATATGACTCATAACTGGATCGCTACCCAAAAAGAGTGTTTGGTATATTCACATTCACATACGTCTGATTCACATGCCTATATGCAATGGCAAAATGTTTCCTATTGTAGAAAATACCATAATAAATTTCAAATAGGTTACTATGCTTGTGCCATAACTCTGTTAACATTTCTAAAAGGTTATGGACACCATATGGATTAATTCATTTATTTGCAGATTTTTAACGTTCATTTCAAGGCTGCATCATTCATCCTCAAAATGGTGACTGGAACTTGGCAAATTGAAATGCTGAATAAAGATTATTACGAAACATGGAAACATAAAACATGGACTAATAAAATTAAGGATGCATCAAGAATAACTTATAAAAGGTGTAAACGCATCGGGCACTGGGCTGGCTAATGTGAAAATAGAAAAAAGAATAATTTTAAACATAAGCCTAACAGCCTGGGATTCTTATCCACTCTGAATGACTCGCCAACAGGGTTACCAGGTGAAATACAGCAACCCTACTCGCCTAAAGCTCTCTCAACTATATCAAATAATGAAAAGCAAAATTTTTGGTGTGTTAAGATAGATACTAAAAATTATGTAAGTTACTTCAGTTATCATTGACCCACGTTTGCAATTGCAAGGAAAGATCTGGAAACCCTCCTACTTCCAGTTGATGAAATAAATGTAAAAGAAGAATAAAAGAAAAAGGGGTGAGAGATAAAATGGCATAGTCAATTAATATCGTTTTAATATGGCAATAATGAAACTAAAAAATTAGGGGGGTCTCCCCCTGACGAGGCTTGAACAACCGAGTTTATCTTCTTTTCCTATATATATGAATTTAAAACAATCAGTTTTTTTTTCCCTTGCGTAGTTCACAAGCATTTCATGAATGCTAATCTCACTAATGCTAGCGATGTAATGGAACACTTTTTGCTTTCCTGTAAACTTAACTAGAACAAAGTCATTTATATATATGTTTGGACATTGCACTATTAAACTCAGTTGATGAATTTTGTTATTACATACTACTGTCTACAGAACTGTCTGAAATTTTAAATACTTCATATTGTTAGGTTAGTTACTTTTTATTAAACCTAATTACTTTTTAACAACTTTTAGTCATAATCCTAACTAATATTATAAATGCGAAAGTGAGTTTGTTTGTTTGTTTATGACGCTTTCACGCCTAAACCGCAGAATCGATTAGGATGCATTTTGGTTTAGATATAGAGGGGACCCTGGAGTTGGTTATAGGCTGATTAGAATTTTAGATTTTTAATTACTTTTTTAATTATTAATTAAAAACCGTTTTTACGTTGCCATGCTTGGCGAGTTTCGCCCGTATCAATCAAATGATTCATGTTTTGAGCTAACAAGAATGCTATTGCTTCAATAAAGAAGCGCGTGCGTGCATCTGAAAAACATTAAATTCCACGGAAATTATGCCAGTTTTATGCCAAATCTATCTATCAATAATAATAAAAATGAATGTTCTCCAGACAAATCTACAGAAAGCAGAGCTTTGAAAATTTGAGCATAGAAGCCCATGACTGTGCACCTGAGGCTCAGAATGTTGAAATTTTAAATACTTTTCTAATTATTAATTAAAAACCGTTTTTATCGCCCGCACAAAATGATTTATGCTTTTGAAATAAAGCTGAAATTCTATTTTCAGATAAGCATGCATTTGAAAAACATGAAATGGTATGGAAATTATGTTGATTTTACGCCAAATTAAAAAGCATTAGAAAGAAAAGTCCAAATGTGTTTCTTCATAAATTTCCAAATCCTATCAATAATATAAAAACTCGGCTGTTCGAGCCTCGTCAGGGGGAGATCCCCCTGAACCCCCCTAATTTTTTAGTTTTATTATTGCCATATTAAAACTATATTAATGAACTTGGCATTTTATTGCTCATCTTTGGCGTATTTTGCCTGGTAACCCTATGTTGAAATTTTTATGAGTGTAACCTATTTATAGAAAAATACATGTGGTGCATATTCTACAGCTTACGAAATATTGTAACAATAGATTAAAGCTGTTGTGAACTAATAATATTTGAATATATGTAAAAAATACATGTGGAGCATATTCTACAGCTTACGAAATAGTGTAACAATATCGAGGCTAAAGATTGCTTTAATCTCGATATTAAAGCTGTTGTGAACTAATAGTATTTAAATACATGTAAAATTATGTCGCGTTTTTAAGTCGATTTATTATGTCGCATTTTTGGGACACATTTTTCAATAAGAGTATTGAGAGATAAAATGACATAGTCATTAAAAAATGTGTACGTTTGTGTGTTTAGATGTTTTTGACTGAATCACACACAAATTGCTGAACGGATTTGGAAAAATTCGTAATGAAGATAGCTTATGCCCTGGATTAACATACAGGCAACCTTTCAAGCATATAGCATAAATAATTCTTTTACAAAAACATTCAAAATAATTCTAATGTATTCCGCTCTATGGAATTATAGCTACTAAACCGCATTTAAAACTTAGTTACACTATTCCTGAGTATTATTGTTTGTTTGTTTGTGGATTAAGACAGATTGACTGCACTAGGGTCCTAGGCCTATATGGGTTATTCCTCTGTGAGGAACTTTCTAAGGGATCCTAGCCCGTATTTACACGAGGTTTTGGAGAAAACCACGAAAATCTACGAGCGGCTAGGTCGATAGGCTCGACCAGGGGTTGAACGTGGCACTTCCAGCCTTCCAGTTTTGAGAGTAGAACTTCTTAGACACTGGTGGGACCCTGAGTGTTATAGGCTACCTTTTATGCATATATCGCAAATAGTTCCTTTACAGGGATACTCATCATAAGAATTACATTACACTCTATGTGTATCTCTGTAAGTACTGAACCGATTCCAAAACTTTTTTCACTGTTAGTAAGCTACATTATTCTTGAGTATTATAGGCTAAAATTCATACATGTAGTACAAATAGTTCCTTTACAGGAACACTCAAAATAATTCTAATACATTACGCTCTCTGGGTATCTCTATAACTATAGAACCGATTCTAAAACTTTTTCGCTAAGAAAAAGCTGCACTATTCCTGATTAGCGTAGGCTAAAATTCATGCTATAGCATAAATATTTCTTTCACAAGAACAACAAAAACAGGTCGTTAGCAAATACTGTCGTAACTGTATTCGCCAAATGCCTGAAAAAAATCTAAATTTAGTAACTCTGCTTACTCTCTTATTTTAAATGAAGTATATTACCACGCATTATACTTCATATAAAATAAATAAAAAGCAAATAATATTTAAATGCAGTTTCTTTTGTCGCAAACATATGTGTTATTCACACATGCTTAATTACTTTTGGGACCTAACTCTAAAGCCGACGCGGACGAAGTCGCGGGTAGCAGCTAGTTTACATATAAAAGAGGATTTTTTTAAAAATATATTATAACTGGTTTACTGACTGTTCAACTATCCCATTAGTCATATTAACAGTCCTATTAGACCCCCACAGTGTGAGAATCAAAAATTTCAAGAATAGAAAAACACATGTTCTATCATACAATACTTTATTTATATTATCATAATCTATGTGATATCTGCTATGTTAAATAATCTTTTCATTAATTAAAAGTTATTTTAAATTATTAAAAAAATGCAATTACATATAAAAATTAAAATTAACTTTGGTGTGCTAGAAATAACAATGCTGTTCTCAGGCTTAATACTTAGCTGCATATATTTTATTCTGCGCACAAACTGTTTTGTCCCATTATCCCTGCATTCCATTAGCCCCCAGCCTTCCTTATTTTACCGGTACATACAAAATTTTACAAATTTTGAGTAGATAAAGTCTTTCTCCTTTGTTTAGCAACACAAGTGACGTGAACACATTTCCCCATCAATCATGAAAACTAAACAATAAAATCTCAGCATGAGTAAATGAAAGTTGCCAAGATTTAGTAGGAAGATCACAAAAAATTATTTAAACTTAATTTATTATTTTTAAAATGTTTAAATGAAGCCATTACACAGTATAATCTAAAGATATCAAAATTTTCTTCGGATAATTGATGCTATTTAATTTCTTTACATTTAACGCTCAGATAGTTTCTAATTAGCAAAGATTTAAGATTAATTTAATTATAATTTTATAATGTTTAAAAGTATCAGGTAGGATAAAAAACTTTGCATATTTTGAGATAAATTGGAAGGCTAGATTACAAAAACATGTATCCCTTTAAATATAAAATAATATAGGTTTGTAGTGATGTAAACAGGATTATTATTTTTTTAACAACATATTACATAATGAATTGCAGCCTAAAAAATTTAATTATGAATGGAGAAGAAAAGATGATGAATTAGATTGGGATAATTACGCAAATAGTTATACTTACAAGCATATTATAATCAACTAAAAATATACCTTCACATGAAAATCCACAGCTAACCAAAGAACCTAACACATAATAGCCAGTTTCTCGAACAAATCTGTTGGTATGTGAAAGTGTGCTAAAGAGTAATTCCAAAAAGTCATTTGTTATGAATGGTTTAAAGCTTTCACCACATCCATCTACCATAAACTGAAGACACCTGAAAATGAAATAAAGACTAATTAGAGCATAATAACTACATTTTTTCTAACAATGTAAAACCTTTCAGTGTCAGTTAAGTTTTATATAACAATTCATATACACCAACATTAGCTAATGTTACGCATAATACAGCAAAGGTTAATTTTATAATTTAAGCAGATTTTTCAAAAACACTTTTTCTTTGCTACACAGTTTAGAATTTCTTAGATGTTTGTACAGGGTTCATACTCATTTTTAAAGCAAATTTTCCCAAGTTTTCCAGGTGACTTTTACATAGTTTCTAGGCTAATGAAAAAATACAAATAAGGTAAGTACTGAGTGACTATTGTCTATTTATGTGTTAAACATGCCCACACTTTAAGATAATAAGAATTAAAATAATAAGCACTTAAGAATATAAAGTAGACAGATTTATATTCTCAAGTACTAGTGCAAATAAAAACTAATAATTCTATGCATAAGCACTGAAATACTTACATTTTACAGGTTTTAAATACCTAAAACCTTTTAAATATGCATTACTATAGCATAATAATAATCAAAATTATGCTCCCCTCTAACATAAACAATGCATTATGTTTATATCAAACATAATTCCATATTCAATTCCATCTATAAATCATCAGCTAGTCAGGAATTGTGCTTAAAAAGGATGAAATAAGGTTTTCCCCTCGTCCCCAAATTCCGTATTAGTCCACTCTCCCTATATTTATATATCTTGTTCAAATTTTCAATCATTAATAAAATACTTTTACTTCATCCACTCAAGTTCAAATACATTTTTTTTAACTTGTAGTGGAGAACGTGTGATGCTAATACAGTTTTTCAAATATTAATTCATTAATTAAATTTTAAATTAAATTAATTAATTTTAGATCCGTTACTCCTAAGTAGGAATTGACTTAAATATTTTTATAGTAATTGTTTTTAATCACTTTATCAATTGGCAATTCAGAATAATTTCTGATACTGTTAGTACACAAGGTTAAAGTAGACAGATTTATATTCTTAAGTGCTAGTGCAAATAAAAACTAATAATTCTATGCATAAGCACTGAAATACTTACATTTTACAAGTTTTAAATACCTAAACTTATAACAAAATGTAAAACTTCAAAAATTGTTTTTCTTTTTTAAATTATGTTTTGCATTTGGTAAAGAATATGGAAAATATAAAGAAAGAAAATATACGAAAGGCGGATAAAATTTTCAATATTCCAGGATTAAAGCTGGCTTTCCCAGTTCTTCTTTTAACATTATTTTATTTTTTTTTATTAAATTTTCCCCATGAGATTTTTACCCAAATTTTAAGAGTAATTTTTAATCCCCTGATTTTTTTGTGGTTTTCCTGAGGGCACATGAACTTCTATATATTAATTTTTTTTATTTCACAATATTCAGTGTATATATATATTTAGCTAAATTGTTATATTTTGAGCAAGTTTTGTGAAATTTGATTGATAGTGCAAATGCAAACTTGCTTCAATTGTTAGTGATACCTTGATGGTGCAAATTTCATAGTATTTGAACCTCCCTACAGATAATTTTTAGTACTAGTTTCTTTCATTTTTCCCCCAAAAATCATTTCCCATGTAATTCACAGTCTGTATATGAAATTTGGTTTCACTCTGTTAGTTGCAGATGCCTAAAAGCAGGGAAAGCTATTTGTAACTACTATGTATTTCTTTAAAAGTTTTAAATTTCTTAGATGCTTGTACAAGGTTCATACTCATTTTTAAAGCATAATTCCCCAAGTTTGAGAAGTGACTTTTAAATAATTTCTAGGCCATTGCAAAAAAACATAGCTTAGATTAAATAAAAAAACAAAAGATTAAAAAAAAATTAAGTGCACCATTTTATTAACTATACATTTATATACTGCGAATATGGGCAAGTAAAGTGTAACATATAAGTAAATAACAGTAATAACACATGTATTTTGAATTAAAGAAGAAAAAGTAAAAGATGAGAAATAAAAATACTGAATTAACAGTTAAAATTGTGAATGCACAGTAAAACTTAAGGACATTAACTCACTTCATACTCGTTTCAAGGCATTTCCATCCAGCTGTATCATGGAATATCTGAGATGCATCTGAACTCAAACGCTGAAAAATATAAATTAAATTATTATGAGATGGCTAAAACCTTGCATAAATATATTAACCTAGCTGAAGTATTGGCAGTTTAGTATGCAATGCAGATTTTGAAAAAGCCAAAATTTTTGTCAGAATTGTAGCAGTACAAAGAATGGAAGTAGCAGATTGGCAAAAGCATAGAAAACAAAGCTATAGTATTTATGCATTGTTTAAAAGACTGTAGGTTAGAGAGCAGCTAAGTGCTGAGTGAAACTAACAATAGAAAAAACATTTTACTTTCAAAATTAACTTTATGGAAAAAGTTTTCAAAGTTAAAAGGTTATTTCTTGCCTTTAACTAAATTTTGTTTGACTAGATATTAAAATATTGTACCTCTAGAAAATGCTGCACAATTTTCACAAAATCTAAAAAGTGAATAAACATTTTAAAAAATCGACAAAATTTGTTTAAGTTGATTAAAATATACCTTTCTAAAGTACAGGGAAAAACTTTTTTTTTAAATCAATTTTTTTTTCTTTTTTAAACTGAATATTATAATCCACTGAATTTTTAAGAAAAATACATTATAATTAAATTTAGCTGACAACATTCGTTAGTATAGTAGTTACAGTAACATTAGCCAGCTAATATTATACCTCCAGACGCCTTAAAATGTTCTTATCCATTAAAAAAAAGTAATTATTGCAAAGTTTTTAAATTTATTAAATTAAAAAAACTAACATTATTGTTTTATCTATTAGTATAGATAGCAAAAATACCTTACTCTGAATAACTTGAGCACTTTCGGTCACCGTTCATGACCATCATCAGAAGTTATACTATGATTATGGTCATGAACAGTAACGTACTAATGAATAAAAGCTCTGTATATTCACCCAACTTATATTAGATTATTGCTTTAGTCATTGCTGATTATGTTACAAAATTTTATTTTACTCTCTTAAGCCACTTTTTTTTATATATTTTTTTTTTATTTTGGAGGGATACAAGAAAAAAAATTTATACTATTTTTACAAAAATCTTAAAATCTACAAAATATTTAAAACAATTTTGGCATCTAGTGTTTAAACTAACTTCCCATATAACATAATTCCACATTTTATTCTATTCCATTGTCATTTTTAAGAGATGGAACAGCAGACATTTACTCAATTTTTCAGAAATCTCAAAATCTATAAAAATTTTTGATGAACTCTAACATCTATAGTTTATGTGATCACCTGTGCTGATGTTTAATTTTATTACAACTTCAAGACAGGAGACTATATTCAGCTTCTTATTTATTATTATTATTTTTTTTTCCACTTGTGGTTTCTAATTCTTGCTTCTGGCTGTTATTTTTTTTAATGCGAGGTATGTCTTATTTGCAGTATATATTGTATTTTACTTATTAGTATATATATATGTGTGTGTGTGTGTGTGTGTGGAAAGAATAAATTAAAAAAATAAATAAATCATATTTGTTCTCTTTAAAATCAAACTTGTTTCTTTCATTTCAGTGGTTTATACATGATGAAAAAATATTTAAACATTTTGAATAAATCCTTACAAAATCTGAGAATCATCAAAATTTTCAAAAAATTTGACACCTATAGTTTAAGTTGAGTAACCACTTATCATGTAACCAAATTTTATTTTATTCGATTGAGTCATTATTACCGTATTTACCCATGTATAAGTCGAGAAATTTTGGACAAAAAAAGGCTTCAAAGTGGGGGGCTCAACTTATACGAGGAACCTTAATTTTTTATTTTTTATTTTTTTTTAATCAGAAGTCAAAAATACCCTTTTAAAAGACAATTGTTCCCTTCCCAGATTCCATAAAGCAATGACGTCATTTAAGGTTGATTTCCATACCAGGAAGAATGTAGCGATAAATATACAAAGATTGAAAATGTGTATCATGTCCTGTTGTTGTGGGATCACGGCCAATTAGATACACGTGGGCTCTAGGCCGAAGGGTAGGGTGCCCCCGTGGAGGTTTTTCTAAGGGATCCTAACCCAATACGTGTCTCATGATGAGTCGATGACAACGAAGGAATTTTGTGAATTGTTTTACGAGTCTGCTACTGAATCAGATCCTGAACTTTGTATATTAGTACTTTACCATATCATACTATCAGTAGCGTCCTATTATTATTATTATTCATTATTTTCAGTTTAATTTTGTATACTACTTTTGTATATTATTATCTTTATTATTGTATATTTAGTACTTTTTTCTTTTTCAGATGATTTTTAATAAATGTATTTTTTTAAAAAATTAAAGTTTCTTGATAAGGTGGAAAGTGGTGGGTCGACTTATACACAGGATTTTAAAAAATTCAAATTTCTTAATCAGAAAAGTGGGGGGTTGACTTACATGTGGGATCAATATATACGTGGGTAAATATGGTACATAATGTAAGAACAAAAATTTATTCAGTTTGAAACAATTTTCACAAAATCACAAAATCTGATCAATTTTTTTTTAAGTTGACATCTATAGTTTAAGTTGAGTGATCACATAGCATATCACCAAAATTTCATTTCATTCGCTTCAGTTGTTAATATGTGATGCATGAACAAGAAAAGCATCACAGACAGAATGACAGAACAAAGACTTTTTTCAAAATAAAAAGCACTGGCTTAACATAGCGAGGTTTAAGTCCACCTTAGAAACACTCAGAAAATCTATACAGTTTGATAAAGTTTTTAAGAAAAGAGTACGGAATGAGGTAATTTTAACTCAGGGTTGGCATGTTTCTGCCACTAGCACAGAGGTTTAGTGGAAAGAAACCTTCTTACAAAAATAGAATAAAGTAGTATCTGAATTTTAAAGTAGTATATTGGATGTTGCAACTTTTTACATAACTTTATGAAACAGTAGTAGTACACAGTAAAAATGGCAATATATTTATAAAAATGAAGAACTTTTAAAATGATTATGGATAAAATATTATAACTCCATACTCTGGTTCTTTGTTTTGGAGCAGGAGAAGCAGGTTTATCTGAATCAGAGGAATCACTATCATCTCCAAATGCAGAACCTGTATCCATTGTATCTCGCTCCAGATTATCTTTTATAAGCTGCAATACATAGTTTCTGCATGATCCATAAACTTCAGATCCTTTCAGGTAACACAAACTTCCCAAAACTTCACCTTTAAAGTCACAATAATTCAAATCAATTTTACATATTTCCAAAATAAATATATAAAAATAACAATAATAATAATACCAAATATTGTGTTCTCAAAACGGGAAGATTTAATAAATATGATATAAGCATAAAGCAATGAACAGTGATACAAATATTCTTTTGGGTTTAGAAAGTGAGAGATTCGTTTATCTTGATTTTAAATTGGACTAAAATTAACATTTTGTGTTAAAAATTCAACTCATTAAGTTGTGGCTATATTTTTCACCATACACACTAAGTACTAACATAGTATAATTAATACTCAAAATATTTTTTCCGAGATGTGAATACTTTATGATTTCCTTTTGAATATGATTTTTTTTCTGAATATTTTTTCTGTTTGTGCGTTGTTGCCTGGTGACTAGAAACCCCCATAAATGACATTTCTGAGAATTTGTTCTTTTTAAAATAGAATGTTTTTAGTTAAGGCAAATATAGAAATTGTAAAAAAGCATTTAAACATTTTATATATTTCAAAAAGATAGGACCATGGGAGAAAGCTAAAAATGTAAACATACTATGACTAAGGGGGATAAAGGTATAAATATATACATGAAAGAAAAAAAAAGCACTGACCTCAATTTCAGCTTGATGCTTTATAGCATAGGTTCCCAACGTGGGCGATAACGCCCCCTTGTGGGCATTTAAGGCTTTCAGGAGGGCGGTAAAAGACCCAGAGAAAATTAGGAGGCAATGAAAGGAGGGGCGTGGGAAGATTAACCAAATATAGTCTAAAAACACTTAAAAATCACTCTGATAATTCATTTCTATCACATGTGCGAAAATTCACATATTTCGATATGAGACTTCGCTGTTGAGAGAAAGAGATACCTCTCTAAAACTTTTATTCCTCTTTTTTAAATGAAGAAGAAATTCAATAGAGTTTCAATTCCAACAATATTCTATCTATTAGTATTTTTTTTTAATTTAATTCTTGTTTTCACCATGCATTATGTAGGCTCTTATTTCTCTGGAGTGGGAAGGGGGGCGATATTGAAAAATTCACTAGAAAAGGGGGTACCAGTTCAAAAAAGGTTGGGAATCTATGCTTTATAGCATACAACAAATGAGTGTAAAAAGTATTTAATATTCAGAAATATATATATATATATATATATATATATAATATAAAATAGCTAAACTTACGTTATATGGAATCCCAAGTAATTCATCGAGTAAGTGATAGCACATAATAACAATTAAAAAACTGGAACCAAAGAATAAAAATTGGAAATCCAGTGGCCATAAATATTGTAGAAAACAGAGCTATCAAAGCTAAAGAGAAGTGGGAAAACAAGCCAGGTGAGAATATGTGGGCTTAAGCCTAACTTCATGAACCTAAACAATGATGTGAAGATGGAATGGAAAATTGAAATGGAGTACTCCCTTTCCAAGTACCACCATGCTCACATTTCAATTTAAAAGAAAATCAAAAGTATCTACATTTCTGTGGGTTGCCTGACAAAAGGAGTCATTTTACGTAACCTGGGGGTACGACCATAGCTATTAGGAAAAAACCAACGTGGAAGCGAACCAAACATGGAGGTCGAAGCTCAGTGATGTAGCCAATACTAGAAATCCATGCCAACAGAAAAAATTAAGTGACATAAATAAAACAGCTAGAGCCCATGAGTAAAAAGATAGAGAAAGAAAAACAGACAAAAATGCTGCCAAAACCATGCTAACTTATCAAGAAATTCAGACAATGGAAGGGAAAAAGATAAATAAATAAATAAATTACTCTAGCTAACCTATGAGCATACCCTCCAACATTGGCCTTCACCTCATCAGTAGCACTTAAGCGATATCGCCTGGGGGGGGGGGGGGGGGAGTTGCAGTAGTCGTAACCTCCCGCTTTTTAGAGGTTTTCTCAACACAGGGTGTCTACCAAATTTCTGAAAGTCAATTTCCTGACTTTTGGGAGGTCCCGGGAAAAAAATTCCTGACCAATGCATTTTACTTAGGGAAATTGCACAATGCTTGTCTTTATATTTGCATATTTTGTACAACTTCTTTAAATGAATTTTGACTAAAGTATACAGGATTAAGCTTTCATCCATTGAGAAACAGAAGTAGTTGCACTTTCTGATAGAATTAACTAACTGTTCTTGGAAACACAGTCCTAAGATATAAGTTACCAAGTAAGCTAATTTGTCTTTTACCCTCACGTCATGATGGATGAGTCCCCCATTTTCCCCTCCTTATACAAACACATCGCTTGATGCTTTCACGGTCCGAAAAATGCGTCGCAGCTGCTTTCGGTTTCCAGTCTGACAATTAGAGAGGAAAGTGTAGAAAAAAAAAAAAAAGACACGGAAAAAAAAAAATTGATTCTTTTGGTGAATTTTCCGGACCCATTATCCAATTTCCCGGACTTTCCGGACCCATTTTCCAATTTCCCGGCTTTTACCAGACTTTCAAGAGTGGTAGACACCGTGCACCTGCAACATCATTATTAGAGGTTTTTTTCAATATCAGTAGTACTAACAATTAAAAAACGTTTTAAATGTTCACGTTTAAATGTTCACATTTTAATGTTAAACGTTTTAAATGTTCACGTTTTAATGTTAAACGTTTTAAATGTTCACGTTTTAAATGTTCACGTTTTAATGTTAAACGTTTTAAATGTTCACGTTTTAAATGTCACATGTTTCACGTTTTAAAAAACGATCCATGTGAACAAAGAAAACAACGTGCGCTACACTTTCCTTCCACAAAAGAGCTAAGCTTACATCCAAACACAGAACGGAGCAAGATAGGATGGCGGGAAATGCGAGAGGAGACGTGACGTAACAAGAGGAGGAGCAGCTAACGCATCCCCCCACCGCACACCACACTTTCGCCGACACAAATTCGCTCACGGCTGCCGGCGCCGAGGGAGAATGTTGAATTCTCTTCTTTCATGATCGGCGCCGACACACAGGAGTGTTGACTCACAACAAAGCAGCTAGGGTTGCAAACCGCACCTCCGTGCAGGCATAATGCCCTAAAAAAAGTAAACATTTGCTCAATTCCGTAGTTTTTTCGTACCATCCGTAGCTCCGTAGTTCATGCTACTTATCCGTATAAACTACGGATAATCCGTAGCAGTTGGAGGGTATGTATGAGCAACATAGTACAAGCTTTAATAGCTAAGAAGTACTAACTAAAGAAATAAGGGGGGGGGAAGGCTATTGAGGTTAATATTACACATGTATTAATTGTTATGAGTGCAAATATAATTTTATGATATATATGTAAATTTGCACTTAGTAAGGCTTATATTTGGTACAGTAAAGTAAAAAATAAAAATACACCTCAAAAATAATAAGTACCAGTAATCAACAATCCTACAGTTTTTTTTTTTTTTTTTTTTTTGGTATAAAATAATAGATATATATTTTATGATTTAAAAAAAAAAATGTTTTGAGAATACATATATATATATTATGATTTTTGGGGTGAAGTCATATAAGTTGAGCAAAATTCATCTTATGTACACTTGATATCAAAGTAGAACCTTACTGAATCTTGTTTGTTATCAATCAAGGTTGAAGGGGCGTAGCAATATGCATTTTCAAATAAAGTGGTTGAAGTCAAATCACTTCCTTTTTTGGATTTTCTGAAAGTGTACCTAATCTTTTCTTCCAAGCTTTATATATTTTCTTTCTTTATTACATTAAAAGATTTCATAATAATTTTCTTTGAAAGAACCTTAATTTGTAAAAACTTTTTTAACATGTTTTACAGCTTTCCTAAAACTTTTGGTTGGTTTCATTGGAACTGAGGGTTGTTCTTCAAATATGATATATCTTGATATTCCTTGCTTCTCTCAATGCCTTCTATTTTTAGTTGTTTGTTATATATATATGTGTGTATGCATAGGCGGCTGGTACGGGGGGGCAAGGGGGGCAACTGCCCCCTCACTTCCAAAAGTAAAGGGGCTTCGCCCCCCCCCCAATTTTCAAAGTTCAAAAGTAACAATTCATCTAAAAATGATGACAAGACACTCAATAGGGAAACCGAGCAAGAGAAGGGGAGGGAAAGCGAACTTTCCCAGTGCAAGGTCTTTATATATATATATATATATATACTAGCTGAAGTACCCGTCCTGGACGGGTTAGTGAATGCAAATTTCCAAAAAGCAAGAACTTTCGTAAGCATTGTAGGAGTACACAGAAAGGATGTAGTATGTTGCCAAAGTAAAGAAAGCGAAGTTATAATTTTCATGTATTGTTAAAATATTACAGGTTAGAGAGTAACTAAGTAATATCATTTCATTCGCTTTAGTCGTAATTATGTGATGCGCGAACGAATATTTACGCATACTGAAATAATTTTTGCAAAATCTCAAAATCTAATCAACATCTTTGAAAAATTGGAAGCCTAGAATTTAAGTTGAGTGACAACGTATCATGTCACCCAAATTCGTTTCATTCCCTGCAGTCTTTATTTCGTGATGCCGGAACAAATTTTCAGCATTTTAAAACGATTTTCGAAAAATCTCAAAATGTAAGCAAAATATTTTTAAAATTCAACGCCTATAAATTAAGATTACCAACTACCTATCATATCACTCAATTTCGTATCATTCCTATTAGTCGTTATTACGTGATGTTTGAAGAAATATAAACGTATTTTGAGAGAATTTTCACAAAATCTCAAAATCTAATAAAAATGTTTAAAAAATTGGACTCCTATAGTTTATGTTGAGCAACCATCTATCGTGTGACCAAATTTCATATCATTCGCTTTAGTCGTTATTACGTAATGCGGGAACAAAGATTCACTGAGTTTTAAACGATTTTCACAAAATCTCGAAATCTGATGGATTTTTTTAAAATTAGATGCTTATAGTTTAAGGTGAGTGACCACCTATCATTTCACCAAATATCATTTTTTCACCTTTGCAGTTATTACGTGATGTGCGAACACAAATTTATGCAGTTTGAATCGATTTTCGCAAAATCTGAAAATCTAATGAAAATTTTTAAAAATTCGACGCCTATGTTTTAAGTTGAGTGACCACCTATTATGTCACTCAATTTCATATCATTCGCTTCAGTCGTTTTTGCATGATGCTTGAACACAAATTTACGCAGTTTGAAACGATTTTCGCAAAATCTGAAAATCTAATCAAGATTTTTTAGAAATTCGACTCCTATGTTTTAAGTTGAGTGACCACTTATCACGACACCCAATTTTATATCATTCGCTTCTGTTGTTTTTGCGTGATGCTTGAACACAAATTTACGCAGTTTGAAACGATTTTCGCAAAATCTGAAAGTCTAATCAAGATTTTTTAAAAATTTGACGCCTATGTTTTAAGTTGAGTGACCACCTATCATGTCACCCAATTTCATATCATTCGCTTCAGTCGTTTTTGCGTGATGCTTGAACACAAATTTACGCAGTTTGAAACGATTTTCGTAAAATCTGAAAATCTAATCAAGATTTTTTAAAAATTCGACGCCTATGTTTTAAGTTGAGTGACCACCTATCATGACACCCAATTTCATATCATTCGCTTCAGTCGTTTTTACGTGATGCTTAAACAAAAAAAGCGTCACGGACAGAATGACAGACAGACAAACTTTTTTTTGAGGGTCGCATCGGATTCCCGGGTGCTTGAAACGGACAGAAATCGCAAAATTTTTGAATTCCAAGAAATGTACAGACAAAAGTCTAATTTTATATATATATATATATATATATATATATATAGTACCTCATCCCCCTCTGATGAGGACAATGCATTTTACAGTGTTTTGATGCATTGACAATGACTGGCTTGGGGGGTTTTTTCTATATAAATTTTCTAAATATTATATATATATATATATATATATATATATATATATATATATATACAGTGGAACCCTGGTTTAACGTTAGACGTATTTACAGTTTTCCCGCCTATAACGTCATTTTCTATTGGTTCCAAATATCTTCCTATACTTGTAATGTTAAAAAATCCCGCCAAGAACGTTAGATTTCCCGCATTTAACGGTTTTTCGGCGAGAGAAATTCGATGCGTTTTCTCTAAAACAAGTCACAGTAATTGTGATAGGGAGAAAACAGATCTTGACAATAGCGGCAATGCGCATTCCTTTTACTTTATTTGGATAAAAGGAGGGAAAATTATTCTTTATCTCGTCCAACTGTCCGAGTGCCTTCGTTCCCATAAAAACAGAGTGTAGCCTTCTAGGAATCCCCCCCCCCTTACAGGTGTGTTACTTAAAAATTTTGTTGCTACCTTCCTGTATTCTGGAATAGATAAAACAGACCGTCTTCGGATTATCATTACAGGAAGCCTCTCACTCTACTTAAAAAGGGAGGTTACATGGGGAAAGGGCGGACAGGCCATTTTGATGGGAACCAACAGTTATGAGATTCTCTTTGAGATCTAAAGAGTTAAACTGACCACCCATGAATACAATTCATGGAAGGGATAATAAACGGCTTTCTACAGTAGCTTTTAAGATTACATTTAAGGAAAAGAAAGCATATTTATCTGAACATTTAAAAAGGGATTTAATTGTAGGAGATTGTATGTGAGTGTATGTGTGCGTGGGGGGGGGGCGAATTAGAAATTTCCCAAAAGGAACTGTATATTCTAGAATCGGCCCTGCCCAGATGTAAGGATCTCGTGAACATTTCATTCCTTTATGCTAATTCGAAGCAGTAGGTTGACTGTGCGCATGCTGTCTAAGTTTTTCTGATTCATGATCTTTATTTCTTCCATATTCATATTTGTTTTTGAAATGTTAAAAGCAAAGAGGCTTAAAACCCAACCGACTATCACTTCATGTTTCCTTAAGATTCCAGTTGCAGAAAATGCAGATCAAAATATGCTAGTACAGTAAGCTTAGCAATTTAAAAGAAAATGAAAAATGTGATGGTTAAAGTTTCAAGGAAACACAGGCTGATCATTTACCAACGTAAAGTCTCAGTGAAAATAACTTGGATTCAGAACTGAAGATAATGAGACACTCTAACTTCGGATCATCATAAATACAGGAAAAATGAAATAAACGAAGGTCCACATAAGCCTCTAGACTTTGAATATCCGATACATAAAGTGAGGAAATTCCAAAAAAGTTGGTTCGACCAATTTGCATGGTTAGAGTACTATGGAGAAGTGAACAGAGCATTTTACTTCTTGATATGGAAAAATTAAAGAGAGATATGCAAATTTTTCAAAAAATGTACAAAAAATACACCAACTCTTTGCCAGAAATATCCAGAGATAACAGAATTGAGGAAAAGATGCAATTTTCTTGTTGAAAAGGAACGCTTTGATATATTTCCATACAAGGGCGGATTAAAGGGGGGCGGAGGGGGCGACCACCCCCCGAGAAAAAAGAAATTAATTTAAAAGATCCTATGTTACTTCCATAAATTGGATGTATATGCCAATATTGCATAATATAATACCAAATAATTTATTAGAATGGATAATGTAAGATCAAATAAATGAATTTATTAGTGACCTCCTCTCTCTTTGTGTTTGGAAGTTTGTCAGTTTGTGACATCATTGATCTATTCAAGAATTTAAAGAAAGAAAGATTTGCTTAACAAGTAAGTGTTTTATATTCTTCTCATGTTATTATTTCATAAGAATTGAAATGGAACTTTGAATTAGAGACCTGCACGGGCCTGAAAATAGAGTCCCGGCCCAGCCTGAGCCCGATGATTCTTGATTTTGTAGGCCATGCCCGGGCCCGTAACACATTTGAACAAACACCACGGGCCGGCCCTTACGGGCCCATAGTTGAGGAGTAAAAATTCGAAAATTCCAGAAATTAAAAAAATATGAAGACGACCAGATATATCGATAAATAAATATTTTTCAGACATTTTATAAAAGAAGTTATTAATATTAACTTTTTGTGCGGGTTGCAGGAACTCGAAAAAAAAAAAATTATCACTAACACGAGTTCGACCCGGCCAGTTAACAACAGATTTATAAATTCCGTACCCGGCCGGTCCGTTCAGGTCTCTACTTTGAATTAAAAGGAGGGAGTCTTCGGTGGGCATCCGTTCTGATTTTTGATCCTAGTTCTTTTAGAGAAGGTCATTTAATCAATAATGACATTAAAATTCAATTATAATAGGGCGATTTTACACCCCCCCAAAAAAAACAGCTTTAGGGGTGCCCTCTACTTACATACTATCATCTCTTTTGACCCCCCACTTTTTTGGTGCACCAGCCGCCTATGTGTGTATGTGATACATGGCACTGGGCAGGACAGGCGTCTCAGTCAGCTAGGGGCTAAAAATTCAAACCGATAGTTTTTAGCCCCTAGCTGGGTCTCATTGAAAGATGACTGCCTACCTGCCGTTGGAGTTAGAGCTGGGTCGACAATAAGATAGGAAGTCCATGGGGTGCTCGGCAAAATTCTGATACTCAGGCTGTAAGCTGGCGACGTAATGAAATAACCACTCCTGGTTAAAAAAGACATATTTTTATTAACTTTTTGCATAAGTTTACAAGGCAACTGAAGTCACAAAAATGTCGCTTTTTGAGCTGTGTTTCAATTTATATATGTGCAGGTTACATGGTTTATATAGTAATCATTTGTTGCAAAAAAAAGTACATGTATTGACTATTAAAATGCCTGAGTCTCATAGTCCCAGGAAATTCTTGCACAGCATGGAGCCAGAGGACTGTGTGAAAAGGGGCGTGATATATCAATTACATTTTTATTAAATTTAGATCCTGAGACAAATCCTTTATTTGAAAGTGCATGTTGCTATGCCCCTTTAGAATTTTGAAGGAAGCTAATACAAATTTTGAATTTTTGTGTGTGTGTGTGAGAGAGGATATTAAAATGCCTGGATCTCATAGTCCCAGGAAATTCTTGCACAGCATGGAGCCAGAGGACTGTGTGAAAAAGGGTGTGATATATCAATTGCATTTTTATTAAATTTAGATCCTGAGACAAATCCTTTATTTGAAAGCGCATGTTGCTATGCCCCTATCTCCTCCAAAACCGTGGGGATTTGAGTTTCGAGGAAGGTGTTTGCAGATTCGGAAAATTCTCGGGAGCCTGATAAGCTTTCTTAAATAAACGTAATAGTTGCCAGGTTTGGCAATTTTTGCCAGCATAAAATCATTCATGCCTTTGTAACAAAGCACTTCCAAGTATGTAGAATCACGTAAAATTGACACACACGAAGTAGAATGACACCAATTTTATGCGAAATTAAAAAGTATATGAAATAAATAACTCAAAGTGAGCAATACAAAGTTGACAATTTTCAAACAGTAAGTTTTTTTAAACAACAGGAGTTTAGAATTAGCGATTATTCGTTTTTTCAAAACAGAATAACTAATTGTAACTGATTTTAAAACCGCCATCTTGGCATTAGGTACTATCTGGCAAAATGGTATCTCTCCAAGCAGGGTGAATCTAAACTCTCCGAGTTCCAAAATGTTAGAACTCAGTATCTTGAAAATGAAAATTAATTAAAATGCAGATTATTTTAGAGCTGGTTAGGTTCAGCCTGGGTATTTGTTGCCCGTAGAAATATTTGACGGTGTTAACTAGTAGTTATAGTACCGATTATAGCAGTTATAGTACCGATTATAGCAGTTATAGTACAGATTATAGCAGTTATAGTACATATTAGATTTATAGCAGTTATAGTACATATTAGATTTATAGCAGTTATAGTACAGATTAGATATTTGCCAGCATGATAAGATGATATATTTCATGGTGCTTAATTCGCCAATCTGCACAGGAATATGAATATATAGAAATCGGTTTTCCTGGTAGCCTTACATGACCAGTAATTATTGGTTAAGAGCATGTGTAAATTGCCAAATAATGAAGAGTCGCCAATAATGGCAAGCAGTCCCATAGTTTTTATCAAAGAAACATATGAAGTACTATTTTCTTAAGACTTAATTATTAATGATACATATACATAAGCTGCCAAATTATGAAAATTTGCCATGGGTGGCCAATATGTAAGGTGTTCCATAGGTTTTAACATAATTCAATATAGTGTGAAGTTTAAATTTTTATGTTCCAAAGAACATGCAAGAACCAAGCAATGCCGGTAACATTCTATCTGATGCAATTCTTTGGGTTTTGTTTGTTGAAATTATGCCTTTTTTACGAATAAGAATTATCAGGGGCTGAATACATCATACGAAAAGCAAGCGCAATGAGTCTAGGGGCCTTGGCCCCTAGTGAGTTAAAAAGTTAAAAATAACTCCCAATTTTTTCGCACGGGACAAAGAGAAATTAATCATTAAAAGTTTCTGATAAAATATCATTTTTATTTCACATAATACTACTATTCAAAAGGTTTAATGAAACAAAAGAACTTTGAAAGAAAATAAAATAGTTTTTGAGTTTTAGTTAAAAATATAATATCCTGTACATAACAAATTTTTCTATATGAATGTAAACAAAATGCTTGCAGTAATATTTGTTTAGTTAAAAACAAAGATTTTCTGTTATTGACCTTTAGTAGAAGATTTTCATGGCGATGCATTACACATAATGTTTTTTCAAACTTGTGAAGCCAATTACTGCGGAATGACCCAGATACTGAATGAAAATGGATAACTTGCTTTTATATGCATGGATATGGATATGAAAAAGGATTGTTTCTCATATCAGGGATACAGATTAAAAAAAACAGTTAATTTGCTGTTATATCCACGGATACAGATAATTTTGTTTGAAAATTATTTTCCAGCATATATTATCTTTAGATGATAGTTTCATGCGTGTGTGAAATATTCTGCCACAATGATAACTATCAGATCCTGTCAAATTTTCAGAACCTCTTGTTTTATCTTATTAAGAGAGTAGTATGAAAAAATGTGATTTTGTGTGAAAACATAATTGCCAGTTAGGAAATTTTCAAAAAAAAATTTGTACAAAAGACAATGATGTTCCTGTACTGCAGCAATGAAAATAATTAATAATTACCCTAATTTTGCATATATAATATGCAGAACTCGAAAATTAAGATTGCTCAACATGCCCAGAGCCTGTAAAAATTCAAACCGGACAGACATTTTTTTCCCCTTACATGCCCGACCGGGCATGTAAATATAACCTAAAGAGTGGCAGGCAAAATTAACAAATATTCCACTACTTATAGAAATAATGCTCTGTGTTTCTCCTACTGCATCTTCCTATGAGAGAGCATTCAGTGCAATGAATCACATAAAATATTAATTGCGATGCAGTGTGTCATCTGAAACGATGAATCATTTAATGCAAATGAGCTTTAATGGTGTTAAATCAAAAACTTTTTATCCCTCAGCAGTGATTCAACATTGACTATTTAGTACAAAAGAAACAAGACATGTGGAAGGGCATGCACTTGCCTGGAGCTAAACTAAAAGTAAATTTTTTAATGATATGTATGTAATATTATATTATAAATTTAGTGTATGTTAATGTTTATGTTAATATGCAATTAAAGATATTTGGGCATGTACAAATTTAAATCGGGACATGTATTTCTTTTATTAAAATGTCCGAAAGGGCATGTAAAAAATTTAAGATTTTTCAAGCCCTGATAATATGCAGACAGTCCGTGTTAAAAAAGGATTTTTCCCCAGATGCAGACAATATGGTGGTGTGGACCATCTCCAAGGATTAGATACAGAAATTAATATATTTTCCTCATTTTTTTTTAATCAGTTTCAATACTTGATTGAAAGTTAGCATAGACTGTAAAGTGAAGGTGAGTCACAGATTTACTTCCGTGCAAAATAAAGCACACAGATTCTCTTCAAGCGACATGTTAGCATGCTGCACATGCACAGTGTATTTTAATGAGATGTTTTACATATGTATTCTCACTGACATCTGATGGCACATTCTTTTGCTCAGAGCGAATGTCTGGCATCTGTCCGTTCTTATGCTGTGATTTTTTATTACATCAAATTGTTAAGATATTGACATAATTACCAATGTGGACAAACTTTCTTAAGCTGTTTTAGAATTATTTCAAACCGATAGAGAAGAGCTAGATTTTAAATGTTTTTTATAATTTTGTAATTTGAGAGAAAGTGCACCTTCACAGAACACAGAATATCCAACTAACAATTAAACAACTGCAGGATGCAGGAATAATGTTCTGGTTCAGAATTCTAATTACTATTTTTCAATAATAATTTTTATTGTTACAATGTTGCTTCTGCTTTCTAAGTGGAATAAGATTTGATTGTTACATAAAAATAGAATTCTGAACCCTTTTGTGATTACTCAGTGTTACTATTTTAATCATTCAACTAAAATTAGAATTAATGATTAAAAATAATTAAGTAGGCTAAAATACCACTGATTGTATTTCATATCCTTTTAAAGTATACTTTTAGGTTTACCAAAAAAAAAAAAAAAAAAAAGTTTAACTTGGTAACTATACTGCCTCACCTCTTAATCATATTTTGAAATAAAGACATTTTTAACTCAAAATTTTGAAAAAACATCTAGCTTTATTTTTTTTTTTTTTTTCCTACTATTATTTCTTCAAAAGTACATTAAAATATGTTATCCATGAAATATATATACTTTATAGAAAATGTAGAAAAAATTAGCCATAAAAATGTTTATTTTTGACTGAATTGTGATTTTTTTTCTTAATGAATACACGACTGACACAGAGCAGCAAACATTTTTTTAATGTCTTTCCTAACTAAACTTTGACCTCCTAAATCTCAGAAAGTATTTGACCTAGGACAAAAAAATTTGGTATGGTTTTATAACTTAGTCATAGCAATATGTAAAAAAAGTTTTATAAAAATCTGAAGTGGTGGGTGACATTTCATCTTTTTCCAGGGTGATTTGGTATAAAATGATCCATTACCTACAGATAGCCCTTTTACTTATTCTATTTGGCATGTGTTTGGCAAAAGCAGGAAGCAATTTATTAGTAGATGTGGATAATCAAGATACAATTTTGAAAAATGGCCTTACAAGGACGTCCCCAGGGGGTGGTCCGGATTCCCCCCACCGAGAAAAAAGAAATTAATGTAAAAGATCCTATTTTACTTCCATAAAATGGATGTATATGTGGACTATATTCCGTATCCAGTGCTGTTTACATATCGATGTTTGTTTACATGTTTCATTTGGTGATATTTCTGGCACCGTCGTGGGCGATGCACATCAGAAGTGAAGTACCCTGCCAGTGGTAGTTGTGACTGGCAACCATAAAGAATACGTGTATCGTCAGTTTGGGAATTTGAAATTGTTTCATGTTATTGATGGAAGGGAATGAAATACAGTAGAAGACCCCAAATCCGCACAGCTTGGTTCCAGACCTTGTGCAGATTTTAGAATTTTGCGGATTTTGGGTCATAATAGGAAATTTATTCTATTTCCCTCCACCCCACCCAGAGAAAAAAAAAACAACAAAAAAAAAAAAACAATGAAGATCAAGGGGAAACAAATCATGTTACTTATAATCAGAATCATGATATAAAAAATACAGAGGGATAATACAATATGCAAAATTTAGAGATTATAGTACAATTTATTTAAACTTGTAAATTCAATAGTAGTTTAGGACTTTGGGATGTTCTAATTATAGTTTTTTCCCCCCCATTATTTCCTGTTCTGTAACACAGCTTTGCTGCTCTACAAATCAAAGATATTTCTTTCTCAGAGCCTAACCTTGATTAAATGTTATTTTATCAACTTTTTGATTATTCTCACTTGTTACTGTGTCGTGTGACTATAATTGAGTGTTAATTATGTCATTGCCAGTCATTTCAAGGATATCAATCTTACCATGAGAGCTCACAAACTCTTAAAATATTTTTTTCAAGTGGGACTAGCTTATTTAGTTTTACTTTGTGGTTATAGTGTAGTTTTCTGAACTTGCAGATGAAAGGACAGATTTCATTGTTTACATTGAACAGACAGTGCGGATTTTAGAGCCTTGCGGATTTCGGGTCAGCGGATTTTAGGTCTTCTACTGTATGTTATGTTAATGTATGAAAAAAATTTGTGCGTGTTTGTTAGAAATATGGTGTGAATATAAAGCTAAATAAAAGAAAGCATGCTGGTGTTACGTTATAAGCCGGGGGTTATAGGGACATTTCTGAGCGGTTATTTAAAAAAAAATAAAGGTAAGTGCTCTTTTTTAATGAATCTTTGCAATGTTTAAGGTTTTTAATGTGAATTTTAAATTGAGGTGTTTGATGTGTTTATGTTTTCATAAGTGCTATTCTAATCATACTGACTTTATATGAAGTGTACAACTAGGCTGTTTAATCCACCGATGTTTTTTTGAGTTGAAAACGGGCCAGTGTTTGCCCAGTTTACATTAGCTGTACAACTAGGTTGTTTAATCCACTGTTGTTTTTTTAGTTAAAAACGGTCCACTGGTTGCCTAGTTTGCACAGCTGTACAACTAGGTTGCTTAATCCATCGAAGTTTTTTTAGTTAAAAACGGTCCACTATTTGCCTAGTTTACATAGCTGTACAACTAGATTGCTTCATCCACTGTAGTTTTTTTAGTTAAAAACGGTCCACTGTTTGCTCATTTTAAATTGCCTGTTACTGAATTTGCAGACGTTCTTTTGGTTAAATATGGACGTTGTATTTTGTTTTAATGTTTTTGTTAGTGAAATAATGTGCAAGTTTAATGTGTTAAAATACTTTGCTGATCGTGCAAAATGGTTGGCAACAGTCGCAGGGCTTGGCAATCGCCAAGCTCCAACGTCTGTCGCTGTGTTTGCATGGGGTGCACACCGTCTTGTATGATTTTACCGTATATGTTAATCTTCTAACTAACCTCCGCCCCCCCCCCCCCCGACAAACTTGCAATAATTTGCCACTGCCCCCCCCCCTTGAAATTTTAAGTTTTCGTTAACAAAATAATAATGATGAAGACTTTTTCTGAAAAATTCTGCCTTTTTCACTGTCTGGACCCCTTACAAAATTTTCGGACCCTGTGTGAAAATTTTTTCTGGGTACGTCCCTGGCCCATTATATACATGTAGTTCGGCAATCTGACATGTGTTGTCAAAGTATTGGATACTTTTTAATGTCATATCCGAAAGAAATTGTATTTGAAGTTTTGAAACAAAATAGGAATAATTTGGTATTTCATTTTATCCATTCAAATTCAAAATGAGTGTGTTGATAACCGAGTAATTTTATTTTCCAATGCATATTTAAATAACAAAGAAGTTAATTAGTATTGCTTTTAATATGTTGAAAGTGAGTATGTTGATTCAGTCATAGGCGCACCCACGGAGGGGGCTATGGGGGCTCAAGCCCCCCCTAAAAGTAGAAAGTTAGAAATGAAAAACTTTATAAAATGAAAATTTTTGCTAATAAATTTTTTTTCTTTCGTTCTCTCTCTTTTTTAATTGTCTTCAAATTATTTCTAAAGTATTTTTCACCAAAAAGGAATTAGTTTTTAAATAAATGCTTACAGTTAGTTTACGAAACAACGTTAAACTCGGTTACAACATTTAAGAAAAGATCAGAAGTATAATGACTCTATAACGAGTTGCTTGTGTTCTATGGGACAATAAAGTCGTACAGAATATTTTGACATTATAATAGAGTTTAACTAATAGAGGTCACTACAACCGATTCAGCAGTATTTGCAGCCCAGCCCCCCCCCCTAAACTAAAATCCTGGGTGCGCCACTGGATTCAGTGTCTTTGATTTTTGATGTTTTTGATTTTACTCACTGACTGAAGAAAGTGAGATTGTGAGTTTCGATATCTTCAGCGAATAAACTTTTAGCATGCGCATATTTGAGAATTTGTAATTTTTTAAAGTTTGAAGAAAGTTACTGTTGCGTTATTGACCACGGCAATGTTGTGAACATAGTGGAACAAGATAGTAAAAGAAAATGGGAGTCAAGGCTATACAAAAGATAAAATAGAAACGTTGAGGTAAGTGCGTTTGTCTCTATGTTCTTTAAGTACAGCTTGGGTATTTGCCATTACGGCGAGATGATATATTTCGCGTTGATAAATATGCCAATCTGCCAACCAAATTATAAAAGAATACAGAGAACTGTTTTAAAGGCTACAAAATTCGGAAGTGACTGTCGAGTATCCGCATATGTGCCATAAGTTGCCAAAGAATCACCAGGGTCTTGCACCCGACATAGAAATGTCGTCAATCATGATGGCAAATATCCAAGCCGTTCCTTTTCCCTTTTTTATGAAAATACAACAAACGGGTAGCTTATATATTTATGACATAAGCGTTAAGTTTTCAAAATTATTGGGGGGGCCGGGCCCCACAACCACATATATTCACGTCAGTGGAGTAGCCAAGGGGGGGGATTAGGGTGGTTAAACCCCCCCCCCCCCCCCATGAGAAATTGTTTGCCATACAAAATGTATATTCTTCACTCCCTTATCATACACCCGTATATAGCATTGCCAGATGTCCGAATAAAGCCGGACATAGTTAAGATTTTTGATTGCGTGTCCGGCCAAACTTAACGGTGTCTGGCTTTAGTTAGGCTTTTTAATGGTGACGTTGGCTGTTTAGTAATAAAGTACTTGAACTGATTTGGCATTCGATGTTATTTATATTTCATTAGAATTTAACAAGATTCATGGTAATAATCAAAAAAGCTTGATTTTACATACAATTTTTTTTGTCGTACCTATTAATACCGTGACAAAATCCTCAATATTGTAGGCTGTCCGGCCTTTTTACCAAAATTCTGGCCAAACTGGCTCGTTTGTCCGGCTATTTGGTTTGGTGACCTGGCAACCCTACCTGTATACATATATGTGAGTTGCAGAAGTCGTAACCCCCCCCCCCCCATGAAAAATTTCTGGCTACGCCACTGATTCATGTACATATAACTTACTCATAACTAGAGCTGAAGATTCCCAGTCGCCAGCTGGCGACTAAATTATTTTGTTTGGCCACCAGTTAATTCCCATCCAGGCGCCAAGTCATAGATAATGATTTACCGGGATTTTCCGTTGCCCGTTAAGAATATTTTTTTAAATTACCATAAAATACGCGCTCCCCTCCTCAACGTTGAATGATCTTGATTTTTGCTGTCAAAAATACCCCCCCCCTTCTCGCAGAAGCAAATAAAGTGTGTTTCTCGGACGGCCACTGGAATGAGTTCTCTGACGCGCCAACAAATCCGAGCGGCGCGGCGAATATCCCCCCACCCTGAGGTCTTGAAGCAGGAGGAACAGAGGAATTCGGAACTCTGCCTTCGGCGCGCCGGACTTTCTGCCATGCGGCGACAACACTTCCTCGCTGGCCACTGTCAAAACAAATGAATGAAATAAAAAGAGGATTCTTTGTAGAATCATTAGAACCTTCTATTTTGTTCTGGTGCCGTTTACACAGTTGCAAAAATGCACTGATTTTTTAAAAATCAGCTTTTTTGCGTATATAAAACTACTATGTGCGTATTTTTTTGTGTGAGATTCAACAGAATTAGCATAAATTAAGCAAAAATTTGCATAAACACGAAGCATTAATGGCAAAAGAAAAGCAATTTTTTATTAATCCCAATTATAACCCCCCCCCTCAAAATAACCGATTTTAAGTTGAAGTGAGGGGAAACTCAGGTTTTTGCGGTATTTTCTTATGTGTGAAATCGCTTTCAAACTTGCCAATAAAACCGAAAAATAGTCATAACTGTCTACTTTTGTCTCTTGACCCTTCATAGACGAACACTAGAGGGGAGATATTTATTTTTAGGTTGAAAACAAAGCGATGCTAGAAAGGGAGTCTTCTCCGTAGGACCAATCCCAGCGTGAGCATGATGGTGCACAGCACGCGGGCGGTCAAGTTTAAGGGCGGCGGGGAAAAATTAAATCATAATGTTTGTAAAAAGAGGCACCCAATTTTTAATTTTCATGTGGACAGCCAACGGTCTAGAACAGGTTCTGCTTCTCCGAACAGGTTAAACCTAGGTTCAATGGTAGAGATTAAACTCCTTAACAACTCGGCAGATTTTGGTTCAAGTGTGAAATGACTCTTAGATTCGCCACTGCTTTTTAATGGAAGAAAAAATTGAATTGCTGAACTACTTGTAAATGTAAAATACATATAAAAATAAAAATAGAGAAATAATCCCATGTTTGCCTGAGCACGCACTTTAAATCGAAGTTAGCGAACTGGAAAATAGTGAAAACAGATTTTTAAAATCCAATATCTAAAAAAAAAAAGAACTTTCTACAGCATTCTAAACATGCGATAGTAAGTTATTGTCTTCTAACCTTTTTAAATATTTCTTCTAAAGACGAGTAATTGGCAAGCTCAGAAAACACTGAGTGCTTTTAAAATAAATCCCAACATGAAAAGTAATAATGAATATAAACATGAAGAGTTATCACACAACATTCAAAGCTTAAAACAAACAATTTGCTGAAGCACGCTCATTACGTAATCAACAGCTGCCCGTCCGCGAGAAAAAAAAAAAAAAAAATTGGGACTATATTCCGTATACGGTGCCTTGTTTACATGTCAATGTTTTGTTTACAAATCATTGGCGAACAATCTGACGCGAGAGTGAGCGATGCACCGCCAACTGCCGGTGGTAGTTGTGACTGGCAACCATAAAGAATACGTGTTTCGTCAGGTTTGGGAATTTGAAATTGTTTGTGTTATTGATGGAAGGGAATGAAATGTGTTATGTTAATATAAGAAAAGAATTTGTGGGTGTTTGTTAGAAATATAGTACGTTATAAGCCGGTGGGTGTTGGGGACATTTCTGAGCGGTTATTTACCAAAAAAATAGAGGTAAGTGTTGTTTTTTAACGAATCTTTCGATGTTTAAGGTTTTTAATGTGAATTTTAAATAGATATTTGAAGTGTTTATGTTTTCGTAAGTGCTATTTACGTGCTATTCTAATCATACTGTATAAGAGGTGTACAACTAGGTTGTTTAATCCGCCGATGTTTTTTTGAGTTGAAAACGGGCCAGTGTTTGCCCAGTTTACATTAGCTGTACAACTAGGTTGCTTAGTTCACTGTTGTTGTTTTTTTTTAGTTAAAAACGGTCCACTGGTTGCGTAGTTTACATAGCTGTACAACTAGGTTGCTGAATCCACTGAGGTTTTTTTAGTTAAAAACGGGCCACTGGTTGCCTAGTTTAGATAGCTGTACAACTAGGTTGCTGAATCCACTGAGGTTTTTTTAGTTAAAAACGGGCCACTGGTTGCCTAGTTTAGATAGCTGTACAGCTAGGTTGCTGAATCCACTGAGGTTTTTTTAGTTAAAAACGGGCCACTGGTTGCCTAGTTTAGATAGCTGTACAGCTAGGTTGCTGAATCCACTGAGGTTTTTTTAGTTAAAAACGGACCACTGGTTGCCTAGTTTAGATAGCTGTACAACTAGGTTGCTGAATCCACTGAGGTTTTTTTAGTTAAAAACAGACCACTGGTTGCCTAGTTTAGATAGCTGTACAACTAGGTTGCTGAATCCACTGGGGTTTTTTTAGTTAAAAACGGACCACTGGTTGCCTAGAATGACTAGTAAACATGGCGACAGTCGCTGGAGCTTGGCGGTCGCCAAGCTCCAGCGACTGTCGCCATGTTTACATGGGGTGGGCACCGGCTTGTATGATTTTACCAAAAATTGTTTACTTTTGACTGGAGCCGGCTGCCTGTTTTGTTTTAACAGCCATGTGTTATACTGTCTGAACTTTTAGGGAATGCAAGAAGCTTTTTACAAGTTATTTATTTATTTCTATAAATTCGCCTTTGTGTATATAAAAACTGATGTTTTACATGGAATCGGACACTGATTATTTGAAAATGGAAATTGTAAGCTTCGTAAAATAGCAGTAAATACTTTAAAACATATGGGAGGAGGGGGGGGGGGAAGAGATATTTTTACCCAAGGAAGTTGAAGAAAATGATGAACTAAACTTGTATTATGAGGGTCACAACATATTTGGATTAGATGCTGCATGTGCACTTGAGGAATGGAGACTTGCTAAACACATCCTTAAGAACCAGTCAGGATCTCCAACTTTAACCGAAGTGCTTATGAAGTTTAAGTTATCTCCAAACTTAACCTGCTTCAATGTTCTTAGGGATGTTGTGACCATTTTATTAACAGTTTCTCCATCAAATGCTCATGTAGAACGTGTCTTTTCTGCATTAAAGAATATTTTAGGAGAGAAATCCCTATCAATGGAGCAAAAAACTATTGAAAATAGGCTTTACATTAAGTGTTTAGGCCTTACTTTACAAACTTTTGAACCAGCAAAAAGTATCAAATTGTGGTGGGATGACAGCATCCTACCAAGACGACCAAATTTAATAGAAAAATGACACATAATATAATTTATTTAATAAATGCTATGAATAATATTTTGTTTGTTTTCAGTTTTAGTGTTTGGAGATAAATATATGTGCTATTGCTATATAAATGATTTCATAAGTTTAAAATTTCCAACCATTTATTTCTTAATTATCATCAACTTGCACTTTTCAGTAGTCACTTAAAAATAGATTTTCTTTAAATTTAGTTTTAATTATCTCTGTTATCTATTATTACCACTCACTCTCTCTCTCTCTCTCTCTATATATATATATATCAGGGGCGTAGCCAGAAATTTTTCATGGGGGGGGGTTATGACTACTACAACTCATATATATGTATACGTGTGTGTGATAATGTAGTGAAGAATATATATTTTGTATGGCAAAAAATTTCTCATGGGGGGGGGGGGGTTATGAACCCCCTAACCCCCACCCTTAGCTACGCCCCTGAATGCATGCTCTAAAGCTCTAGTACAAGCAAATGAAACAAATACTACCAATTATGTGCATACTTATCATAGCCAATGTGTTAGAGATTGCGGGAAGTACTGGCTCCTAGACAAAATTGATTTAGGAGCCAGTGGTCACTAGGGAAAAATGGGAATCTTCAGCATTACTCATAACTGCAAAGTAGTACGGAATATAATTAACCACTTTTCTACATGATTTTTCGGCTTAAAATATAGCAAAATTTTTGTGCTGTGCGCTCGATCTGTTTACTATTTTGAAAAAAATAATTTAAAAATATATTTACAAAAAGTGGTTAATTATATTCCGTAGTAGTTGGCAGCTATGACTTACTATATATAAGTGTAAATTATTGGAGGCGCTCGAGCTCTATGGGTCCATAGAATTCTACACATATGTAAGGTAAGTATCCATGCTAGTATCTTTCTACCACGTTATAAGTTAAAAATAGAAGCAAAGTAAAATTCCAATAGGGAAAAAAAAAACATTTTCAATGAGATAGTGCATTTTAGACACATCTGAACTTTTCTTCATTACATACTTTACATTGCATAATCTGATTTTAATTAACCAGAGTCTGGCGAGGGCAGCTTATAGTAACATTGTGTGTTATGTGGCGTCACAATGAATACTAAATCATGATTGAAATCAAAAGAAGAAAATTTTTAAAAGTATAGGTTTTTTTTTAAACGTTTGTAAATGGCGTGAAATACTTTTTTTTTAATATTAGTATAAATTAGTTTTTTGTATTTAGTGGTAAATTATTGGGTGGGCTCAGCCCCTATTCACAATTTATTGGGGGGGCTGGAGCCCCACGGGCCCATATAACTCTACGCTAATGATTTATGAGTCAAAAACAAACCTGCGGCAAGCCGAATCCTGACTTCGGAATCTGTCAATAAGTCTAAACAAAACTGGTAAACTGTTTGAAGAAACTTTTCAGATTCTTCATCATATTCTCGCTGTTTAAAGTGCATTATCAGAGCTTTACTCCCTAATAAAGATCCATGCTTTGACTCCCAGTCAGTTGACGTGTTGTTAAATGGCTTTAGAAGCATTTGTTCAACAGAATGAATGTCTACACTTTTAGCATGAATCAAATAGTCATTTAAATGATTAACACCTTGATCCCGATCTAGTTTTCGAGCGCTGAATAAGGAAGTACAGACTTCATTTAAATCTTTCATTTTTACTGCGTAGAGCTCAATCAATAAAACTATTACTTAAAAATAAGAAGTATTATTAAATGAAATTTATCTCTAACAACATTTAAATGACAAATGTGAAACTGTCAGCCTGGCAGGTACAAACCAAAACACAAACAAACAATAAAGCCAAAGCCAAGGAGGAAAAGTCAAAGTGGAATCGATGTCGGTATCGTCATAACGTCCACAGTCCAGAGCAGTATGCCTAAACAGCAGTTAAATTTCTGACCTCAATTTCATCAATGAAAACTCTTTTAATTTACAACACAATTGCCCAATAGCGTAAAAATTAACTTTAATAATCTTTTCGATGACTTTTCTTCTATAGAAAATCATGAACAGTATGAAAACTGAGCGTCGGAATGATCTCAAATGCTTATTCTTTTGCCTATACATTGGCGCCAATAGATGAATCGTTCATTCCGAATCTATTATTTCTGTAAATTGTAAAAGTTTTTGATAAAGTTTAAATCAATGGCGGTAGGGGAAAAAAATCGTTTAATTTTGGAACTTTAATGTATAATAAGTCAATATAATTCGATTTCTGACAAAGAAGTATTACAAGTAAGCTTTCAGGTTATTCTTATGTATAATTATCTGTCATTGTATCAGTATTTTTATTACAGTAAACTGTTAAAAACTTGATATGACATGTAGCCGTTGTGATGATGATATTGTTGATAAGCCTTTAAAATACTCTCCCATTTGTGTTAATACCAGTTTAGCACGAAAATTTTAACAGTTAAGTACTATGTGTTTGTTATCATGCTGTCCGTGTATAATGGAATAGTAGTTTTGTTTGGAATAATTTTTTTTGTTTACATTTAGTATGCAGTCATTTTATTATAATTTCTGTTATCAAACTCGATTACTTTGCATTTCATAGTATGGATTCTATATATATATATATCCCAGTATATAATCAGACCAGTATTTTTAAGCAGTTAGAATTTATGTATTTATTTACTAAATTATAAAATTTTTGGATGATTCAAGATAAGTATTATTCACATTAAAAACATAGTTACTGTTTCGAAACACTAAATAGAGTATACTGTGTGACGTCAAGAATTTTAGAATTTGCTTTGAAACAAACTTATAACTTGTATTATTAAAATGGGAAATATCTGCTAACTGGGTTGCAAGCCTTTTTGACGACTTTCATTTTCCTCCCAATGTTGGTATTTGGCAATTCCCCCCCCCCCCCAACACCTTAACCAAAGTTGTTACCATCTAACAATCATCATCATTTATCAGTGAAACAAATGCAAATTTTAAAAATTCAAGTTGCATATACTTGACTACAGAGCAAAGTCAATGCCACTAAGTCCAACTGTACTTTTTAACCTAAAGCAACTTCAGCAGATTCTGTAACTTGCTGTACATCTGCATGAAAATCAACTTTCATTAGCCTGTTGTTAACCTAAAAGAAAAACCGTTTCATTCCCTACTTTAATGCCCCCACTCTTGCCAAGATGGCAATGACTATACATATGCAGTTACCATGATGATTTTGTGTATTTATGTGGCAATCATAATTTAGAGTTAAATTGGCAGTTTGGAACAACATCTAAGTACAGCATTACTTTTTTACTTATTTTGGGTTGCTAATTAATGTAGTTTTTATAAGTATCTTTAAATTTCGTAACTGGTGCATTTATTACTAATTTGTTCACTTTGATTTTCAACTAGCTCTTTTGGGGGCATTGAAACTTATGCATATTTCTTAGATATACCCATGCCTGTTAAGCTAGCAGAAGTGGTTTTAGGTTTTTTAGATTGGCAGGAATGGAGGCATTAAAGTATGAATCAACCAGAAAAACCTTCAGTAGACTTAGCAACCTTGGCTGTACTTGCTACTCTAAAATTGGCAATTAGTGGAACATTTTTAACCTAAAGAGATGTCATTAGATTGAGCAACCTCATTATACAGCTGTTAATTTAACACTAGAACCGCGGTGTTTCAGATATATACCTAAAACCGCGGGCTGGGTCAAAGTGACCGAACTTGCAGAATTCACATTGCAATGCAACAATAATGTTATATTTTAATGGTAATGATATTAGTTCAATCTTAACATTCATATTAAGTTTAATATTACATTAAAATTACAAAAATATTGTTGCTATAATTCTTATTAGAACCGTGTCACTTGAGATTGGTATACCTAAAACCACGGTATGGTTCAAATTGACCCGACTTGTAAAATTCACATTGCAATGAAAATGACATAATGGTATGCTATTATGGAATTTATTATGTCATTACCATTTATTTTATGAATGATAATGACATTTATTTAATTTGAACTTCCGAATCCAGACTCGTGGGAAGTTTTGGGTCGAAATGACCCATTCTGCAACATCAGGTAAACATATTAAAAACAAAAAACAGATAAAAGTTACGAGCTTAAATTTTTTACAGATAATTAATAACATAAAGTTAAGGAAAGTCACAATTTTTTAAAAATTTCAGTAAAACTCAATAAATCAGTGTGCCAGGTAGTGAAATTTACAAAATGTCTCTGCAAAGTCAAGAAATGGTCTCATAATTTGAGACTTTAGGTCATGAAGTTTCTCAGATTTTGGCATTTGATTTTTTTTTTTTTTTTTTTTTTTTTTTTTTTATTATTATTATTATTAACCAGGGGTGGATCCAGGAAATTTTTCCAGTGTCCCATTTTTGTGAAAATGGCTTATTTGTGTAAATTTGAAGACTTAATTTTGTGAATTTCAACACTTATTTTTGTGAAATTTCAACAAAAGCCATTTTTTTTTTTGTTAAATAATTGATAAAACAGATTATAATGTAGGATAAAATGACAATGAATGACTGTTTTAATCGGTTGCATTTTTGTGAAGGGGCCATCTTAATCGATTTAACTTGTGAAGGGGCCGCAAAACAGACCCAATTTTTATCTGTATTAACCCCTGTTAACTTTTTTTTTTTTCCGTTTTTCCAATTTGTACTTTTTTTTGCAAGGTCTAAATTATTCATCACTTATAGGTAGGTCAGGCATGAAAGCATGAAACAGCTAAAAAGACTAAACTTTACTGTGGATCATACAGAACAAATAAATTATTATGCATTTAACATATTACCTGTTATTCTTTCACATGTATTCGTTATTAAACTAATATTCATTGTATCACTGTATTCAGTATGACTAAATTCATTAGCGCAGATCTCAAAAACAACCAAAGGATGTTAAAAAAAGACTGAATTCAGTGAAAAGACTGAAAACTTTCATGCCTGTGAAATTCTTACAAAAAGTCCCATATTGGTCAAGATATGAGAAATCATAAATTTACTAGGTAAACTCTGAACTGAAATGAAAATTTTCTGAAAAAAAAAAAAGTGTGCCTTCAGAGTCTTGTATTGCTGTCAGTAGCAAACCACATTATTTTAAATTAACACAAGCTTAAAGTATTACAATATATTTTTATCCGTTACTACTGCTTATAAATTTTTTTATGTTTGAAATTCATTGATCATTTTGTAACATGATTTAATACCAAAGTTGTCCGCAAATGTTGAAAATTTTCTGTGAATATCAATCTCATGTTTGTCTGTATTATGAGTCTGCAGATTTAACATGTATTTTGAGAGATACAGTGGTTCTCTCGTTATATGCCTAGTAATCATGGCTGTATTATATAGGGAGGAGCCACCCAGGACCTTCTCTATTGTACTCACCGAGCCTGCTCCTTGAAAAGAAGGAAATGGGTCCAGTTTGTTCTGCTGGAGATAAGGAATACTGAGCAAATATCTTTAACAGAGGGATAATTCAAACAGTTTAATTACAAAAAAATTGTAAAATATCGTTTTTAAAGCAGTACCACATTTATTGACTAAAAGGAAAAATATTATTACCCATAGAACATGTGAATAGATCCTAAAGATTTTTTGGTCCTCATCATGGATCATGGCACAGTGGTAATGTCATTGAAAATGGTAGATGGCCGAAGTGTGAAGGTCCCACATTTGGGTCCCATCACGCAGCTGTCAATCTAATGGTCTGGAGTTTTGGTAGGTTTTCTCCAGATGTAACATGAATACACGTTAGAACCCCTTAGAAAGTCCTCCTGCCAAGGCACTCCCGATCCTTGGCAGATCGCTCAGAGTAGTATTGCCATTAATCAAACCAAAACGAAACATTTTGCTTTTTCGTGTATGGAAACAGGAATTGGCTAAAATATGCTTCAGCCCACTGCAAAGTGGTTTTTATTTAAATGTGCAATAAACACGATGTAAAAAGATCCAAAAGATCTTGCTTTTTCACATATGCATTGTTATTTTGTAATCTAGCTACTGCTTGGCATACGTAACCAGTAACGAATATGCTTGCTTCACTTGACGTCATTGAACTGTTATTTGGATTTTTGCGCATGTGTTATTATTACGTAAATGCTTACATCTAGTTCTTGCCGCTCCCAGCATAAAAATATCATCAATTTTGGTACCGCATACATTAGCGTATTATATGAGTAGATAATAAATATAAAAAAATAGTACCTCTAAATAAAATATTAAAATTGAATGATTTCAATGTCCATGTAAGTATAGCAACAATTGTTTATTTACTTTGTTTTAATTATTTTCAGAAGGAAAGGAATATTAATTTTTATCGAACATTTTACAAATAATTTTACTTATAAATATGTAATTATAGAAGGAATTTTTATAAAAACCAAAAAAAAAAAAACTGGTTTTTTTCCAACCCTGATTTCAAATGACGCAGAAGTGATGTATGTTGTTAAGAGTTACAAAATGAATTTCTCCATCGAAAATAGTGTCTTTATCATTTATAGTTTTGGTACAGGAACACTCAAAAGATTTCCAATACATTACAGTCAATGGCAATTTTAGGGACATGCATCCATTTCAAGTACAATATCGTTCTACCCTGTAGTTAGGTAATAGTCTGACCACAGTCACATGCCTCCCTCAAAAATTATGCCAAAAGTCGCCAAGCTTGGCGACTTTTGGTGTACGTATGTATCTATTTAACTCTCAAATCTCAAAAACTATTAGTCGTAGTATGTTGAAATTTCATATATAAGATTGATGTAACATCTAGTTGTGCATGTCGATTTTTGGTTCCAATCTACTGGAGAGTTTATTTACAAAATCATCCAAAAGAATTCCAATATATTAATGCGTATGAACAACTTCAGTATATTACATCTGTTGTCAGTCATTGTCAGATCCATGCTTAAATCGCGCCATCTGTCGTCGACTTTGGTGAGTTTTGCTGAAATATCGCCAAATTTTGCAATAGTCAGTCATTGTTTGGTCCATGCTTAAAATCTCAACATATATCATCAACAACTCAGTTTTTTTTCTGCATATAGTATTGATATGCAAGTATAACAGGAAAAAAAAGTGATTTGTTACTGTAAGTCCTTAATTGTATTTTTTTTTTTTTTTTTTAATGCCTAAAATGACAAACATTAGTTTGAAGGATTACGTGATGTCCAAAAATCTTTATTTAAACTTAACATAAATCTGTTTTATTATACGCTGCGCATTTAAAAGTCCATTCTTTAAGCTTTCTAATAAGCCCTATCTGATCTTCCTGCTATTTCAATTAAAAATTCTACAGCTTTTGAAAAAAAGATCCTAAAATCACAATTTTTACTCATCCCCGGAGCAAATAAATGGCTATATCTCAAAACAGAATTTTTTTTATTTTAAGAAATAACAAAAACTGTTTTGGGATACAAAAAAATCTGATGTGTCCAACACATGACTTCCTTGCACGTCTATTAAATAAAAATGTTTTCTACGCACTTCCTCTAAACTTATTTGTTTGAAAGAGATAAAATATCAATAATAGTAAGGTTTAGCGATTTCTAGCCAAATATTTCGATATCGCCAAGCTGAGTTCAATTTGAAAGATTTCCTTCTGACACTTTATTTGGCGATATTTCACAAAAAGCCGACAAACTTGAGATAGTTTGCGAGATTTTGGGGATAGCCACAGTAGTCATTGACCACAGACTTTCAATGAATTGAATGCATCCATACACCTTAATGTATTTAAAGTCATTTGGCTCACCCTATAAATAAATTCTTAGTGGATTGCTGTCAAAAAAGATATTGAAAACAGTTAGATATTATAATATAGTTCTAAATACAAAAGTTCAAAATTCTACGGGTTAAAGTTTTAGAGTTATACAAAATACGAAATAATTTTTGGCGCCAAATTTGGCGATATTTCGGCGAAACTCGTCAATGTCGACGACATTTGGCGAGATATTAAGCATGGACCAACAATGAGAGATTATCGCCAAATTTGGCGATATTTCGCCAAAACTCGCCAAGAACTATGACAAATGGCGATACTTTGGGCATGGACGAAATGACTGACTATCGCCCATTTGTTGATTTAACATAGAATGACCATATGTAAATTTTTTTAAATGCCATCAGTTTTTCAAATTTTGGTACGGGAAAAATAAATTTCTATTTCTGTGGTTTTATCAATGTCCTAGTGGCATTCTCAACACCTTAACTGTAGTGTAAACAGAATGCAGAACCCCAACAATAGTGGGGAGAGATAAAAACTCCACATTCACGTGTGTTTAAGGATTTTTCAATTTTTCCTTCAATGCCAAACAATCTGAATAATGTAAATTTTACAGAGCTATAAAATGTAGTTTTTTGGGGCAAGTAAATTTTAGGTTCAGGCATGTATTATTTGCATGCCTTACCAGGCATGCAAATTTTTAGGGATTTTTCTGCCCTTGGTCTGTAAGTCTGCAGATTTAAAATGTGTTTTGAGAGAAAGTGATTCTCTCAGTATAAGCTGTGATTATAGCTGTATATAGGGAGAAGCCATCCCTCCACCTATCATCAGGTTATGAAAAAGGCGCAGTATGTCCTTTTTGGACCTTGTGCCAATAGTGTTGACTCTAGAAAAAAAAGGCCGCCGGGGGGGAAGTTTTCAAAAAGGGCACCCTGTTCTCAAAAAGGGCACTTTGGGGTTCCACGAGAATGTACAGGTAGATAACATATAGAAACTGGTTTGAAACGATCTGATCCCCGAAACTTTAACATGTAGATTTGTAATATGTGTTCTGACTTACAATGCATAGTAAGATTTTTTCCAATTTGTCTTAGTCCCCCCCCCCCTTCTTTTGGAGAAAATATCCAGTAGAAGTAAGTGTAAGCGAAATAGGAAAAATAATTTGTTGATAATATTTTGGTCTAAACATGACATAAATATGTGAATTAAATCTACATAACTAAAGTTTTGATTTAAAAAAAAACTTCTAGCATAAAGAAGTTTTAATATAAGTAATGTTGAATTTTCTGCTTAATTTTTTTTCTCAAAATTACGTGACATACATGTTTATTATTTATAAGAATAGTGCATTTATTGAAGAAGATTTCAGAAATTTTTAGCCAGACATGATTTGTTAGGCAGTAGGGGAGGGCAGAGGGACTGTTAATTTTTGTTCCTCCATTTTATCACACTATCACTACTGGACCACAATTACTGAATCTCATTCATATATGATATTTCACCTATATTAGTACAAACTTTTAAACAGAAAAGGACTGTCAGTGTAAGTGGATTAGGGTAGATGCGTTTAGCATGTAATAAAAGTAATAAAATTTCTGCAATGCAGGATGTATAAAATTAAATTATATAAATCAGAATTTTATTTAAATTCTTTTGTTTGCAATAATTATTGAATGGAGTACCAAGTAAAGATTTTCAAAGTTACCCTTATTACTATTAGACATTATTAAAATTGCATCAAACAATTTAACTCATCCATCAATTGATAACTACAGAAATTGGGGGAAATTTAATTCAGAACACAGAAGATTGCTGAAAAAAATGACATAGTCATGCAAATTTTGTAATACCTATTGTTGGAATGTACAACACCATATCAAATCAAATCACTGAAATATATTTGTTATTCCTCTTTCACTTCTAATTTAATGCTTGCTCATTCATGAAAAGTGAATATAAGTTTTTTAAAAAGTACTATTTCTTTAAAATAAATAAAAATAAATACTACATGCAAGTTTTTTAGCAGGTATAAAATTAATATTTTTTTTTAACTCACAGAATTGTCCAAAGGTATGTATGAAATAAAGTTTAAAATATTTTCAATAATTTATTTTTCATAAAGCTTTATTTTTAATTTCTTGTAACATACTTAAAAAGGTCTCTTTAAAAGCACTAAATTTTCTTTCTTAAACCTTGCTTTAATCTTTTTAAAATAAAAATAGTACTAATCAATATTTATTTTAACTATCAAATGTTTTTAATCAGCTTAATATAATTAAAATAATCAACATCCTGGTGCCGAAAGTACTTAAACAAATTATCTATTAATAAACCTTGCAGAATTCTTTTTCTTTTTCAACTGAAAATAAGCTTAAATTGATGACAGTTTGTTTTATGAATAACCTAGCTGTTAACTTATGACACAATTTGTTTTCTGAAGACATCCTTTTCCAGAACTAGCTTTCTTTTGCTTTTATTATTATTTTTTTTTCCCTTTCTTCATTCATTAAAATGTTGACAATTTTAAAATCGGAAGGTGTATAGAATGAATATTTAGAATACCAAATCTTGTCAATAGTCTGATTTACTAAATTCTGCATTTACTCCACTTTTATGTAATTAAAACTGTGGCGTAATAAATGGGGGGGGGTCCGCCCCGGCGGCAAAAAAACAAACATGGTGGCCGGCAGGACACTTAGAAATAATAAAGTGGAAAACTAAAGGGCCAAAATGGGGGCAGAATGCTGAAACTTAGAAAGAATGGGATGGCAAACTGAAAGACCGCACCGGGCGCCAATAACCCTAGCGCTACATTGCTAAAGCAAAAGATCATTATTATGCTCTGATTTTGGCAAAAGCATAATGTGTTTCAATTGCTTTATTCCCAAAACGTCGCAAATCCCTCGATTTTCAGATGGATTTGAGTAGATAAAGCCACTGAACATGGTACACGGCTGAAGTGTTGAAGTTCCCACGTTCGGCGGGCCCCGCCCGCGCGACTGTCGGTCTGGAGTTTTGGTCGGTTTCATCCAGATGTACGCGTCAATACACATTAGAACTCCTTAAAAAGTCACCCAACCAAGGCACCCCCTCTTAGAAGATATCCCTTGTCTAGGCTTGCCATAACAAACAAGCAAATCCCGCGAATTTTCGAATCGCAAAACGTCGTTTTGCTAAGGCATTCTTTCTGTATCATCTGTAATTATATATGATTAGTAAATAACTGTTATACATTACGAATATGTACTAAGAAAGCCGATTAAAAAGAGCAAATCGTTTAGGGGGGGGGAGTACTTGCTAGTGTTGCGAAACGATTAAAGACATCGAGAAGAGCAATAATTATATACAGCTGGCGACGAGCTCTGGTATAATGATCGTTTGATAATTCGCAACTACATATTTATCAAACGTAGCCACCGATATTTGAAGATTGACAGATGGAATCAGAAATTTTTAGATAACTTGAGAAAATTTTGAATTTCCCAACCGTATTTTCTTTCCCCAACTCCTAAGTGAAATGCCGATCGGGCTTCTCGCTTGAGTCAGCAAAAACAAAACATACAAGAGGGGCCTTTTCGGGTTACGGCTCGCGCAAAAGAAAACAAAGAAAAGGGCAGTAGGAGTATTTCGATCTGAAAGAGTAGAATATTTGAAAAAAGCATTTTAATAAATTACATTTGTGGGAAAGATCGGATTTCATAGACGGTTTTTGTGAAAGGGCCGTTTTCAGTCGAACCTATTTTTATGATGGGATTATTGTACTCAATCGTAAAACCGTTTTTTAATTAACGTATTATCGTGATGGGCCGCAAAAGGTATGTAGGAAATAAAATTTGCTGGTTGTTTACTAATAATAATAAAAATATAAAAGCAGGAGGGCACAGAAAGAAGAGAAATAGGGCCGCCCGGCGCTAAAAAGACGACAAAAGGGCCGCCGGGCGCTAAAAAGATAACAAAAAGGCCGCCGGGCGCTGCGCCCTGCCAAATTAATCTAGAGTCAACACTAGCCAATAAACACAACCAACCACCCAGGTTATGAAATATTATTTACTTTTCATAGAACCCCCCCCCCCCCCCCAAAAAAAAAAAAATAAATAAATAAATAAATAAAAAATTGGAGATTCCACCTTTCAGAGGTTGAAGATAAAACATTAAACAAACTGTTGGTTCCTTTGTCTCGCAGAAAATGTTTTCAGTACAGAGTACAACCTTTACCAGATTTCAGTCCTTTTAATTAGATGAATGTAAAACAATATTTTTATGTACCCAGTCGGACAATAAATTTTTCGAACCCCAACTTTAATGGTCAAGTGGGTGCTGTTCCTTTGCATCCATTATATAAATCTGAAATTAACTGAAATTATCCATGTTTTGCTCCAGTGTTAAATGGCTTGTATTAATATAGTAGATTTCATCGAAGACAAGACAAGATTAGGCAGATTTCGAAATAGCATGGCTAAAGTTGATGCTTTTCTCAGAAGAGGTAATAGAGGCATACCTTTGAACCCATTTTAATATACCTGTATGTTTAGTTAAAATCATGCATGGAGATACTTTATAAGTTAAAATATCATTAAAAGCCATAAAAAGTTTAAAAAACTAACCATTTAGCGCTTTTGGCAGCTAGGTCGCTGCCATCTGCAGAATTGCTCAGCTCGTTCCCCGCTTCATCATTTCAAGCCACGTATCCTCTATCTGAGCATGCGTCGTGCCATTGACGGCGCCCTCTTGTGTTATTATTTCTAACACTTCCCGTTTTAAACTATAACTGTGGTTATTGTAGTTGGTTATTTTCTTAACATTTACGAAATCTATATCAACATTTTCTTTTAATGCTTGGCGGGAGAGGGCAGTACTTTGTCTGTTATATTTTATGTCGCTAATATGCTCTTTAATTCTATCTTTGATTTTTCTTTTTGTCACCCCAATGTAATGTCCGGGAAGGTTAGATTCTTTATAAGTAAAATTTATTTTGTAGACACCTGCTGTTTCTAAAGGGTTTAATTGGGATACGGAGGTTCATTTTACAGGCAAGGTTGGGGAATTTTACAGCGAGACTGCAACAGCAGGGGATCGGGTGAGAAAACGTGGGTTTTTCTTTCTGTGCATTGCTAATCAGGTTTAGTTTCTTTTTTCTATTTTTGATTAAGCGGGAAACAATATTTCTGGGGTAATTGGCTTCTTGTGAAAGTTGTTGTATAAATTGTAGTTCTTCTTTTAGTAGTTTTGGGTGGGAACATATTTCGAGAGCTCTGTTGATATTGGAACGAAGTATTGAGATTTTATAGTTATAGGTAGTTTTTGATGAGTAGTTAACTATTTTATTGTTATTGGTGGGTTTTCAATAGACGGTAGTTTGGATATTGCTTGGGTGATTCTTATTATTTTAACGTTGAGAAAGTTTAAGCTATTGTGTTGTTCTATTTCCATAGTCAATTGTATATTTTTATCTAAGGTGTTTATTTCATCGAGAATATTACCAATCGTATTGTTATCTACTATTGCGAAAATATCATCAACATAACGAAACCAGTATTTGATGTGGGGTTGAAAGGTTTTAATGATTATAGTTTCTAAGTTTCTCATTTTCCATTCTGCAATTATTCCGAAGATCGGGGAGCCCATAGGGACACTTTTATTTTGTTTATAAAATTTACCATTAAATTGGAAATAGGAATTATTGAGGATGAGGGATAAGGCATTATTAAGTGTTATGATAATATCTGCATTAAATGAGTTCTCTATTTCTTTACCTAATGTATTGATTGAACATTTCTGAGGTGTCTGTTGATTGATGGATATAAATTAGTAACATCGAAGCTGACCATTGTGACTGAATTTGAAAAGTGTATGTTATTTAACTGTTTTAAAAAATCACTAGTAGAGTTGAGGGATGAACTTGAGTTAGGTAGTGGTTGTAAAATGTTTTTTAGATATTTTTCAAGTAGGTATGTAGGGCCTTCACATTTACTAACTATTGGGCGGAGGGATGGGCATACCTGCCAACTTTTACGGATTATCCGTAAAATATACGGATTTTGGCATTAATTTACTGATGTACGGAGATGATTAGTAATTTTACGGATTGCTTGGCGAATTTCGAAGTTCGCAATTTCTAACAATTCAATCTTTTTCCATCCGTCTAGATAATATATATTTTCCCTTCAGCACTCTTTTATTTAAATCTCCAATGCCATAAGAGTAAAAATTGATTCCTATTTTGAAATTAAAATTATTTTTTAAACCTCCCCCCCCCCCTTTCCTCTTTCAAGGAAACCAATAAAAAAAAAACACTTCATTGAATGGGGCAGGTTCAGATTTTCAATTCAATCTTTTTCCATCGCTCTTGTGAGTAAATATTTTTCTTTTACAACTCTTTCATTTAAATCTTTAATGCCGTAAGGATAAAAACTGATTCCTATTTTAAATTTAGTTTTTTAAATCCCCCCCCCCCTCCCTAATTAAACCAGGTAAGGAAAAAAAACACTAAGTAGAGCAGGCTCAGTTATGAATGAAAAGCAACAAGAGCACGAGTTATTTGTACCAAAAAAATAAATGAACTCAGTTTTACTGATGGGAGGTAAAAATTTACTGAAATGAGGACATAATTTTACTGATGTTAATTTTCTAAGGTTGGCAGGTATGGATGGGGGATTTTTGTGATCTTTATATTTTCCATAAATACGTGGAGCGAAAGCAGTAGGATTAATTAATTGTTGTGGTTTATTGTCAGGCCTGCTTCCTTTGCTTGTAATTTCTTTTAGGATATTGTTAAGTATGGTGGTAGGATCTTTAATTAACATGTTAACGTCTATTTTATTGATAGTTTCTAGCATTTTGGTTATGTAATCTTTATCTAAAATGATGATTTTTCCTGTTTTATCTGAGCTTTTGGCAGCGACCTAGCTGCCGAATGGTTCATTTTTTTAACTTTTTACAGAGTTTTAATGGCTTTTAATGATATTTTAACTTTATATACCTGTATGTTTTTATTTTATGAAGTACCTGAGCATCGTAAAAATCGAGCAAGACCCTATTAAGTTCATTTGCTATTACATATTTATCATACATGCTATTCATATACAATTGTTCGCTAGTTTAATTTGAAGGTTTTTGTTTTCTAGGTCAAAAGGCTCCGAGAATTGCTTCAAATGGCAACAGATTACCAGATCCTTTGCCTCAAGGCTCAATTCTTACTGATGTAATGAAACGTAAATGGAAATTGGGAAAATCCATCGGAGTTGGTGGATTTGGAGAAATATATTTAGGTACACTAAATGCTTTTTCGTGCTCTATTTATTAATTTTAATAAAACAATTGCTGTATATTTTTTAACATAAGCTCATGTAAAAGGTGGGGGTGGGGAGACATTGTCATGCTCAAATCTGTTTTCTTGAAAAGAGTGATGCAACGGATATCAATTTGGCTGGATACCGGATACCAAATATCCGGCCAAACTTTCAGCCGGGTATCTGGTTATCCAGCAGCAGTATGTTTTCTTCTTTTTTGTTTTATTTTCACTAGTTTTCTTAAATCATTGAGCTATTACCTTTTTCTTTAAATTTTCTCATTAGTTTGAAATCATTTAATTCAAAAATCAGAAATCCTTCTGGGATTGTTTCCAAGAATTTAGTACCAGTTTTACTGCAATTAAAGTCATACAAATAACAATGTCATGGATGTTTCTCCCTCTGAGTTAGAAAAATATCTTAAAAGATCAGTCCTTGAAAGAAAGTCATCTCCATACAACTGCTGGAAAATCAATGTAACAAATTTCCTTACTTTATCAAAATTAGGGGGGAGTGACATTTTCTCACCAGCCAGCAGTACTACATCAAGAACACTATTCTCATAAGCAGGGTCAATTGATGGTGGAAAAAAAGGTAACCGAATTCTTACAAAGACTGAAAAAAAGTGTTTTTGTACAATAATTTCTTCCAGTAATAATTTACCCCGATCTTAGAAAAAGATAAAGTATTTTTTTTTACCCCTATTTTTTCTATACATGATAAAAATACATTCTAAAAAGTATTCAAAACAAAATATTTTCGCAAAACTTATTTTTTTGTTTTTTTTATTATTGCGATTTTTAGAATTTATTCATTCATTATGACTATTTACAGGGTGTCTACCATCATGCAAAGGTCACGAAAGTCACGGAAAAGTCAAGAATTGGAAAAAAGGTCAGAAAAGTCAAGAAAAGGTCAAGAAATGAAGCACTAGGTCACGATTAGCGACTCAACTTCCTTTTTCCATTTCATTCAAATTCTTAGTTGACAATTTTCGTAACTAAATTTCCTAAAATTTTGTGCACCATTTTTACAAATAAACGTATAGTTTACCGCATAATTCTATCGATCTTTGTTGTAGAGATATTTAATTTTGAAATCGGGGCTTATTCGCTGATCACCCTGTATATTAATAGTGTTAAATTTAAAAGTATAATTTTTCTTCATTCTATGAGTATGATGCAGGGGTGCAGAAACTGTTTTTACTCTCAACATTTCCCTCAATCCATATGCAAATTTCCCCAAAATTTTATGATATGTTTATAGACTTGCATAAGTTCTGTATTACCATAAGTGTAAAAATATTTGCCTGAACAAGCTACATACATGTTTACTAAATAGCAATTGGTCTAAGTTAAGAGAAAGCAAACTGCTGATCGGTGAAAGAGTTGAAAAAAAAGTCACTTTAAAAATAGGAATGGGAAAGAATAACTCGAAGAATTTTGTAATTCATTGTTAAAATCGAAATCAGTTGTATATTTTCTGCAAAATTTCCCCCTATCCTAGATTGCCGGATCGTACATATTCTGCATCCCTGGCATGAATGTATTTTGATATTAGTGTTTCGTATTTGTTATGGTAAAGAAATGTCAAGAAATCAAGCTTACTTTATGTGGTAGACACCCTGATTTATGCTATTTCTCTGTGTATAATTTTAGGTTGGATGTACTGCTGGATATTTGTAATATCCCGCTACTGCCAATTATCTGGCATATTGGCTGCATAGGCCGGATGCAGTATGTTTGCCGGATATCCGTTGCATCCCTACTTGAAAATGCTACCTAGCTGCTAATTTATCTGATATGTAGTGGTAGTTTGCAAATCTAGAATCAATGGCCAACACATGGCAATTTTTTGTGGTGTGCTAAGAAATGTCATTTGTGACTTAGAAGGCTCAAGGGGAGGCTCAGACGTTGGGATCACCGATTTTGATGAAATGTTGATGAGTTATAGGGGGCCCATAGTATAGTAAAATGCCGAAGAACTAGCTGCCAACTCTCCTTTATTTTCCAGAAAATTCCACTTAAACATTTGATGCACTCTTATGTGCCAATTATTTGGAAAATTGTTTGCATAATCCGTGGCGCTGTGGTTTCGCATTCGGCTAGAGATCAAGAGGTCTCTGGTTGTATCCAGCTGAATACGCTCTCTTTTTTTCACTTTTTTCCCCTCCCTTAAAAATTTATAAAACAGTTTAAAATGGCAAAAGCATTAGAAAATTGACATGATTTATTGAATAAACACTATTCTATGAAATAAAATTGAATAACTGCAAATGAAAGGGTGGAAATGAGAAATATTATTTATCAATCACAATTTGAAAAGTTATTCGGTACTTTTACAGATGTGGTAATTGAGTAAGGGTGATATTTGTCCTAAAACCTTGCGAAACAAATTGTTTGGACATCTGCTACAACATATGAAAGAAATATTTTGCATCCACATCGTCTTTTCATTTCTATTTGTGGGCAAAAATTTTCATTTACATTTAGAAATATCTGCCTTTTTCAGAAAATTTTGCTGCAAGCCATGCATGTTTTAAGATTTCAGAAAAGAATGCTTGAATGCGGTGATAGCGGAAAATACATGACTTAATGAATTTTATTACATCTTCTCAGGCTATTAATTACCATTTATTTTGCGTAAAGTATGGAGAATTTTGTATTTTTTTTTGGGGGGGGGGTGTAAAACTGATCATCACATGGTTGACAAAGTGATGTAGATAGTGGGATTACTTTCAGGGGACAAGATGAATTACTTTCATCGACATAAAAATATTTTGTCTTAAATTTCTGGATTTGTTTGACCTTTCCTAAAACTTCTCATTCCCTACATATGGTTTCAAAATTCGGTCAAGGAATGAAGCATAGTTGTTACTTGTTGAAAGTGTCCCGGACTATGAACAAGTTACATTCACATCGGAATATTCTTTTATTAAATTCTCTATAGTTTTTTCAACTTGGAAGCCAAAAGCTCTGGTATTTTATTTTATTTTATTTTAATTTTTTTTTTTTTTTTTTTTGTTATCGACTACTCGTGAAGTGTGACGAATGTAAAACTACATGCATTCTGCATCAAATCCAAATCATAAATATTTTAAACATATAAAAAGATTTAACTTATTGTTTATACCGAATATTGAAATACTAATTGTAATTACATGTGTGTAATTAGTTTTAGCTGAATGGGAAACTTTAACCAATAATTGCATCATTCAAAATAAAGAAAGAAGCATATCCATTTTTATCATTTTTCCCTGGTCCTAAAAGCATTAGTAAATTATCAAATATATACACAGCAAAGAACTTTATAACTCCAGTTTTACAAAGTAAGTCACAATATATTTTTTACATAATCATTTTAAACTGTTTTATGAATTTTTAAGGGAGGGGAAAAAATGGAAAAAATAGAGCGGATTCCGTCGGATACGAACCAGAGACCTCTTGTTCTCTGCCCAAATGCGAAACCATGGTGCCATGGATTACGCAAACGATTTTCCAAATAATTGGTACATAACTGTGCATCAAATGTTTAAATGGAATTTTCTCGAAAATAAGGGAGAGTTGGCGGCTAGTTCTTCGGCATTTTACTATACTATGGGTCCCCTATAAATCATCAACATTTCATCAAAATCAGTAATCCCAACATCTGAGCCTCCCCTTGTTAGTTTAAAATGTATTTCTTCACTGCTGAACTGATAATTTTTTTAATTACTGTGTAATGTCTGTTGCTGTCAATTTGTCCGGTGAGTTTTATATATACTTATGTTAGGCCTAACTGTAAAAGTCGATGTGAAAGTATTTATTTGATTTTTTTAAAGCATTTTCAAGTAGCTACAGGGATTGATGGAGATGAAATTTGAATCCATTTTATGGCCCTTCACAAAAATTGCAATCGATTAAAATGAACCCTCCGCAGAATTATTTTTATTGTCTCTCAACAAGCACGATATAACGAGGGGCTACTGTATATCTTTTGAATGTTGTTTTATATTTTTTTATATATCTTTTGAAATTGAATTCACATTAAAAAATCTTAATTGCAGTAAGAAAAGTATCGTTTGTTTTCATTTTATGCTGAAAAAACATGCATAAGAAATATTAGGCTTATTTACCTTTTCATGTTTGGAAACTTAGCAGGTTTGTGTACAGCAACTTGCTAGACATAGCAAAGTTTTATTGTATTTTGATTTATTAAAATTGTACAAATCTTGTTGATATTATCAGTAGCTTGTCATTGTAGAGGGGGGGGGGGGAGGGAAGGAAGTGGTTACATTGCAGTTGGTAGCCTTTGGTGATAAAACTAAATTTGCCAAATAGGCCTGTTCTGTTTCAGATATTTCTCCTAGATATCTGATATATCAGATTTATATCCAATAGATAGCATTAAAAATAAATCATATATTTTTAATTAAACCACTGTAAAGTAAAACATGAGTTTTTTTACAGCACCACTTTTTATCCTTTGTTATAGAAAAGTTGTGTTAAGTTAAAAAGTGCTCTACAAAAGTTAGCTAACATTGCAGGGTTACCACAGACAAAGAAAATGCAACTTCTTTTTCCCATCTTATTTTTATTTCGATAACTTAGTTTTATGTGTAATTCTCTGTTTAATTTCTTAATTTAACAACAAAAATAGTTAGTTGCCTGAATTTCTTATTGGAGACGGCTAAAATCAAAATGATCTATCTCTCGAGCTATTTTCTCTCTTTCCAATATACTAGCACACAGTGATTGCAACAACACCTCTAGATGCTTATTTCCCATTTTAGAAATTCAGAATATGCCTTAAGAATTTCGGAATGCGTATTTTTACGCATTGCTTTTCCATATAAATTTAGGTATATTTTGATAAATAATTATGATTTGCTGATTTTAAATTTAAAAAATCCAATTATTGTGCTAGTTTTTGTTGTACTGACATTTATGTATCTAGATTTATAATCTGTTATTATTTATGTGTTAAACACAATTTAATTATACATATGAAAATTTAGCATAGTTATTTGCTGTTTTAATTACGCCTTTGGAAAAGAAAATACTCCTTCTAAAAAGGTTAAGGAATATTTTTACTCTTCTGAAAAAATCCTAGATCGATCACTGCTAGCACAACATTCTTTGCCTTTACACAAAACATATATAAATAATCCATATTGTGTAAAGCATAGTAGTAGGGAAATTCAAGTAAAAATTCCAATTACTTATGCTTTTGACTTATTGGTGAAAAAAATCAAAATTTTACTTTAGTTAGTTAATGATTTAGTTGACTTCATTTATCATTAACTGACTTCAAAACAAGTTATCAATTTGTCGGAATCTTTTTTTCCCCCCTTAATGTATGCTCAGCAATAATTTTTTACTGCATGGGCCAATTTCGATAATTATTTATTCAATTAGTCTTTCTGCGTGGTTCCATACCTGGCCATGTTCTGATTACGCTTTCAATTAGGAAATTGGAAAAGTCATTTTTTAAAACTCTTGTATAAAGGGCAAAAAATAAGTTCCTTAAACTAAATCTAGCTTGGCAATACATATTTTTTCACAAGAAATTGCCAAATCTTGCTACTTCACTGTGGTAATGAAATTATCATTGGGGAAAAAAGGCAAACAACTCAGTAGGAAAAATGATTTTAAACTATGGCCTGAAGGGTTGATTATAGCAGGGTTCTTAATAATATATCTTAAGTTGTCAAAGTTGGTCACTTCTGACAATTTATTGCCAAGTTTGGTGCCAAAAAATAAGTTCCCAAAACTGAATCAAGCTTGGCAATATCTTCTGTATTTGGAAGAAATTACCAAACCCTACTAATTTACAATGGGAATAATTTTTCGTTATCTCTCTATTCTAAAAACAAGTAAAGGCCGCTGGCGCTGTCAAAGCTTGTGGACCTATCTCCTCCTAAACCGTAGGGATTTGAGTTTCGACTAAGGTGCCCACAGATTCGAAAAATTCCAAGGAACCTGCTAAGCTGATTTAAATTTCGAAAATCGAATTATTTTAGAAGATATTAATAAAAAAACTGAAAAAAATAAACGGAATGGTTGCCAGATTTGGCATAAAATCATTCATTCCTTTGCAACAAAGCGTTTCCAAGTATCTAGAATCGCGTGAAATTTACAAACATGAGTTAGAATTACGCCCATTTTACGCCAAAATAAAAACTATATGAAATAAGTAACTCAAAATGTGTTACACAAAGTTGACAATTTTCAAATAGTAAGTTCGCTTAGACAACAGGAGTTTAGAATTAGCGATGATTCGTTTTTCAAAAACAGAATAACTAATATCTTGAAAATGAAAAATAGTTAAAATGCAGATTATTTTAAAGCCGGTTCTGGTCCAGCTGGATTATTTGCTACCAGTAGAAATATTTGGCGGCGTTAACTATGCCATTATAGCAGTTATAGTACACTTTGGATATTTGCTAGTGCAACGAGATGGTATGATTCGTGGTGTTAAGTACGCCAATCTGCAAACGATTATGTAAATGAAAATATGGATAGCGGTTTTCCGGTAACCTTAAATGAACAGTAAATATAGGTTGTGAGCATGTGTAAATTGAATAGTAAATAATGAAAAGTCGCCATTGGTGGCAGGCTATTCTATCTGTTCCGTAGCTTTTATTAACTTTACATGTACAGTAGACTCTCTGAAATCCGCACACCTTGGGAGCAAGGGGATTGCGGATTATAGAATTTTGCGGATTACAGATCATTGTTTTGTTTACATTTTTTCTTACTATAGTTATGAAGCAACAGAACATTTTTAATGGCTGAAATTAATTATACTGTCACACATAGTTTAATTATTAAAGAATTTATTAAAATATATGAAAAAAATTAATTTTATTTTACAAAACTTTGGAGACTGAAATTTTTCTTGAAGAAGGCTTAAACTTTCATACTTTAATTTTATATTACTATTTTTTTAATTTTGCAAACATGGAATCAATTAATAAAAACATATAAAACATTATTTAATACGGCGGATTAATTAGTTAAAGTTTTTTATTTGGGAATACCTTATTCCCCCGTACACGATATATATTTCGGTTACACACATAACCATCATCAGTCGTTTCTGGATCTCACACTAATGGCGGCTTCCTCTTTTATCTCTTCCCTCTTCTTCTGGAAATTTCGATGAATGACGTCATCCCATGATCGGTCGATTGTATGAAGCGCATCGTTGATGCTGCCATCTGTCGTCACTATTTCCAAGCTCTCACGAATGTAGGCATATATACTATTTTTAAAGTTGGCTATTTTTTTAATATTTTTAAAATCAATGGTAATGGGCTCTTCTAAAGCAAAACGGGCCAGAGCGGTACTTTGTTTCTGGAGGTTAATGTCTTGAAAATGTTCGTTTTTTCGCTCTTTAATTTTCCTCTTTGTAACGCCGATGTAGCAATTTTCTTTATTAGTATCGTTTGACAAAAAATTAATTTTATAGATCCCTGCGGTTTCGATGGGGTTGATTGGGTCTTTTTCCGATCTAATGCGCTGAAAAATTGTTTTATTAGGTTTAATTGGAATACGGATGTTCTTTTTACTGGCGATATTAGAAAGTTTATTGGCTATCCCCCGGCTAAAGGGGATAGCGGTAGTAAAACGTGGTTTATCTTTTTGACGGTTGTCTATAATATTTAATTTACGTTGCCTAGCTTTGAAAACTTTATCGAAAATTTCTCGAGGGTAGTTGGCGTCTTGACATTGTTTCCTTATGAAAGCAATTTCTTTTTGAAGGAGGTCGGTGTTAGAACAAACTTTGAAAGCGCGGTCGATATAGGAACGAATAGCTGCAATTTTATAGTTGAAAGGGGTTTTAGATTTAAAATTTACTATATTAGTATTACAAGTAGGTTTTCGAAAAATGGTGGTCTCAATGAGATTATTGTTTCTTGTTATGTTCACATCTAAGTAATTGAGGCTATTATTATCAATAATAGCCTCAATTACTTAGATGTGATCATACAATCGACCGATCATGGGATGACGTCATTCATCGAAATTTCCAGAAGAAGAGGGAAGAGATAAAAGAGGAAGCCGCCATTAGTGTGAGATCCAGAAACGACTGATGATGGTTATGTGTGTAACCGAAATATATATCGTGTACGGGGGAATAAGGTATTCCCAAATAAAAAACTTTAACTAATGGAATCAATTGTTGTTTGTTTTAGGGCTTTTGATTTGTGTTTAAATATTTTTCCTGGAGTCTGATTATTGTCATTATTTCTTGTGGTGATGCCAATGAATAATTTTGGATGAATTCTAAATATTTATAGCCTAAAGATAAGCCTTCTTCAAGAGAAATTTTTTGAAAATTTCTCTTTCTTTCAATAAAAAATGAAAATCAAAATAATACACGTTTCGTTAACTGAGTGTGCGAGATTGTCTCTCAGAATCTTTTCTGTCAGCTAATCATGCTTTCATTTTACTGCTCAGACTTTGTTAGATGGGTTAAAAGAACAATTTTAATTAGATATATGCAAAAAAATATGAAAAATAGCATAAAATTTCTCTTAATTCTACAACTCAATTCACCTGTAATTTCCTAGTGTTACTTAACTGTTAACTGCAAATTTCACTGTTTACATCTAAAAATTATCGCGGATTATAGATGTGCGGATTTCAGAGAGTCGACTGTATGCAAGTCGCCAAATAATGAAAAATCGCCATGGGTGGCAAATTCGCAAGGTGTCCAATAGGTTTTACATTATTAAAAATACATCTGAAACATATGTTCCGATTTTATTACGTTTTAGCTCTTAATTAATATAACTTTTGAATGGCAACATGAAATATCATTGTGTTTCTGAGGAGTGCAAATCATTTTTCCAGCTATTATAAGCGGAGTCCGCACTCCAGGTGTAGTATAGCTCAGGACCCGTACAACACGGATTCCCATAACTAAATATCTTCCGTGTTATGAGGGGGAGGGGGTCTATTGTAGTGTGAAGTTTAAATTTTTATGTACCAATGATCATGCAAGAACTAAGCAATGTGTAGCTCAGTAACATTCTATCGGATCCAATCTTCGGGTTTTGTCTGTTGAAATTATGTCTTTTTTACGAATAAGCCTGATTAGGGGCCGAATGCCTCATATGAAAAGCGAGCATAGCGAGTCTAGGGGCCTTGGCCCCTAGTGTTGAAAAAAAAATTGAAGTCTGTTTTCTTTCTTTAAAAAAAAAAAAAAAATTGTTCTTATGAATAAATTACATTAAACTATTAAATTATAGGCATTTATATGTGTTGAATTCTAAGTTTGATTCAATACAATTATAGGAAAAAGAAATTAAACTGTTTTCTAGTTTATTTGTGTACATAATTTACAGGAATTTTTATTTTCAAAAGCAATAAAATAGTATACTTTTTTAGTCCTAGGTCCTATCTATTCTTATAACCAAGTATTTTTCTAGATAACTGTTTTAGCAACTAAATTTATACTTCAAGCAACTATTTCTTTCTGTTTGTTCCACGAAAGCAACTATTTTCAATCTTTAATTTCTGTTGAATCAACCCTGCATTGTTGTATTTCAAGGTTTATCACTTGGCTAATGGAAAAATGAGAAAGGCCAACCAATCGAAAAGTATCTACATTATTTGCAAGATTAGTGCATCAATATGCAAGCCAACCTGCTTAATTTATCTTTTAAAAATTCTTGACTTATTCACAAATATACATGCTTTGTATTTAACCCCTTTTGAAAAATAATCCCAAATGCCAGTTTCCTAAATTTATAACTCTTTTCCTTTAGCATCTGATGATATAAAAAAGAAAGCTGGGCCTGATGCAAAATTTGTAATAAAAGTCGTAAGTATATTTTGTAAATTTATAATTTTTAAATATCAACATTGTTAAAAAGTTATGTAAGAGGATTTAGTGAGAGTAAGGTTTAGAAAAAAGATTGGAAGACAAAAACAGTGCAATATATCTGAATATACAATATAACAAAAGGGTACTGTACAACAAAACTGCCTGATTGTGCATTGTATCTTTAAATGTTTATTCATCTTCATAATATTAGTGAACAATTTATTAAAAAACTGGGTTTCTTTATCCAAACAAACTTCAAGTTTCTACACCATAACGAAAAATTATTCCAGAACAGCTTCAATATTTGCCATCAATGGCGATTTTTTTGGTGATTTGCACATGCACATAATTGATAATCATTTCCCACATTAAGGTGCCATTAAAACAATCCTCTGTATATTCTTGGCACATTTACCACCATGAAATATTTTATCTTGCTCTATGGTAAATATCCAAGCTGTACTATTATTCTCATTGTAAAACACAGGATTTGGCAATTTCTCACCTAATATAGAAGGTATCGCAAAGCCGAGTTCAGTTTTAGGAACTTCTGAATTGCCAAAAGTGGCTAACGTTCGTGACTTTTAACATACTGCCATTACTGGCAACCCTTTTACACCCTTAGGCAAAAAAGATTAAATACACAGTTTTTCTAATTTTTGGAATGATATCATCGAATTAATATGGTATCATCCTTGAACTATCCCCCCCCCCTCCTCAAAAAAATAAAAAATTTGAAAATCTATCCTTATGCTAAAAAATTGTTGCTCTACATACATAAAATATATTTTACATGTACCTCTCCTTTCCCACAGTACCTCTTTCTTTTTTGAAGTGGTAATAAATGAATAATGATGATTAAGAGACAAAGCAACAATTGAAAACAGTAGTTTGATTAAAATTTGAAACCAAAAGCAATGCATAGATTGATTGTTATCAATGTAATAGAATGAAACATATTTTTGTAAATTTTGAATAAAGTAATTCAAATTAAAATCCTTTAGTATATTTCTATTTTATAGTGATTCTTTTAAAAGTTCAAAAATTAATAAATGAGTTCATTTTCTAAAAGCTGTATTTTTAGCATGTTTAGCTGTAGCTGCTTGATGTAATCTAGAAATATGAAGGACCATGTTAAATGTGTGTATATTGGCATCAATCTTTGAATTGAATGTTCAATAATGATGTCAATATGTTCTTCAATTATTACTTGATGTCTTGGTATCCTAATCTTATCATGAATTAACTAAAATATTTGAAAATGCTAATATTTCTTTGTTGATTAAACTATTTCACTTCATTTTTTTCCCCCTATAGGAACCACATGCTAATGGTCCTCTTTTTTCTGAAATGCATTTCTATCACAGAGTTGGAAAACCAGAACAAAGTATGTTTTGTACCTTTTTAAAAGAGTTGAGGTGTATAGTTCTTATTCTATAATTATATATGTTTCATAACATACAATTTTTAAGATATCTTTTCTTCATTCTTGTGAAAAATAAGAATTTTGAATAAAATTTTCTGACAATTTCAACTGACTTTGGGTGTTGCCATTGTTATGTTTTAAAAAGAAGCAGAGTTCTACACATGTACCAAAATAGTAAAAAGGGAAAACTTCTTTTAGTAATATGTGTGCTATATTAGCACTATAAAATTGCTTGGCTGTTAACTATTTTACTCAAAAGTTCTTGTTTTATTCACTGAAAATGTCTTGTTTTAATATAGTGTATATAATTAAAATAAATTAGTAAATATATGCAGGGGAAAGGTGGCACAGTGGAACAATAATTATTTTTCCACTGTGCCATGATTCAAATGCTCCAGAATTTGAAAAGTATGCTATTTAAAGTATATTGGAATACTGGAAACTAGCCATTGTCACTATTCATCTTGTAGGGAAGTTGCAGTCATTTTTACTTTCTAAACATGTACCATGTAAGCAGGAAAGGGGGGGGGGGAGTTTATTGTAGAAAAGTTCCAGATTTTGGGTTCTCCAAAATCCGGAACTTTTCTACCATACACTATTCCTATATCTAATAATCTATTACCGGGATTCCAGATTTGGGGTCCTCTACTGTATGTGGGTGAATACAATAATTCCTGAACGGTTCATTCGATTGAGCTAAAATTTGGTGTATATCTTATAGACCGCTTTTGCATGGGCGGTATTGATCCTGGTGTATATAGGACTGAGTTTTTTTACATTACAGTCTATGGGCAGAAACTCTTGAAAGTGTAAATGGTGCATTCAATCGACTGCAAATTGCATATGTATATTATAGGTCTTGTTCATATAATCTGCATATATTTTAGTGTGTGGATCTTACATATTTTGTACAGACATTAAAAAAAAAAAATAGTAGTGATTTCTATTATAGCCTAAAGACGAAAATCATTGGAAGTTGCTTATGTCTATATGATGCAATCAATTGAGCTCAAGTTAGGTACTCATATTACAGGTTACTGTCTTACATGCTGTGTAGATTTTGGTGTGAACATACAAGTTTTTACAGGACTACAAAATATTCTTATGCACTGAGGCCAAAATTACTTGAAGTGCATTAGCATCCAAACACTGCATTCGATTGAGTTAAAATTTGCTAGGCAAAATGTATCTGGAAAATGTTTATTTAAGTTTGCATTTAGCATATATGAAGATATGTGTTTATGAAATCTAAAGTCTTCCAGAAAACAGCACTTTTTTTCCAGTCTTCTGTCTAGAAAGTAGATCTGGATTTTTGCAGAAATCCACTTTAAATTGCCCAGAAAATTATGCTAGATTCTAATTTCAAACTTTTACTCTCCGTCATGGGAATGATAATTTTTTCTTTAGCATTAATCTTTTTTTAATTTCCAATGCTGTAGGATTCAAAGTAGACCCCTATTTCATTTTTATATTTTTAATTTTTTACAAATCTATGATATTAAAATACTCAGAATTTTTGGTAGTTAGTTGATTTTTAAGATATAATCTACCATAAATATCTGCATCTGTTTGTAAGATTTATTTACAAACACAATAAATCATTCTCTTTTCATTAACTATTATAAAAATTGTTAAAATTATGCTGCTCTTTCTCTTTTTGAAAATGGATATATTACATGGTATTATACAGGGTGTTCCAAAAAGGTGGTTATGGGCTTTAAATCCTTATCTGTTAGAGATAAGTGGGTAGTGTAAATCGAAAAAATGTTCAAAATAAGGTCGGAAATAAGAATCCGTTAAGAAAAATTTCCTCTTGCTAATCCTCAAAAAGTTATAGTTTTTAAATTTTTATACGACCCCCGTACAAAAGAATCTTCAGCTAGAAAGTTCTTATTTTCCATCCAACAAGACCAATAGGGGGAAAAAAAAAAATGCATAACCCTATCTCTAACACTAATTGAACTATGATGCAGAAAAAAATTGGACTTACACCATTTTTCTGGACATTTTTTATTATATGTCTTTTTTTCTCGGTGAAAATAGGGCATATACAAATTGATAATGGGAATTTTTGGTTCAGAAATATGATATTGCAACTTGGAATGTGTTTCAAATTAAGCATCTTGAGTATGAAATATTTAAAAAAAATTTTTGGTAATCAACTAAATCTGAACGTGATTTAAAACCTTATACACACAAGATAAACGGAAAGCTAAAGAATATGCAAATTTTGTGAGTCTTGTTATGTACACATTTTTTTTTTTTTTCTTATTTATGCTTTATTGTGTTACTAATATTTATATTTATAAAAAGTTTCACTGCAAATAAACACATTAAATGTACAATCAATAACATTTACGTAAATGCATGTAATTTTAAAATTAAAACAATTTTTTTGAAAATGAATAAATACCTATTTCGATTGCTAAACGTTCAATTTTATAAACCTTTTAGAGGGTACCACTCATATAAAAATGCTGAAAATTCAAATAAAGAAAATGCAATTTATAAAGCATTCTCGAAATAAATAACCGAGCTCTTCTAATAATGCTTCTGTAAATATTTTGAAGTTCTTCTCCAGTAATAGTCTTGCATGCATCGATTATTTTTTGTTTTAGATGAATTGCATTTATAGAGTGCGAGTTTAAAATCTAGTGTTTGAAGCCAACCGTGAAAATAAAAATCGAGCGGCTTTAGATCAGGGGATCAGGAGGGCCATTCTGTGACTCCTTTCAAACCAATGCATTGTTTATCAAAGTTAACATTGAGCTAGTTTGTTACACTTATAGCCTTGTGTGCAGGTGCTCCAACTTGTTGAAAATACACTCATTTTACATACGATAATGGTGTATTCTTCAAAATATCTGTTACTATGCCATCTAAAATAAGCTGCAGATATTTTGAGGCTGTAAGTGTCCTTTCATAAAACACAGGACCAGCCAGTTCTCCATTCCAAATTCCGCACCACACAAAGACAGAAAATTTTCTTGGTCGTGTATTTCTTGCACAAAATATGGTTTTGTATTATTCGAATAATGATCGTTATGAGTATTTATTGACCCATCTTCTGTAAATAAACATTCATCCATCCACTTAATATTTTTAACAAAATTAACATTTTTATCTTGTTGAATTAATAACCAATTGCAGAATGCTAGACCTCGAGCAAAATCAGATGGATGGATTGCTTGCAGTCCATTTCCACAAAATGGATGCCAATTATGTTTTTCAAGAATTCTATCAATTGATGTTATAGGTAGTTCCAAAGTCACTGTTGCTTTTCAAATACTTGTACGTGAGTTGGCAGAAAAATGCACTATAATATCAGTTTCTTCGTTTTCACCGTACAAGCGATTTCTCCCAGAGCCAGGTTTAGGACGAAAAGCACCAGTAGGTCTCAATCGCCTCATCGTCAGGTAAACAAACATGCAAGAAATTTCAGGTGAATTCATATATTGTTGTCAAAATTCTCGGGCAGTTTCTGCATTATTACTTTCCGAACATGTACCATGTAAGGAAAGTATTGTAATCATGAAAGTTTTGACTTTGAGATTTTGGTGTATTTACACGTTTTGAGTTCTGAATAGTGAGTGAGTGAACATGATAGCTCCTAAATGGGGCATTCGATTGAGCTCAAATTGGGTATATATGTCATCAGGGTTCATACGCCCTCAGGGAAACCTGGAAAACTCAGGGAATTGAAAATTAGCTCTTAAAACTCAGGGAAATCTCATGGAAAATTTAATTTTCCTGTAAAAACCTGGAAAATTCTGCTCCAACCCTGGATTAAAAAAAAAAAATTACCACTCTTTTTTTATATTTCTTTCTTTTTACGGCCTTCTTCACTCCATGCATTGGCCAACTACTTCCCTAATGAAGCGTGCACACTATCGGAAATGGATGTATACAAGAGGAATCATCTATTTTAAACCTTATTGTTACTATTGTTTAAAATTATTGTTTTACATTTTCAGAACAAGGAAGGCTCCACTGAGGGAGCCATGACATCCCCTCCAAACTTTTATTTTAAAACTCTTTATTCATATACTTTACAATATCACACATTCAATTTGCATTTTGAACAATTTATAGACCTATCTAAAAAGTCCAATGGTTCCCTTTAAAATTTCAGCCTGAAGAACACCCTTGTTTCAGAAGGGTCTGTCCCTTCTTAAATATGCCGCCCTTGGTACTAAAGAATATGGAAATGTTTACCGATAACCTTGTGTACTGAGTGTAGTATAAACAATTTATTGTGGATCTGTCAATCAGTAAAGTGCTGAAAACTCTTTTCACTCCTCTAAAGCTTTTACATAATTCCTGGTTTTTGTAAGTCAAATTGAATATGAAACCATATTGATGATGTAATCCATTGTTTATGGTACAATTGAGGAAGGAATTTTGATTTCTGTTATCATAATTTGATTACCTTTGAATATCATAAAATTCTTGAAAAATCACCTGGAAAACTCAGGAAATTTCATTTTGAAAAATGAGTATGAACCCTGTATTAGTCTTGGTGGGTGGAAAATAAAAACTTTCTAACTGGGAATTTTGTATGGGGGTCGTATAAAAAAGTGTAACTGATTCTTATTTCTGACATTATTTTGAACTTTTTTTCAATTTACACCACTCACTTATCTCTAATAGAAAAAGACTTAAAGCCCGTAACCACCTTTTGGGACACCCTGTATAATATTGCAGAGTTGAAATTATATAATATCACACATTAGCATTTATTTATGTGTGTTGTATTACAAGGTTTCTAATGAAATTTAACTTTCAAACACCAGTTTTTCTTGTGAAAAGAATTGGTTATAAATTTTATCATATTGATTTAAATTAATAAGGAACACTCAGTGTATGTAAGATGCAGGGTATCCACCAACTACTAAAAAAGCTATTTTTGCTGCTAATTCAAAGATGAGGCAACTTTTTTTAATTAAAGAAAAATAATTTTCATACTATTTTCAAGTTTTTGGCTACTTCAGGTGACTAATTTGAAGATCAGATTTTGGTTTTTGTCAACTCCCTTTTCTTTTTGTTGTGATTGGGCATTCATCCAACATTCTAATGTTTTTTTTTTTTTTTTAATTATACTATAAAAATAAATGTTCTACATGCTCTGTTCTATAACACGTGGCGTTTATTTTATTTATTTATTATTCAGTTTCTTTAAATGAAGCCAAATAATGCACGTTTATTTAACTACAAAGTCATGCAAAAATGCTACTATTTTGATAACTAAAATTAAGAAAATGGCTACTAAACTTCCAACATTTTTTGTCAGTGACGATACTAATTAAACTAATTTTGCTACCCTGGCATTAGTGGACACCCTGAATACAGGGTGTTCATCCACCAGCCACTAAAAAGGAGACTTGCTACTAAATTAAAGATTGGGCAACTTGGGGTGCCGTTTTGGTTGAAAAATGCAATTTTTATGCTTCAAATATTTGGGACATTTCCTTTACTCTAGACAACTAATATAGTAATCTGAAAATGACAAGTTATGCTCTTTATTATTTCTCTTTTTCCTCTAGAACTAGAAAATTATATTGTTAAGATTTTTCTTTTAACTGTTCCCTTTAGTGCATTTTTTAAAATTTAATGATACTAGAAAATTGATAATTGTTACTTGCAGTGATCCTGATAACGCCTCTAGATGCGTATTTCACGCCTTATAAATTCAGAATACGCCTTAAGATTTTCGGAATGCGTGTTTATACGAATTGCTTTTATTTACAAAATTAGATATATTGTGATAAATAATTATGATTTACTGTTTTCGAATTTAAAAAATTCAGTGATTGTACTAGTTTTCGATGATTTGACATTTATGTACCTTGTATAATCAGTTATTATTTATGTTCCAAATGCAATTTCATTATGTATTTGAAAATTTAGCATAATTATTCGTTGTTTTAATTAATCCTTTGAAAAAGAAAATACTCCCTCTAAAAATGTTTAGGCGTATTTTTACTCTTCTGAAAAAATACTAGATCGATCACTGGTTACTTGTATTTACTTTTATACGACCCTTTTTTAGTGGTTGGTGGATACCCTGCATCTTACATAATCAGATGATGTTAAAAAAAAAAGTTTATTTCATCCTTTTTGGGGGGGGGGGGGTATGATGCCAATAATGAATTTTTGAACAAATTTAGAAAAAAAAAAAAAAGCTACTGAAATTAAGAAAAGATACTTTTAAAACCATTTTTTTCATGTTGGGGAAGCTACTAATACTGCTTATTTTTGCCTCCTGCCTGTGATGGGCACCCTGTGAATATGTTAACAAATCTTTTAATGACTTAAATATGCAGATTAATAAAGTTCTCTATCATCCTATTTTCAGTTTTAATGCCAAAGTAAATTCAGCTTTTTCTGTGTTGGGCTTTTTCATGCCTCCACATAATAAATGTCAAAAAGTTGTCATTTATTTGAATTTGATCATTTTTGAAGGCATTTGCTTTTTTTTTTTTTTTTTTTTTTTTTTTTTTTAAATCAAAGGTTTTGGGGATTGGGGGGGGGGGCATGCTGATATGTCTTGGTTTTATTATACTGAAAAATTTTGTGTATTTTGTTGAGGAATCTTTAGAATTTTTTTCCCCCTGTGGGTTAGCAGATTTGGTCTAAGTAATCTTGTCCCTTTAAGGATGTCATAATCAAGTTCAACTGTATTTCCAAAAATTCTGAATAAAACTACCTAAATCAGATGCTCTGTTAAATTGTTAAATAATTTTTATTTCTCATAACTCGATTATGCAGGATTTATTGCAAAATAAAACTTATATTGTGTTTTTTTTTTTCTTCTAGTCAGCGAATGGATGCAGAAAAAGAAACTGAATTTTTTGGGTATGCCAAAGTTTATTGCTTCTGGTTCCCATGAATACAAAAATACAAAATATCGATTTATGGTTATGGAAAGATTTGGTGAAGATCTTCAGAAACTGCTAGATAAAAATAACAAAGTATTTCCAATTAAAACAGTATATACGCTAGGAAAATTAATAGTAAGTATTTTAATAATATTCTTCAAAGAATTATGCTTGTAATACATATGGTGACTTTTTTTTCTCTCTTTGCTATTTTGTAGCTGGATATTTTAGAGTATGTTCATAGTCATGGCTACATTCATGCAGATGTTAAAGCATCTAATTTACTTACTGGGTTTGGTCCTGGAAAAGAAAATGAGGTTTGTATTTTAAAAAATCTCCAGGAACTTGTTACTATATTTCTTATGTTTAATAAATCTATTTTTGTCGAACTTACAGGAAAGTATATATTACAAACATTGTATTTTTACATTGCTCTCTTCTTATCAACATTTCCTTTGTCTCAGAACAAGTATCTTTAAAAAGTAAAATAATGTATTGTAAAAATTATAGATCATTTCCATCTTTTAAAGGATACTAGATATCCAGTAGCATTTTCAGCAGTGTTCCATTAGTTTGTGTAAGGCAGTACTGAACGGGCAAGTGAGGAAAGGCTGAATAAAAATTATAAAGTCTCAAATAATTTCACTAAGTCCGTCAGTGCTAACTAACTAAAACTTTAGCAGACTTCACGCACAATGGAAGCAGTTTTTAAAAGACTTGCTCAATGTAAAAGACAGTGTAAAAAGTTGTAAAGTGATTAAATATATTTTCAATAAGATAAAAACAGTTTATTGTAATCTTGATACTTGAAAAGACACTCATCCGGTTACAGTCCTGGAAAAGCAACATAGTAAGTGAAACAGAACTTACATTATCATTTTACTGTTACAAATTGAAGTGTTCCTTTTGAAAGGTAAGTGCTCATTTGAGCCGACAATCATAGTACTCTTATTATCTTAACATTGTGAAACTAAAAATGCTAAAAGAAAAAAGAATTAAGTAAGCAAAAAAACTGAGCAGCGCCAGCCAGGCATCAAAGCTAAGAGTATTTAAATCTTAGCTGCGATCGGCGAAGTACGCTATTCCAAGGACATGCGTACCGGGGAAAACGGCAGGTGCGAGGTCATTGGACGATCGGCGGTTAATCTGCATAAACCGAAAGTCAAAGTTAATTTGCATAACGCAAAAGGAAAGTGCGTTAGCGATTGTTCACACGTAAGAAACCAATGAGGTAAGAAACGTTTAAGAGATGTTTTAAAGCATTACAGATTAAATTAATGCTATGAATTGATTGGCCGATATTGAATTACAGCTAATAAAAGAACTTTAGAGGTTAACTTTTAGAATCCAATAAATGTGAACTGAAACTTGTTTTCTGTTTGTATTTAAGTTTAAAAGAGGTATTTATGAGTAAAGTACGGTAACAAGACCGAAAATAAAGCTTTAATGCCTGATAGGGCTAACAGTTTGGGTTCTAGTAGTTACTGGTGCAAAAAGTTCGTGCCATTTAAGAGCAAGAGTCAGAGTGGCACATCTGTAATTCGTGCCATCTCAACTTTAGACCAAAAAATTCCCAGTTGTTATTTATCTTATAATGTAGCAAATCCAGAATATTTTGTTCCAAAGTTGAGTTGTTCATTTTTTAAGGCCCCCTGAAAAAGACTGAGCTGCACACAAAAATGGGCGTTTTTCTCAGACGTGGAAGATGCTATGGTCAAAAATGCTTTGCAGGAACAACTTGCCATGAAATTTGTTTCATATCTGCAATGTTAAGGGGATTGCACTTTATGAATTATATGAGAAATCTGTGTCCGATTGTTGCTGCTAAGTCACTGAAGGTCACTAAATGAAGCATTTTCAACTTTTTTGCCATTTTAAAAAGGCTTAACCATAGCTTACGCCTTCAAGTTGCCATAGCAAAAGCACGGGTGCCGGCAGCATAGGGCAGGTGGGGGGGGGCAATGATGCCCCCCCCCCCATATTTTTGTATGCAGTATTTTCCCTTGCTTTTTTGCTCTTTCCAACATGGTAACCATATGTTAAAGTAGACTTTGCCCCCCCCCCCCCCCCGGGAAATATTCTGCCGGCACCCTTGAGCAAAAGAGGTGTCTTTTGAAAGACATGTATTAGCACATATAAAAAATGCATGTATAGTTGAGGCAAATCGAACGCATTTTTAGTTTCATATCTGAAAAACCATATGTGAAAAATTTTGTTTTTGACTAATATTCGAAGTGTCATAAACTCCTGCATCAGAGTTATATCGAAAAATCTTTTATGTCAATATTCTGCTCTATTACTCATCTTTAGAAAAAAATTAACTTCACTTAAGCAAATTGCTTTGAAAAAATTACGTACCCCTATACTTGCAGTTGAAACTATTTTGCTTCCCAGAACTGCTTATATAAATTACTGTATTTTTTACTCACAACATTTATAGCTTTTAAAGTATTGTAACAAGTATATGATGTTGATGTTACTTTATTTTATTTTACAACTAAAATTTTTTACTGTACAACCTGTATATTAAAGCAGAAATGGAAAAATGTATTCTGTCAGCACTGTCAATATTTTACATTTGTATGGGTTTCTTATAACAGTAGTTCACAACCCCCTGTCTATACGTGGATTAACCCTCTTTGCCTCTGGTGCCCAAACTCAGATCAGGCAAATATAATGTTTTCCCAAATATACTGCACAGGCAAGGGGTTAAATGGTACTGGGGCACTCAAAGAACATTAAATCAGAACAGTCTAAAATATAAACAATAAATTTCCCTTCAGCATGCCACAGTAAAATTCGCAAACATTGACTGCTCCAGGATAGAAAGGTTTGAGACTGTAAAAGGATCAGCACCAGACAATTGTATAGGAGTGAAGAAGCTAGTACACTAGTGTACGATTTCAATATTGCCAATTGCACATTGGCCATCTAACTCTGGGCACCTCTCTGGTGTAAAAATTTAATTTTAAATAGGTCTTTCCAACAGTTTTGTAGAAGCTTTTCAATCTAATACTATTTATTATATATAAAGGCATAAAATGAATGGAGTTGGACTTCTTTATCTATTTCAGTATAAAAAGTTTGATCTCTTCTGCCACCCAGGTGTTGTAGTGGCTAAAGAACCATTCTATCATGCCTTGGGTACAGGTTCAGTTCCCACAGCTTGGGTATTAACTCATCCGTCCTTTCACAGAGGGTAATGTTGGTCACTCATTAGATGTCCCCATAATAGAGTGATTAATATCTTCAGGTCATTGTAGTGGCCAATGCCTAATCAGCAAGTCCCCCGTCCATTATTTAATATATATATATCTTTACCTAATGTCTTATCTTGGAAATCTGAAAGTGAAAGTTTTTAATAAATGTCAACTTTTTAATGTAGCAAAAATGTGTAATTGAATTAAAATAATAAAAAAAAAGTACATTAATTTTATTATAAGCACAATGTTCCTCATTTTCTTGAATCACGTCATATAAAAGTTTGTAATCCTCTTTTCATTATCATCTCTTAATGCATAAACATAAACATTATTAGCTTTTCCTTTCATTCTGCTAAAATAACATATCACTTGTTCCCAAGTCAAATATACTTCTTTTTTCTTCCCATCTACTAAAATACTTATCATTTTTACTATACTTTGCTCAGTTAATTTATTATCTGTTTTGCCTCCTTTATAAAGCAGTCTTGTAGGAATTTATTTTATTATTATTATTTTTTTTTAAATCAAGGTTTGAAAAGATTTGATTCCTAAAAAATGCTTTGCAGTCTCAAAAGTGCTGTTTTGACTGTTTGTCATTTTTATTCCAGTTTCCATCTTTGTAGATGCATCTTTAGCTTGGTCCATCTGTGAAAATAACTTTAAAAAGTGTACGCTGTCCTCTTGCTATATGCAATGATAATTCATCAGCAGTATCAATCCTGAAGTAATTGTCTGCCAGACAAGACACAAAGTTCACAAACTTTTGACTAAGAAATGCCCATGTTAGATTTTTATTTGGATTTTTGTTGAGCTGAATAGGCATATTATTTGAATACTGCAATTAAAATTAAGTTGCTATAGTGGAACTTTCTTTCCAGTACCAACTCCGGTTTTAAACTACTATTCAACAAATGTTTGAAAGGTTTAAATAATTTGCACATAATCTTATAATTTTATGTGTAGTATTATTTCTCTGAATTTTTATATGATTCCAATTCCAGTATAAGTAATGATTTGTTTACCTTGTTTTTTACTGTATTTTTTGAAAATTTGGATTGGGATGAGGGGAAATAGAATAGTTTTTATATTATGACCTAAACTCCACAAAATTCTGAAATCTGCACAACCTGAGAATCAGTCTGTGCAGATTTTGGGTCTTCTATGGCAGTGGTCTCCAAATCAAATGGTACAGGGCTGTCCAAAAAACATTAAACTATTTCTATTTTATTTATTGTGATCTATTTCTCTCGGGTTTGTATTAATTTACACCTTTTTAACAGAAGAAATCTTGTTTCTATATTAAATTAGTTTATTTTATTGTTCATTAAACATTTCAAGATTAGGAATTAAAACTGCAGTTACTAAAGTCAGGTTTCTCATTTAGCATTCTAGTGTATGTTAAATAATTGCATTTTTTATTATTTTTATTTATTTTTGTGTGTGTGTGTGTAAAATTATTTTATTTTGAAGGCATGTTTAAATACAATTAAATTAAAATCATTAAATCAAAACAATATAAACAATCAACGTCCATCCCTCAGCGAGCCGCAATAAAATTATCAAACGTTAACTGGTCCACGGTAAAATTATCAAATATTGGTTGATCTACTGTGATAAAAGAATTGGGGAGCATTTTTCTACAGTATACAAGTGCAGTGGAACCTGCTAAAGTGACCCATAAGATAAAACATTAATTTCCCTAACAAAAACTAATTGGCAAAAAGGGCCATAAATCGTATAGAGTAAAATCATTTCCAAAATAAGTATCCTTTCCCAGGTTCTGTGGACGTAAAGGCCTAAGAAAAACAAAATGGCCAGTGACGCCAAGCTGAAAAAAAAGGGAATAATGAATGATATACCACCAAGATAAAGTTTAAATAACAGAGTTTATTGATTTAATTTTAAACACCATCCTCTTACAAACTAAATACTGAATCCTTTACATACATGATTACTCAAAGTTATAAATCAATCATTACTTAAACTTGTAGGTTACTACATTCAAATTCAGACAAAACACTAGTTAGCATCTAACCGAAAATAAATTTTGCCGACTTAATAAAAGAAAAAAACAAGATAGAAAAGAAAAAGAGAATGATTTATGTTGAAGAAATGGGGGGGCCCTTTATCATTGCTCATCTCTTTGTTCTCCTCTGCATGGCTGCTGGCTCTGGCGTCATTTCGTCCATCACTTCACGAGTCGAAGTTGAAAAGAAGAGGGGGGGGGTCTGGAGTTCTCCCAGCACTTCTATTTATAGCTGATCCACCATAGAATTTCAAAACCATGCCCTCGAAGTAGTTCCCCTTTATCATAATTTTATCTTCTTGTGCATGTAGATTGTAGTAAATGTTGGGTTTGTAGGCTATTGTAATATCATTAATTTATATGGAAGTTACTTATTTAGCTTAGTGGAAATAAATCCAGAAAAAAAAATATATAATTATTGCACATGGTTGCTTGCTGTACTTGTGTTCATCTGCCGATTTCGATGTCAGTCTGTAACGAATTAGTTGCAAACGATATCAAACTTGGTGGAGAGAGAGAGAGAGTATTAAAAAAAGAAGAAAAAGAAATGGAAGAGAAGAAGAATAAAAGGAATTGTATAAAAATTAATGTTAGCATGAAAAAAACTTTTAAATCACAACTCAAAGTTTTACACAAATCCAAATTACAATACGATGTCTACTCATAAAAATTTGTGGGGAAAAAATTGTCGCCACTGGGAAAAGGTACCATAAAAAAACATGAAAAAATTATTAAATTTTAATTAATTCGCAAACATAATATATTACTAAATCATTTTAATTACCAAAGTTTTGTTTTTCTCATCTGCCAACATGCTTCAGCGCCCGCACGTATCGCCCCTCACATGTAAACGAACAAGAGAAAAATGTGTGTGCTGTGCAGAAATAATCCCCCCAAAAAAATTACTCGGTTACCCAAAATTAGTTACACAAAATATTAATATATTAAACTTGACTTCACTTTAACATAGATTGATTGCACAATTTGTTTGGTTGTTATCAAAATTCAGTTAGGGCCTAAAAAGTTAATCTTTACACATATCAAATGATAACAAATTTGTGTTATAGTTTTGAGAAGCAAAATAGTTTCAACTGCAAGTACAGGGGTATGTTTAAAAAAAAAAGGTCTATTTTTTTTTTTTTTTTTTTTTTTTTTTTTTTTTTAAAGCAATATGCCTCAGTGGAGTTAATTTTTTTCTAAGGATGAGTAATAGAGCATAACATTGACCTAAAAGATTCTTCAGTAAACCTCTGCCACAAGAATTTATGACACTATGAATATCGGTCAAAAACAAAATTTTTTTAGATATTAGTCCTATAAAACTAAAAGTACATTCAACTTGCCTCAACTATATATCACAGGGTGTCGACAGATCATGGAAAAATCAGGGTACTTTATAGATCTGGAAATATCAGGGAATTTTGTAAAAATATTTAAAAATCAGGGAACTTTCGTTTTTGCCTAGTAAACTAGATCGTTTTTAGTTGTCAGAGTCTGACTCGCGGCTCCGTTCCGGATCACTCGATACTTAACTAATGCAGACATTTTAGGAATCCGAAACCAGAATACAGATCATATGAGAACATAGAAATATGAATCCGAGACTCAAGTGATGTAGGCACTTTCACTATATGAATCCGAAAATGCACATGCATCGGACTCATTCTAAGATACCGATCATACTAGAAACCGGATCTGCGAATCACATCGGCATGTGAATCAATTTCGCATGTGAATTGCTTCCTCAATAAAGTCATAGGTTCGGGTTATTATGTAATTGTTTTGATTTCACTCGTATTTAAATTTATCTTTATTTTGAAGGTCATTACATTTGAAATGGGAGTCATAGAATAATGTTTCCTGTTTATTTTAATGTTTTTCAAAAATTTAAAATACCACCACTTCAAATTGTCATTTTTAGTTTGCATTTCCAGATTTTTTTGGCACTTATTACAGGAATGCGGGTGAATGGGGAATTCTAAGAATTGAATAAAAAAGAAAAAAAAAATTTCTCGGTAAATAAGATGATTTAATAGTTCCTCTTGAATATGCCTGTGTAAGTGTCAAATAACTGATTAAATCTGTAGAAAAATAAAAATAAATAAAGTGCTCGAAATGAAAACAAGAACTCAATTATTTTTAAACTAATACTAAAGTAGGGGTCTCCGAATCTGGAAGACCCAAAATCCGGAACTTTTTTATTTACCAAGTAAATATTTATTTATTTATTTTAAACAACAACAACAAAAAAAAAAAAAGGCAGCTTTTTTTAAATTTATTTCACTTTTATTATATCTCAGTATTACATTAAGTTTAGATCTTGCGAGGTAATTTTCGGTTTCTCATTATGTAAAAATATTCTATGCTATTATATAAGTTTTAAAGAGGAGGAAAAGAATGTTATCCTCTTCACACACACGCTCTGATTCATTAATTCTCGGCTGGCGCTCCTCTGGCCGTTAAATGTAAAGAGTGTCATTTGGTCTGTTTATGCTTTTTTTTTTTTTTTTTTTTTTTTTTTTCTTTCTTTCTTCCTGTGTTGATAGTTTCGGTTGCATAATAAATCGCTAGGCAGAAGATCGAAAGGGTGGGGAGAGAGAATCTGAAAATGGCACAACTGTTGTATCAGACCTACCTTGGCCCGCCAAATTCCAGTTTGCAGCGGGTTATGTCGATCAGAAACTGTAAGACAGTATGAAAATACACTAAATGAAAGTTTAAAATTAAACATGCTACATATTTTCACAAAATTTTTAATTGTAACAATCATCAAATCCGTCGGAAATAATCCTTTGCTTCCAAATTTTATTCCTTTTAATAACTATATTTTCAGAGTTCAGTTTTAAAATTTGTTTAAGAGGAAAATGGTACTTTATTTTTTATAGATATACTTTTATTTCATGTACGTTGTAAAATTTTCCTCCTAAACTTTTTGAAAAAACAAGGTGCACATGATAAAGTTTTCAGATTTCACACAAACTAGTCTTTATATTCAGATGACTAGATGTCGTCTTTTATATATATATATATATATATATATATATATATATATATATATAGTGCTCATTTTGAACCCTTTTTACATATTTTTTTAAAATTTGAAATAATACATTGATTGAAATAAAATAAGTTATTAGGTGGCCAGTTTATTTTGATCAGTCATCCTTACGCTTAAAATTGAATACTATCTTAATAAAATGAGGAAACTTTCTGCTATATATTGTCTTTTAGTGTTCAACTAAATTTTATGTTTGGATTTATGAAATTGAACTACAATTTTATTAATATTATGTATTTCTGCGGTTTTCTCTTATTTATTTCCCTATATGAAAATTCACCTGTTGGTGCATGATACACAATGGTGATTTACATGAAAGATTATCTTATGTATATAATTAGTTCTGGAAATTTGATAAAGATAGTCAGGTAAATCAGGGAACTTTTCTTCTCAGTTTCTGTAGCCACCTTGTATGCACCCTGCCCCCGGGTTGGATGGTATTTACCATCTTTGGAAAAACACGTTTTTATTACTTTTGAAAATACTTATTAGTTTGACTATTTTTTCTCACTTTTATGAAGATTTATCTATTTTTTAATTTTCTCTGTGATGAAAGTTTTGGGCATTTAATACCACTATTCCCAATGTACCACCATAACGGTATTCACCTAATTCAGTTTCTGATTAGGTAAGTAAAAGGATGCTTTACGAAAATAGTGCATTTTAAGGAATATAATAAACACAGAAAACTTTCATCCATATTTTCCTCTTTCTGGAATTCAAATTTTAAGATATTGTTCATTTATCATTATTAAACTTAAAACTTATTAAAACTGTTATTATGAGAATGCACATTACAATATTTATTATATTTATCTAATGCTGACTAGTTTACTAATTTTTACTTAAAGCAAAAGGAAAATTGCAAATACACTTTTATCACACTTAATTTACCTTAATCATTTTATTAAAAACCAAAATGCTTACAAATATTATTACATAATGTAGTTTGCACAAATGTTAGTACAGCTTACCAATCCATGTCCTTGGAGCCTCTTAGTCTTTTATAACAAAATACAAGCTTTGCAGCTTTTTGTACTCAAAGTGTATTTCTTAATTTATTGTGGATATGTGAAAAGCTAGAAAAAAATCGCTTTATGGATGAAGAACTAAAAGGTGTGGAGTAAAGATTCACCATTAAATGTTTGAAATCAGGATTAATTTCTTTATTTAATGCTTTCCACCAGCTTGTTCAGACCAGTTTCCTAACAGAAAAGCAGAGGGGAGGGGAAGAGTTCAAGTGGAATGGGAAATATCTTAAAATGTCTATGAATAATATCTTATATCAGCAGTTTTAGAGAAATGACTCTTGATTTCCCATCTCTTTATATCCACATCAATTACATGAAAATACAGTTTTCATAAATATTAATGAAATACATTTTATGATTCATGGAGTTTGTTGTATCATTAGTCTTTTACCATTTTCCCCCCTGACTTTTAATGGTAAAAACCTAGTTTTTACCATAATCTGGTAAAAAAAAAAAGTGTTTACTGATATTTCTCCAACCCTGCTGTATATGCATTTTTTAAGTGCTAATACATGTCTTTCAAAAGACCTCTTTTACTTGAAGGGGCAAGCTATGGTTAAGCCTTAAAAACGGCAAAAAACATTGAAAGTGCATCTTTTTGTGACCTTCAGGTGACCTTGCAGTAACAACCTGCCACAGATTTCTCATATATTTCATAAAGTTGAAATATTCCTGCAAAGAGTTTTTGGGCCATAGCATTTTCCACGTCTAGGGGGGGGGGGACATTTTTGTGTACTGCACGGTCTTTTTCGGGGGCCCATAACAAATGAACAACTCCAACTTTGGAACGATATATTCTGCATTTGCAACATTAATAAGATAAATGACAACTGCAATTTTTTTTATAAAAATCTGAGATGTGATGAATCGTGCCGTAATTCTAGCTGTGACAGTTTCTCAAATTCTAGCTCTTAATTAAACAGAACTAACTTATTGTTTGCAGACCATCTGCATGCTAGTAGAATTAACATTACTCATGAATGTAGATGGCACTACTGTAAAATTATGTTTATTTCCCAAAAGTAACTGCACAGAGTTAGTAAATGCTCAAGGACATTTAAGAGGGAATCAAAAAAAATCCCCCCCCCCCCCTCCTTCCCTAAAACTAGAACATGAGATGGAGAGTTTTATGTTTTCTCCAGTTAACATGGGGTTTTCTAGAGATCTTGAGAGATATTGGTGCTAGAGAATAGCTGACATCACTTTTGGGAACTTATTTCTGGCACCAAATTTGGCAATATTTCACCAAAAAGTTGCCGAGCTTGGCAACATCCTGGACATTTGGCATGATTTTACTAATTGATCCTGTAATGTTTGTTTCCCTAATTAGAATTATGCAATAGCCTAGTCTTACCCATTTACATTTCCATGACGCAATAAAATTCACGTTTTATCCATCGATTAAGATCCATCAAGACATAGCTCTTTCTGGAAATTTCTCCTAACTTCTGCAACACTTATAAATAAGAGGCAGCATAGATCAAACAATTCAGTTGTTATCGAACATGCATCGAGTTTGCTGCATTACTCTGTGAATTGTGCTACTGGCAGCAATATTTTGCTTGTTTTTAGATGCTGTGTGTAAATTCTTCATTGCTGAGCCCTGAGGCACTGTTTGATTTACCTCATAAGTTTCCACTGAATTTTTGCCTGTAGAAGCATTTTATCTTGTGAAATAACAGCATCTATGAAAGCTTCTGTACCGAGCGGACTTTTAAAAGCATGTTACTGTCTGTTAGTGCCTGTGAATTTTGTACAGCTGATTGTTCAACAAAATTCTAGAAGCAATAAAGTTCATGTCCCATCCTGACAAGTGAATTTTTTTGCAAGAACTTTCTACACATACTGGACATTAAAATGCTGAACCCAAGAATTAAGCAGAATTTTTTGCAACAATCTGTTCCTTTAAATACTATTATATGCTTTCATGTTGATCTGTAGTTTCTTGCCCGTACCCCCCCCCCCCCCCAAATCCTCAAATGGATCAGTTCAGGAGCATAATTCCAGCATCTATTTTTACTCATTTCTACTAATAGTTCTTTTGGAGTCTTTTTTTTTCCTTCTTTAAACAATACAAATTAATACCAATAACAGAAAACTTTTCTTTTTCTAATTTTGTTCACTAAAAACTAACAATTTTGTTAACTAACATTCTATTGATGTTGCCAATACCAAGTAAGAAAAAATCTTTTTTCTTTTTTTTTTTCCCTTTGTGTGTCTGTAAGCTGCAGGTTTTGTATGATTTTATAAAGTGTTGGGTACTGTTTATATTTAAGAGATGTTAACAAGGCTTCTGTAACTCCTCAGGCTTCACACTAGGGAAAAAAATTGGGTGAGATTCACCCACTTTAGTTTCAAAATTAAGTGGGATTTTTAAAAATCTGGATGAGAATTTGAGAATTTTCTTTATTTTCAAAATTTTTTTTTTATCTATTTATTAATTTTTGCATATTTTTTTTCACATTTTACAAGCAAAATTAATATCATTACAAAGATACAATGCAACTTGGATTATAAATATCAAAATTAGCAATATAATATACAAATGAATTTGATAACAATACAATTTAATGATATCTTTGATTCTTACCCCATTAAATATTTTAGCTGCTTCATCAAAATGCAGCTACTCAGCATGTGGGAAAAGCCCACAAGTGTCTTTTTTTTTTTTTTCTGGTGGGATTTAGTGTGGTATTGCGGGAATCGCACAATCACGTGGTTAGTGCAAACCCCACTCCTTTACCTTGGTTTCAAATGCATAATTATTATTTGTTCAAAAAGTTTAAAAGAGTTGTGTTGCTAAAACTTCAACAGTACTCTCTTTGCTCATAAATACCTTTTCAGTCATAAAGTTCATTAACCTAATAATGAACTTCACTTATACAAATATTTCAGATTAAAATCTGCCTATTAAAAGAAAATCACATACACATCTAATATAATTTCAGTCATAATGAAAATTCACTTAACAAAGTTTTCAGAATAATGATCTTTGCCTTTTGAAATTTGTTGTGACAAGAATATATCATATCAGACTATATTGATAGTTTGTTTTTCTTTTTCAAGTTATGAATTTTTAACTTCTCTTCTTTTTAAGGTCTATCTCATAGATTTTGGTTTAGCTTGTCGATATATAACTAATGGTCAGCATAAAGAGCTAAAAGAAGACAGGCGCAAAGCTCACGATGGTACAATTGAATTTACAAGTAGAGATGCTCATATTGGAGGTAATACTTTCTTTAGAATACATCCATACAAAAGCCCTTAACGGGTTAAAAGTTCGTGACGCCGCATTTTACTTTATAGCTGTATCACGTTTTAAATATGGGTCTTAAAAATAATGTTATCCAATTTTGAGTGACATCCTGGTGTGAATTTATAAAATTTGTTTTTAAATTCCATTCCAATTACTCTTGTTTTATTTTCTAAAGATTTACACATTCAAGCAATGCTTTTAATTATCAAATGCACGATCAAATATATCCCTTTTTCCACTGAGCCTATATTATGTATTCAAATGAATTTATTTCAATAATTTATTTTTTGTGTCACACTATCCAAAAGGGTAAGCAAAATTTACATAAATGTTTTCTTTGTAACTCTCTATGTATTTAAATGCATTTCACTTAGTTTGGATACTATGACACAGAGTAAAACATTTACATAAATTTTACTTGCCCTTTTGGATAGCGTGACTCAAAAGAAAAATTCAATTATTGAAATAAATTCATTTGAATACATAATATAGGCTCAGTGAAAGTGGGATATATTTTGCTGTGTATTTGATAATTAAAAGCATTCTTTGAATGTGTAAACCTTCTTTAGAAAATAAAACGAGTAATTATAATGGAATTTAAAACAAATCTTGTAAAGTCACACCAGAGCATCACTCAAAATTGGATATCATTATTTTTAAGACACATATTTAAAAATCATATAGCTATAAAGTAAAATGCTGCACCACAGGACTTTTTACCTGTTACGGGTTTTTGTATGGTGATATATCATTACTTTTTAGGGGTATGATCAGAAGATAATAAGTAAAAAAGTAAAACCAGTCAAATTTGGCATTTGCAGCTCAGTATAGAATGAAAGCAATGAAAATGTGTATCATTTCATGAATTATAAATGAAAATTTATAATTTTTAAAGCTATAATATATGGAATGATAAAAACAATTCAAGAACTGATGGGAGAAACAATGTGGTGTAAGTAGTGTAAAAATTAAATAAAACTAAAGGCAGTATGTTATGCCATATTCTAGTTGTAATCTGTTTCTATTTTTAGTTTTCACAACAGAAAATATAGAAAAGCTGGCTTCACATAGATAAGTAGTGGGAAACGGAAGTAATGATTTCATAACTGCAGTGAAGAGAATGGGCTTTTCTTTTTCCTGACTTATTCATAATGAGTACAGTGTTCGGTTTTTAAAGCTTTGACGTAAAGACTCATCCTTTTAAATCTCAATAAGCTCTTCCTGGAGACCTACAATGTCTGAAAAATATTCCGGTAATTTTTCAGCATTTATGTCAAATGGATTACGCACCCAACTATATTTCAGCATGTCTTCTGGAATGTAGCAATCAAACTCGAATAACTTCTCCATATGCTGAATTATTACAATTTTTTTGTCGCCCAATTCAGCATTTTCATCATCTAAAAGCAAGTTTAAAGTTATGAAGCTATTTTATTTTCTTCTACTTTCTTATTCCACAGTTTCAACTTCTATTTGAAAGCTGTTAACTTCTCTACTAACCCAATTACCGTTTGATTATGGTCTTGCTTTGAAGCATTTAATTTATTAAGTTCTGCAAATATACCTGAAAGGTAGGCTAATTTCAGTATCCAATTTTTGTCAGAAAACCGGGAAGTATGATTTTTCTCTGACAAGAAGATTTGGATTTCCCTGCATAGAGCAATAACCCTTTGAAGTACATACACCCTTTGAGTGTACTCAGATCCCATTTCCAAGCAAATTTGACTCAATAATCTGTTATTGAGCGATCTTGATTTTATATAATTGACGATTTGAACTATCTCTTTCATTACAGTACTCAAGTCTTCTGATAGTCTTTTAGATACAAGATTTTCTCTGTGAAGAAGACAATGAAACACATTTACATCAGAATTAATTTGCTTCACTCTTGCACAAAAACCTTGACAAGCATTGATGCACAGTGCAAAGACTGATGTACTGTTCCAGGATAAACCTTCTTTAAAAAATGCGCTCGTTAACTTAAAAATGTCTTCACCTGTCGCACTGGTGGTAAGTGGACGGCAAAACAAAAGTTCTTCTTTCATTTCGCTGTTACCAGCATGGTGTGCATAAGCAATTATTTGAGCATCGTCACTCACGTCTGTAGTTTCATCCAGCTGCAACCTAAACAGTCCACTTGCTTTAATAGATGAAATAACTTGTTCTTTAATATCTTTTGCAGGGTGCCCACTGGCTACTAAAAGGAGACTATTTGCTACTTGTCACGTTGACACAACGTGCATATTTTTTATAAAAAATTAATACAAATCTTAATTAATATTGTCTAAATTTTAAACTAATAATCTATTTTAAATTTAATTTATAAGTTTTAACAATAACTCTTTTTAAAGCTTTCAAATTTCCTTTCAGCCATTTTATTTGTAAGGCAATAACGCACTTTTAATCATATCGATTTCCTGCCTTCTGCTATGCTAATCAAACTTGCAGCTGCAATCTGTTTTATTTAAATTTTTTTCTTCCCATCCTCTTTTCGCACTTATTCATATGAAAGCCTAACTTGCAGTATTGCACTGCTCCCAGACCGCAGTGTTTTGTTTTTCTTTTTGCTTCTCCGTGTGCAGCTGCATGCATCGAATGTTCTAGAAAAGTCTTTCGTGTTCCTTTTTTCTCTATTACACATGTAATAGCTTAACGGAAAAAAGTTGACCTCGTGACATACCCCCCTGTGCATCTTTGAATATGGGCAGTTAGTTGTAAGTTAGCGACCAGAGTAGAGCTGCGTTGGCAGTTTGGACAAGAACTTGCCCTTCGGGGCTTGTGCCTCTGTCCGCGTCCGTAATATATTCTAATTTTATGTGAAAATATGTAATTGTTTCTATATTCAATATTTATTGTGTGCAACTTAACCAAGAAGCTTATATTGTGCTCTCCTGAAAATAAAAAAAAATGCTTATTATCGTCATTTATCCTTTTTATTCTTTGATTCAAGAAAGAGTGCCATTTTTATGTGTCTTCATATATAGAGTTCGGAAGTGATGTTGTGTTTAGTGCAAGGAATTATTCATATCTGGCATGTTGATGATCGTTTTCTTTTCCTTCGATAAAGATGTTTACTGCATGCTCAAGTTTTCTAGATGTGTGTGTGTTTGTAAAGAAATTGGAAGGAAAATATGTAAATCAGGAAAAAACCCTGTGTTCAACCAACTCATCAAATACTAACCACTATCATCGATCACATGTGACACAATTTTTTAATTCTTTACAGCTCTGCTTCTATAATTATTTTACAAATATTACCATCTTTTCACAATATTAAAATTCTTTTCACAATAAAAATCTTCCGTACACTACTATAATTGAGAACAGCCAACTATTTACATGTAAAAAGAGATAAAAAGCAACTGTTTTGAGGAAAATAGCAACTGTTTTTCTAGGAATATCAATGCAATTTCTGTTTTTCACATAAAACATTTCAGTTTAGGGCATGTAACTACTCTACTAACAACATCACAAACATTGTGCGTAGTGCAACAGTGTCCGCCCGAAGATTTTGAGAAATATCTGGCAATAACAGATAAGTTAGATTCATACTGCCTGTGTCGTTCCATTGTACTTGACTGCAGTAAAATATGTGTTTTCATAATCAAAAAATTAACAAAACTTCAAAATTCCAAATATATAATGCAGCCAACTTTCTGAACGGCTCAGTGGTATATCATTAGGGAATGCAATTCCGTTCCTGCAGGATCCTGCTCAAATGTTTGTGGGGCTAGTCCCATGGGATTAACTCTGAGAAATAAATTATTTTTTATTATAATTTTACGAATCAATAACTGCAAATTTTAATTTAAAGTTTTATTTTTTTAAATTATCTTCCAATGGGAATCTGGATCAAACATCTAAATCTAAGCATCGTAGTCTAACTATTTCTCAAGCTTCCTAATCTCCAAATAAACTGAAATATTTCATACTAATTTATCTCTTAGCTAGCTGTCAAGAGTTAATTATAAAAAGTTTTCATTTTTTAGTTTTTATTTTTTTTTTTTTATATATAATTCACACTTTTTATTGTTTTACTAAAATTAAATCTAGACTAGGAAATGATTCATTGGATTTGTTCGATTTTGTACGTTCTTTTTTCAGCAACTAAGAAAATAATGTAAGCATGTGATGTATCTATAAATTGTGTATTTCTGAAAATGCCTCATTTTTAGTAACTAACATAAGAACATAACTTAGTATATATATTATTCTGAATATCATGATTATAATTTTCATATTTCTGTAAGTTATTGTATTAATTATCTCATAATATTAATTATTACTATTAAAGTTAAACTTCATAGTGCTTAGAATCTTACTTTTTTCTACTTTTCTCTGTTGAAATGAACTAAATGAAATGTCAATCCCGCAGAATCAATAAATCCCAATCCTGAAATCCCGCAAAACGAAAAACAGTGCACGATTGCATTCCCTATATATCATTCACATTGTTTCAGAAACTCTGCTGAATTGTCAGATTCGTATTGGAGAGTATGCTTTAAAGTCTGGGGTTTGTAGAAAGTTTCAGTAGCCAGTTGAGATGTCAGGACGAAACACAAACATAATTTTTTCTAGAAACTTGTCAAACAATCTTCAAAGCACAATTTACAGGAATTTACAAGCAGTAATTCTATATAAATAACTAGTTGTCAATCGGAGCAACTTCCTCAAATATTGCAATTTCTTTACAGTGAATAAAATTGTTCCATTTGCTAAAATATCAGAATGCTGGAGTCGAACCCTTGACTGCTCCACAGAATACGTAGGTTGCCTTTTATGTTTTTACAATGAGAGTAATATCAGTGAGAGGTCACTGTATCTGTGATTGTTCGTGCAACATATTTGTAAAAGCTAATAAACTTAAATTTTTCCAGCTCATTCTCGAAGGGGTGATTTAGAAATATTAGGATATAATATGTTACAATGGCTTTGTGGACATTTACCATGGGAAGATAACCTTAAAGATCCTGAAAGTGTTAGCCGTCAGAAGAGCATGTAAGTAAATTCATTTTGCCTTTTATAATTTTAATACACAACTTAAAAAATAAAACAAGAAATATGACTTTCTTTTTTTGTATATTTTTTAGGTATTTATCTAACATTTCATCTTTAATGAAAGTTTGCTTTCCAAAAAGAGTACCACCAAGTATGTAATTATCTTTGTATTGTAAAGTGATGATAATTTTAACACAGTGCTTTCTCGGTAATCTGTACTAATAGCTGCAAAAGACGGTTCAAGTTACTGAGAATTTTTTTGGAGAAAAAAGGCATGCATGTGTTACAATATGTATATACAGTTCAGGGAGAAGGAAAGGCCCCCTTGCTTATTATTTGGTCATCTTTTGTTGTACAGTAAAGTTATATATACCATTTGTTTACAAATAGCAAATAGTTTAATCTACTATTCTTAAAGTTTACATAAGAGAGACGTCTTTTTATTTAATTCAATATCAACTTCATTTTTTAAATAGAAGCACACTGTTTTGACTTTATTAAACAAAAGAAAACCTTTAAATTACCCTAAACATTCATTTTCACAATATTTCTGGAGAATTGCAAATTTTTTACTGTGCAATTTTTAAGGAGTTATCTTGGAATTTAGAACAATATACATGAAGGTTCCGAAGACCAGATAACAATTTTGTTCTTAGGCCTTTGGGGATAAAAAATACATGTTAGTTACAAGGAAAATAATGCTTCTAGGCTTAGCTTTTTGTACTGAAAATGTAAATGTCACATATTTTTTTGTGTAATTTCAAATTGACAATTTGAAATGTCAAAACTATTAAAACAGTATGATATAGAGTATTGTATAATACAAACTTCTTTTTACTGATAACTTCTGAGAAAAATTTTATTGAGAAATTTAATGTTTAAAATAAGAATATGTCCACCAGCAATTTAAAATGACTTTTGCTACTAAATTTAAAATTAGGCAACTTGGGATATTTTTTTTTTTTTTTTTTGCTAAAGGCCCTTTTTATACTATTTTTAAATATATGACTATTTCAGGCAATTAATTTGGTGATCAGGGGGGTTTTGTTCTTCATTATTTCAATTTCTTTTCCAAATGTTATCTACTATCAGAGTGATTCCTTAGAAATGTCTATTTGCATATCACAACTATTCTAGTGCAGTGTTTTCCTGGCATTGGTTTACAAGACTTTATTTATTGCTCCATATATATCAAATTTATTGAAAAACAATCATTTGTTAAATTGAATTGGTGTATGATTGTGTATGTAAGAGAGAACAAGAAAGTATAATGATCACACACAAGTAAAAAGAAGAATTAATTTAAGTAATTCATTTTGTGCTTTTTTCATGCTACAGTGTTAGTAATACATTTTTAAACCAAACTTTGAAGAAAATGCTACTACTTTAGCTATTTTTTTTTTTTTTTTTTTTATGATGATGTTTTGACAACTTTTCTATGTTTGTGAGGATACTAATGCTACTATTTTTTGTCTCTTGACAATGTTGGACATCCTGAAATTATGATTTTCATAATTTGCATTAATTGTTAGTTACACCATGAACCAAAAATATCTATCAATAAATTCCAGTTTCAAATTAATTGAAGTAACAGAGTATGTTACTTATTTATTTACAATTTAAAAACTTTTCTATTTATACTTCATCTGAAGGTGTTCCAATCAGTTGACCCTTAGGTTTTTCATACTACAATATTAGTATTAAAATTGATCAGGGTCTTAAAAAACGTGGGCTTTTTTAAATCAAACCCATGTGGATTTTTTTTTTTTTTTTTTTGAGGTTTTATTGTGGATTTTTGGGTTTAAAATTTTTTTGTAGTATAACACTTTTTAGATTTAAATTTTATAGTTTTATTTCAAAAGAGAGCAATTTTAGTCTAATAGAAAACTTTCATTACAAAATAATTATTAATTAATTAAAACATAGAAATAACTTCAACTCTAATGTAGTACCATCGTTTTCTGCTAGCATTCATAAAAGGCTCCTAATTTGTTTTATGACCATAGATAAAAGTATATTATTGTTTACTTAAAAAAATATGTTGCGTTTGATTGGTTGTTTTCGTTTTAAATTTATGAATTTTTTTAAAACTTTTATGTTTTTTTAAGTCATATCTTCTAGTTAGAATAAAAATCAGTAAACCCCCATGCAGGCCAACTTACTATAGAACTACTATTTATTTAATAACTTTCTATATAGTTTATTTTTGCATTAAATATATATTTCTTTTTACTTTAAAAAATCTAGAATTAATTTGTGTGATATTAAATCCTACATAAACAATGTATAATGAATTAGCTTTATGTTTCTCTATGCATGCTCGTAAGTTCTAACAGATATGATATATCCCATTCTTTTATCTGGCAAAGGATTATTTTTGTCATTATACTGATAATTACATATTTTATTCGTTTTTGATACCTTATTCATTAAAAATATAAATTACTAAGTTATCCCTGCCTGCATTCTACACCTGCTCATTTCAAAACAAATATTACAGATAGAATTTGCTCAAGCTATTGTTTTAAGTTATTATTCTTTATATTGAAGTTGGAAAAATAATTATAATATATTAAACTGGTGCATATATATATATCTACTTACATAATATGCTAACATATGCGGTACCAAAATCGACTATTTCTACGCTGTGAACGACAACAGCAAGCTTTAAACATTAGTGCAATAACAGTAACGCATGTGCAAAAATCCAAATTAACAGTTTAGTGGCGTCCAATGGAGCAAGCATAAAAAAAAAAAAGTCGCCATGCAATGAGCTAAAGCACATTTTATCCCCATTTCCTGTTTTACATTTTAACCAAAGATACGTATTAAATAATGCAACCATACTATAAAATCATCGGGTTGCTAACTTTGGCACATTAACACTGGTGTTATTAAAATAGAAATCTACCCATTCGCAGAATACAGTATTTTCACAATCATTTTATGAATGGAAATGTTACCTATAATGTCTCTTCATACATTTTGCAATGTTATTACTTGGTATCGCTACTGTGGCCAACATTGGCTTTTATGATGACATCTAAAATTTGTAGGATACTTAATATTATCCTGGCAGTCTGCCAAGACAAGCGGAATTTTTTTTTTTTTTTTTTTTTTTTCCTAGATAAATGCCAGACAAATCAAATTATTGATGGTTCTGAGTACGATTAGCAACAGTTTGCCGGCGCATTTCATGAAAAAATAATTGGTGGGAATGACCACTGGAATAATACGTAATTACCATTTGTAGCAACCAACAAAAGCAAATTTAATGACCAATATTGTTAAAACAAAGAGCCACGATTTTTGTTGAAATGAGTCCAATAATTTGGCCAACACTGCACTAAGTATAAAGAACAGTAAGATATGGGGCGACGCAGGGGTGGCCCGACAAGGTAAGCATGGCATCGAGGTGCCATTTCGAACTCAAAAGCTGAGAAAGACTTGATCTGGAGCCTAAAAGGGCTACTTTTTTAACGTTTGCAGAGGGGTACCACGTAACCTAGGGCCGCTCCTGGGGTGACTAAACTGACCGCCTTGGCAGCTGGTGTATATAATGCACTAAGTTATGAGGTAATATATATATATTTAATGTCAAATATAACAAATGAATTAAATGAAAGAAAGGAAAAAATTTTGCACAAAAAACAAAACAAAATTTTATTAAAGGAATCCCATTTGGCAGAGGAATAGCCACTTGCAAATATAGCTGCCAATTAAAAAGAATCCACATACCCATCAAACCAAATAAAAACGTTTTCAGCAGTATTAGAACTAATAAAGATAAAATAAACCAAGTAGAAACTGTTAACAAAAACAAAATTATCTTTAATTTGAAGAAAACAGTAGTTCTGGAAGCTATATTGGTGTAGCTAAAAGGAAAATTAAAGAAAAAAGCAACACATTAATGATCTACATTTCAGTAAACCAAGTACTGCCTTCTCAAGATTAGCTCAAGCCACCCCCCTCACCATTGATTTTGATAAATTTCGGAAAATAGCAAACTATAAAATGAAAGCTCCAATCTGAAGAGAGGAGCAATAGAGATCTTGAATGACGTCTCTGCTATCAATGACACGACTCATGGGCACATTGACGAAAGTTATTGGGTGAGGCTAAAAAGTAATAAAGAACGAGAAGCAAGAAAACGGGAAGACACCTAATGATGGGCATGTGCGTGGCTGAAAGTGTTGGGTCCGTGGATGAAATGCCAAGTATGTCATGAAAATGACCCACAGTTTGAGTTGTACCACTAGAGGTGAAAGCTTTAAAAATTGACGACACTTTATATTTTCTCTACTTAAATTTATTTAAACATTGCACAAAAAGAACACTTACAAAACAAAAAAAATTTAAAAACGATTTCAGATTTTAAGATAAACCAGGCCATCTGCAATAAATTTAAATGGAAAAATTTCCAGTTCCAATGCAAGCCTTTTATAAAATATCTGGCAGTAATACATCATGCCCTTCCCATGACTAGGGCAACCTTCTACCTGTATCAGCAGCCTGGCCTGTGTGTTTTCTCATAAAACAGGCACTTTATATACTATATAAAACAGGTTAATTTTACAGTTTCAGAATAAAAAAAGTATGCAACATTTGCATAAAATAAAGGATCAATAAATTTGCATATTGAAAACAACCTCAGAAAATTGCCTTTCACTTCAGGCTTTTCACTCTTCACCCATGGTTTAAACATTAGTTAAAAGTCCTACCCTAACCAGAACTAATTCTCTTACCCCCATGATTCTTTAGAGAACCTAAGCATCTATTTGTCAAAAGGAAGACCCTTAATTTTCAGGAAGCATGACATCATTAAACTACTAGGCCATAGTTCAGAGGCTATTTCCATCCAGCAGCAGTAGTCAACAACTTTATTAAATATTGAGCTTAGGTTTTTAAATTTTACTTTGAAGTTGTCTTGGGTCTTCAATGAATAAAAAGTATATTATTTCAATTTTATTTATTTAATTAATTTTTTTTTTTTTCATAAGAAAAAGAGTGCAATTTATTTTGTTTACATTTTTAACATATTAGAGATACTACTATTTAGGGTTATGAAGAAGTTTAAAACCTAGTTGAACTTTAATACAATTAAGATAGGTTTAACCCATGGGTGAATAACATAAACAAAACTTAAGCCTAATTGGCACATGAAAAAAAACTTTATGAAATAGATGGCTGATGCAAGGCCAGGGGAAAACAATTGGGCAAAATAAATTTTTAGCATTTTAAATTTGAATTCAGTTAAATATATTTAGTTTAATAAAAATTATTTAGCTCCAACAGAAAGTGCTTGTGATGCGTGAATAGGTATAACAGTATATAATGTTTAATTAAGTCGCATTTTCATCTTTATATATCTATTATTTTTAATATTTAGATATATAGATTTTTATCTAGAGTGTTTTTAATCATTTATTTAACTTTTAATAACTTTTTTCTTCAGAAGTTGTAGGAAAAGTATTGCTATGGCATATCATTCTCGCTTACATATTTTATGCATATGCATTGGTCAGAATGAAATACTGCAGCTTTATGCTTCACTGTGAAAATCCTCCTCAAGAATTTTATATTCATTGTTGTTATCAATGTCTATGACACTTTTGATTTCACTATCAACTTTGAATGTGAACTCATTTGCTTCATGCCTTTTGATCCATGCTTAAATACAGAGTTCATCAACTCTATCATTCAGGGTTTGTCTTGTTATCAAACTGACTATCCTTTGTTGGTTTAGCTGACATCAATATTTTCCTGTAGATTCTACAAAAATGTCTTACCTTTTTCCCCTTGTAGTTTGAATTACTGAGAGAGTACTGTAATTTTATTTTAAATAATTTTAATTTATATTTCTTTTTAGGGGGTATTTCTGATTACTTTACCTATGTAGCTGGTTTAACATTTGAAGAAGAACCTGATTACAGGCACTGTAAATGTATTTTTTCAGCAGCTATTAAAGCACATGGCTTTGAAGATGACGGAGCCTTAGTGTATACATCTAATGAAATAAAACAGAATTCTCGTAAAGTAAGATATATAGTTCATTAAATTGGTATTAATAATTTTATCCTCTAAAAATATTTCATTCTGTTCTTTTCCTAATACTTTGTTTTTATCTAATGTATAATTTAACGCTTTAACAAGAATCATGTATTCATACCTTCCATTATGTACGATTAGCCATACAGTGTACAGATTTTAGCTAAATCATGAAATTATACAATTGCATTGTTATTAATCAACTGTTTACTGACCCTGTGCAGTATATGGGTGGGTGTGGTGGTGGGGGGAGACTTGCAGGATAGTTTGCATTTCTAAGAGCATTTCATCTTCAGTATTAGGCACCGGTTTTGTGAGTGTTATTGGCTCATTGAAATAAACTTGCACTTTACTATTGTTTTAATGAAAACATACTAATATGCAACTGTTCATTGTTTGGGGTCTGACAAGAGTAAAAAAAGACTGACTTTTTTTTTTTTTTTTTTTTTTTTTTTTTTACATTGACAAAATAAGAATACATGATTAGTTGCATGTGTTATTAATGACAAAAATAAATGGTAACGCAGAGTTCACATCTGCCTTAAAAAATTTATTTAATGTTTCTCTATCTTTTAAAAAGGCTTTATTGTAAAAATTCCTTTTAAATATTGTAAAACTCGTCTTTCTTTTTCTTTTCCCCTCATTCAGAATAATTGTTTGATTTGCACTGAAATTTTTTTTTTGCATCAAGCTACAAAAAAGACTTTTCTGCCCTATCCAATAGTGATTCCCCATTGTCATCTTAGATTTTTTTTTTTCCCTGAAATCATCTTAAAAAGAAAGAAAAAAGAGTGCAAAATCTCATTTCAATTTAAGCCTAAATAAGCAGAAAAGAGGGGGGGTAGTTAAATGCTGTTTTCACCTTTATATGTCTACAAATACAACTCCAATGATTCTAGCTGGAAATCTTACCGTTCTTCATTTAAAAAAAAAAATGCAATAATCAGTGTTGCATTTATAATGTATAAAGCAGAACAAAATTTTGCAACTTCATTTAGTAAAATTTTGGGTAATTTATGTATTATCCCGGCGGTCTGCCAAGATGAGCAATTTTTCGTCAAAATAAATGCCAAGACTTATGAAATTATTGATGGTTTCGAATACAATTAGCAACAGTTTGTCAGCACATTTGCCAAAAATATAGTTTGCCGGGAATGGCTGTCGGGATAATACGTAAGTACCAAATTTTGTCTGTTAATTATTTTTGGGTGCATTCATTTTTTTTTTTTTTTTAAGACTATGAAGAGGCCTGCTGAAAGGGGAACTTGTAGTTCTTCACCACCAACAAAAGTGAAAAAGGTTAATCACCTAGCGTCTGAAAATACAGGTGCCTCTCCTATACCACAACGAAAGCTACGTCGAGTTGCCTCTGCAACCCATTCTATGCAATCCTCAATAGACCATTCTAATAACTCAAATTTAAAAACTGTTCTCCATAATCCAACTCCAGCTATGCTGTTAGTAATGAAACGTAATATAGAAAAACAGTTTCAAGCAAAGTGCAACTCTGATAAAAATTGCTTAAAAGGACCTCTATCAGCTTTAACACCTATTCCTGAAGTTTTAGCTTTTACAAAGAAAAGAGGTAAATTTAATATAACCAATTTTATTTATATACTATCATTTTTTTTCCTACTGTATTGCCCCGAATATAATGCAATATTTTTTGACTGGTCATTTCCCATTAAAACCTGACTTGTTCTAAATTTGAGTCCTACCCCTCGTTTGCACTCGGCCCACTTTCACTGCAGGGAGTGGGAGAAATGGCAGTAACAGGCGTCTAAACACCTCTCTCGTCCTGCTCATGTCATGACCTCTCTGCCCGACACCATCCCCTTCGTGGGATTTTTAAGGGAGGAGGAGGGAAGTATAGTAGAAAACTCTACATACAGGAGAAGGTGAGTACAGCTGAATGTAGACGCTCACTGCTTTTTGGAATGATGCAGAAATATTTGCTGGGGAAAAAGCTGCAGTGAGAGAAGTGGGAAGAACTGAATCGTGACCTTCGCAAATAAGGCCTGCTGGCTTAAGGAATACGTCATCCTAAGTAGGCCGATTTAGGTATAAAATGAAAGTTTGTAAAATAAAATTAAAATTCTGGTTGCTCATCATCATTTTATCAAATTTATCAGTGCTTAAAAACATATCTTCAGAACAAAAGCTAAAATTATATATATATATATATATATAAGTATTAAACATTGGAGCTGCAATCACAATTTCTAAATGCAATTTTAGTGTCATATTTAACCCATAATAAATAATAAATCTAGATAAATGTAAGAAATAATCCTAACTAATATTATAAATGCGAAAGTGAGTTTGTTTGTTTATTTATGACGCTTTCACGCCTAAACCGCTGAATCGATTAGGATGCATTTTGTTTTAGATATAGAGGGGACCCTGGAGTTGGTTATAGGCTAATTAGAATTTTAGATTTTTAATTTCTTTTTTAATTATTAATTAAAAACCGTTTTGCGAGCCGGTTGGCGAGTTTCGGCCGTATCAAATGATTCATGTTTTGAGCTAACAAGAATGCTATTACTTCAATAAATAAGCGCGCGTGCATCTGAGAAACATTAAATACCACGGAAATTAAGCAAGTTTTATGCCAAATCTATCTATCTGTAATAATAAAAATGAATGTTCTCCAGACAAATCTACAGAAAGCAGAGCTTTGAAAATTTGAGCATGATTGAGCCCATAACTTTGGTAAAGTGCACCTGAGGCTCAAAATTTTGAAATTTTAACTACTTTTCAAACTATTAATTAAAAGCCGTTTTATCGCCCACACAAAATTATTTATGCTTCTGAAATAAAGCAGAAATTCTATTTGCAAAATCATATGCATTTGAAAAACATGGAAATTATGTTGATTTTACACCAAATTAAAAAGCATAAGTAAAGAAAAGGGTACTTACGTATTATTCCCGCGGTCCGCCAAGACAAGTGATTTTTTGCCGAAATAAATGCCGGGCACATGAAATTATTAATGGTTTTGAATACGATTGGCAACAGTTTGGCAACCCATTTGACTATAAAACAGTTTGGCGGGAATGACCGCTGGGATAATACGTAAGTACCAAGAAAAATCCAGATGTGTTTCTTAAAGTTCATAAATTTCCAAATCCTACCAATAATATAAATGTGTACGTTTGTGTGTTTGGATGTTTTTGACTGAATCACACAAAAATAGTTGAACGGATTTGAAAAAATTTGTAATGAAAATAGCTTATGCCCTGGATTAACATACAGGCAGCCTTTCAAGCATATAGCATAAATAATTCTTTTAGAAAGACACTCGAAATAATTCTAATGCATTGCGCTCTATGGACATTTTGTAGCTATTAAACCGATTCTAAAACTTTTTTCACTGATTAAAAGTTACATTATTCTTGAGTCTCATTGTTTGTTTTTGGATTAAGACCGATTGACTGCACTAGGGTCCTAGGCCTATATGGAAAATTCCTCTGTGGGCGGTTTTCTAAGGGATCCTAGCCCGTATATATGCGAGGTTTTTTAGAAAACCACGGAAAACTGGGAGCGGCTAGGTTGACAGGCGTGACCAGGGTTTGAATCTGGCACCTCCCCCCTTGCAGTTTTGAGAGCAGAACTTCTTAGACTCTGGTGGCATCCTAAGTGTTATAGGCTACCTTTAATGCATATATCACAGATAGTTCTTTTACAGGGATGCTAATAAGAATTACATTACGCTCATTGTGCATCTCTGTAAGTACTGAACCGATTCCTAAACTTTTTTTACTGATAGTAAGCTACACTATTCTTGAGTATTATAGGTTAAATTCCTGCATGTAGCATAAATAGTTCCTTTACAGGAACACTCAAAATAATTCTAATACATTACGCTCTCTGGGTATCTCTGTAACTGCAGAACCGATTCTCAAACTTTTTCACTAATAGAAAGCTGCTCTATTCCTGATTAACATAGACTAAAATTCATGCATATAGCATAAATATTTCTTTTGCAAAACAGTTCGCAAATACTGTCATAACTGTCTCTATTCGCCAAATGCCTGAAAAAAATCTAAATTTAGTAACTCTGTGCATATTCTCTTATTTTAAATAAAGTATACTAACATGCATTATACTTCATTTGAAACAAGTAAAAAGCAAATAATATTTAAATGCAGTTCCTTTTGTCGCAACAATATTTGTTATTCACGCATGCTACATTTCTGTTGGGACCTAATTCTAAAGCCAACGCGGACGAAGTCGTGGGTAGCAGCTAGTAAATTTTATAAACTGATGATAAGCAACCACAATCATAATATTGCTATGCAACTTTTAATTTTGCGTCTAAATTCAGCCTACATAGGATGACTCAATATTTGAGCCAGCAGGCCTTGTTTGCGAAGGTCACGGCTGAATGTAAATGAGGCACTAAATATAAGATTTTTCTAATTATCTTGATGAAAACTTTCGAGGCCACGTTATATTTGGACTAATACGGTTCTATTCCATAAAAACAAATTTTATGTCATTGTTATAATTCAGAGTAATCTTAATATTCCTAAAATGTACTTTTTTAACATTTGGTTCTTCTTCTTCTCTCTTTTTTTTTTCTTTTTCTTTTTTTTTTAATTATAGATTAATCACAACTAGAAAATGTAAAACTGTCATATTTTCATCCATTGATAATTCAGAGGTTTGAAAAACTAGTTTTGACTTAATTATTTAATAATTACTGCAATTAAGAAGCTCAGAAATTTGTGGTTAATATTAAAAAAGAATTGAAGTCATTTCTTCTGGAAATGTTTTGCTTGACCAGCATTTTTTTCTCAACATTCTCCTCGAAGTTGCACTAAAGCTTACTAAAACTTATAATCTTCTATTTAAAAAATAATTTTTTATACTGCCTTTTTAAAATTTAGTTTTTGTCAACAGCTAATTTGCTACCTACGATATACTAAAATATTTTCATTTAGTGTACTTTCAATATTTAAAGAAATATTAAAATTACAATAAGCAATACCTGGAATATAAAAATGTTTTACACAAGCAGATATTTTATGTGTATACAAATAACTGCTATGTATTAGTCTGGTTTCTAATTACAAGACTGAAGTATTTGTTGTATAAAATATAAATTCTATAAGATATACACTTTTATGTCCATCAGCCCTCTAAACAGTTTTCTGCTTGTGAATAGGTTTTTTTCAAACAGAACCAGTCCCTTTTTATCTGGAATTGACCTTGAAATTCTGTTGTGATCCCTTATTTTTATGTTCATCTTATAAAAGATAATGTTTTTTAAAATCAGTCGGGCTTTTTTGTGCCTTTGTAAAATGTAAGGATTTTTGGTTACAAGCATAAGTTTCTTATGAGAAGTATAAGAAAGTTATGAAAAAGTTACTTTCATAACTTTCAAGAGAAAATTCTCACCAATGAGAATATTCTCCAAAATATTATTACCGAGAATTTAACAACACTAGTCATAAAGTCTTTATCTCAGTTTTTCACAGAATATTACTGAGATGCTCAAAGACAAATTTTTCCACATACAAGGATTAGATTTTCAACTTTTTGTGAATTAAGAGGAATTTACTTTTTTCTTTGAAAATTCTGCTTTTTTCTGTGAATTCTTGGTAATAATTATTAATCAACTGTGTAATATTTTTATCTTTTTAGCATGTTCTGATATTTTAATTCTTAAAACTTCTTTTACATATATTATATACAAATATCACATGTACAAGTTTTCTGCTCTCATATGATTTCAGTTTTTTTACTTTTTGCCAATCTCATCCCTGCACATACCTAACACTATTTTTGATGAATCAACTTTCTCTTAAGAGTCATTTTTCACACCTTTGGTACTTTTCCATTTCTTTCTGTTATGCTTCGCTGCAAATGCACCTGCCTCCTTTGTACAGGTATCTCCTTGTCTAGCATCACTCTCTTTTGCTACCTTGATATGTAACACTTCTGAATGTGGTAGCTGAACTGGGGACTCACAATAGTACCCTAAAATTTCTCAAAACTTAATAGTAAATTGTAAGCATCATCACTGATAACAGATCATCTATTAGAATTTCCATTTCTGAAAGCTTATCAACGATATCTAAGGATTTTTACTTATCATTTAATGAGCATGACGTCTATATTCGTATAAATGAAGGTGGAATTTATTGAAATATGCTAGAGGGAGATTGTAAAACAATTTTAGTAAGTGATTTAAAAATAGATTTCAATGCTGAAGAAGTGTTTAATGGAACAAGAAAGATAAATATTGCATACTCAAGGATTATGATGCATACCTGCCAACTTTTACGGATTATCCGTAAAATATACGGATTTTGCCATTAATTTACTGATGTACGGAGATGAGGAGTAATTTTACGGATTGCTCGGCTAATTTCGAAGTTCGCAATTTCATACAATTCAATCTTCTTCCATCCGTCTAGAGAATATATATTTTCCCTTCAGCACTCCTTTATTTAAATATCCAATGCCATAAGAGTAAAAATTGACTCCCATTTTGAATTTAAAATAATTTTTAACCCCCCCCCCCCCCCCCCCCCTCCTTCCTCTCTCAAGGAAACCAACAAAGAAAAAACACTTTATTGAATGGGGCATGTTCAGATTTTGAATTCAATCTTTTTCCATCGCTCTTGTGAGTAAATATTTTTCTTTTAGAACTCTTTCATTTAAAGCTTTAATTCCGTAAGGATGAAAACTGATTCCTATTTTAAATTAAATTTTTACCCCCCCCCCCCCTCCCTAATTAAACCAGGTAAGAAAACTAACACTAAGTAGAGCAGGCTCAGTTATGAATGAAAATGATTTAATAAAAATCAAAAATATTTTGACCAGAAATAAACTTAGCTTAACAAGAGCAGAAATTATTAGTACCAAAAAAATAAATGAACTCAGTTTTACTGATGGGAGGTAAAAATGTACTGAAATGAGGACATAATTTTACTCATGTTAATTTTCTTAGGTTGGCAGGTATGTGATACCCTTTCCAAGTTAATGAGAGGTAGAAAACAAACAGGGGTGATGCATGGATTAGAATTTGCTTTTAATATATAGCCTTTTAGTGTATATTTAAAATATGAGTGGTTTTTTTTTTTAACTAATCATAGCTAATTAGCATTAAGTTCAGCTAACTCAAGTTCAATATTTTTGCATCCTTTTGGTAAATCAGTATTTTCCTTAGGTATTTCTTTACTAGAAATCAAAGCCTGTTGTGGAGGCATTACAACGGGCGCTAGAAAAAAATATGTGACAAAAATACATCTACACTTGATGTATTTCATCTTTATCCACCTAAAATAACTTCATATTCAATTTTTTATTATATACCCAAATCGAATTTAATGCTCTTCTGGAAATGTGTGAAAATTCTTCGCATTCAAACGATTTCGTTTCGTATAAACAAACAATCTTATATCATTGTTCCATGCAGACAATCACTTTAATTAGAAGAATTAAATATTTTATCTGTAAAAGCTGTTTAAAACGAATGGGAATTGTAACTTTGCCTTCAAAGCTTGATGACTGTGACTTCGATATGACGTTATGTCAGTTGCGACAGCAAATTTTGTCACGCAAATGATTAATTTTTTTACTCTTCGAAATTCATGTCTCGCATGCAATTACAAAGTACACTAATGTCTATTACGATTTATTTTTATAAGTTTCTTGAATTTTAAACTCCATTAAAAGTTTGTATGCAAAGCTAAGGAAACACCACCTTAATGATTCCCATAATTTATAAAAAAGGATGTGGATTTCCTTTAGAATGATTTTGCATGGCTGAATGAATTTTTTTTTTTTTTTTTTGTAAAGTAAAAATATAAATCCAGTTTTTTTTTTTTCCCCCACATTTGTAAAAGGTAAATGCAAGTGTTCTTAAATCAAGACAATTTTTGTCAATTCAGCTTAACAGAAAAATATTTTTACATGTTACATAGGAAAATTTGATGCATGTGTACTTCATTTTACTCTCGTGCAGCAAATTTAATTTTCTACTTTTTCTAACTAAAACAGAAAAAAAAAAAATGTGTATGCAGTTTGAAGCTAAAGAAGCATTTATTCCTCGTTTGCTTTCCATCTTTTTTAATAATGACCTATTTTTCTTTATTGATTCTTGGATAGTATTGTGTTCAAGAATTTAGTAGTAAAAGTTGTGTGGCACGACACAAAAAATCTTTCAATTGTCAAATTCAAGCTCATACACTTTTCTCCTTTTTTTGTCTTGATGCATTCTCATCCTGGAACTTAATAATTTATCTCTTTTTTTGATAGGACGACCACCAAGACAGATTGCAATGGAAACAGAGAAACCAAGACAGAGAAATGGATATCGTGCTATCATCTAAAACTCTCCAGATTTTCTCAGAAAGACTATATCTTCATCGCCTTGACATTTTTAAAGTGCTTCAGATTTTAAAATCCTATTCCATTTTAAATCCTAACTTTCATATTAATGCTTACATCAAATATGACTGTGTTGATGGTGTAAATTCAGCTCATAAATTTCAAATGTATTAAATAAGAAGGGAAATCCTTTGTATGTGCACTTCAAATTTCTTTATGGATTTACATTTGTCAATGCTTCTGCTGTTGGACAACAAAGTGTGAACACTAATGGATAATTTTCATTTTGTTGGGTTAGTTATTTTAAACCATCATTTGTTTCAAAATACAATAGATGCCTCTCAATGTGATCACCTCGGGACCACAGGTTTTTGATAGCAATAAGCAATTGAAGAAAAACCTAATGATAAAACCTAATTACTCTGGATAAAATGGAAATGCACCTGCAATAAAATGAAATATTGAGATAGAAAACATTTATAAAAAGAATTCAGTAATTTTTTTTTTTTTTTTTTTTTTTTTTGTTGTTGTTGTGTGTGTGTGCATATAATTCTTTCTTAAAAGCTCATTATTGAACTGATCCAGACTGATATTGTTTTCGAAATTTATCTGAACGATGGAGTACATTTCAGAATCATCGTATATTGTCTGAATAGCTATTCCTTTTAAGTTTCTTATGCATGTGCTTAACACTAGTAGTCAAATATACATTTTTTCTTTGATGTCATGCTTGGAATATGTTTCTTAACAAAACCCCATTTCCCAGTACATTTTTCTAGAATTGGTCTTTAAAAAAAAATATATATATATATAACACTAACCGAAACATTATCACATAAAGTGTTTGATTTTGTATGGAATGGAATATAGGCAGTCAGTGCCAGCTGATTTTGACAAAAGTAAGCGATTGATAATAATAACCAGATCAAATTAAGCGCTATCTACTGTACTGAAAACTAAAGGTTGTGTTCAGATATTAATACATTTTGAATTAGTGTAAAAAACTATGTATAATTTAAATGTGTATCTAGAAAAAGTGTAAGAATTACCTGAGAAATTTAGTGACTTTCAAAGACATCTTTGTGCATGTGTATATATTTCAAGATGTTATGTACAGATCTCAATAAAATATATGTATAGTATTTGAACTGTGTATTATGTCTGAGTGTGCAATAAAGATGACGATGTAGAACTCTGACCTTGGCATTTAAGCACTGGTGCTGTCTAAAACAAAAAAGTTTTTTTTTTTTAAATTAAATGTCTGGTGTTAAATGGTAATTACCTATCGAAAAACAAAAATATATTTGAAACAAATAGGGCGTTAACTGACTTACACTTTAAACATATATGGATTTTTTAATGCCATTGTAGCAGTTCTGTCTTTTTTATTTATTCATTTGTGTGGCAATAGATCTTACAAGTTATTCTGAGCACTAGATGTGCAGTACAACTCTCACCTCACATTCATAGAGCTATTTTTAGAGTTCTAAGCTCATGAAATGTTTTAATCTGTGGTTTTGATTGAGTGAGTATTACAAGTCTTTTTTTAACATAAAGTAAACCATACTTATTCACTGTTAGGTAAAAGCACTATAACCATGTTTATTATAATGATATTTTCTTAGATCATGAGAATATTTTCAGGGATGAGATTCTTCCGCTTTTTTGAATTAAGAAATTCACATTTTTCTCTGAAAATTCTGCTTTTTTCTGTGAATTTCTGATACTAATTATTAATTAACTGTATAATATTTTTATCTTATAGCATGTTCTGATGTTTCACTTTTAAAACTTGTTTCACATGTACAAATTTTTGTTGCCAATCTTATCCCTGTATTTCTCATGTCTTGATGATCACTTTTCAATATTTAAATGACATTGAACTTTAATTAGACTCTCAAAGTTGTATATAAATTACAGTAATAATGGATCTTATGTTAAAAAAATATCTACTAAATAAATTTTCAAACAAAGCAAAATGTAATTTAAACATTTAAACTTTCGATCTAATTTTTAAAATGCTGGATAATGTTTGCATCTGGCGGTTAAAAAAGTTATCTGAAATAGATCTGTACTCTTAACCACAATTTAAAAACCACCTATAATAAATCCAAAAAATAAAATACCGTATTCACCCGCGTATATGTCGATCCCGCATATAAGTCGACTCCCCCACTTTCCCAATTAAGAAATTTGAATTTTTTTAAATACATTTATTCAAAATCATCTGAAAATAAAGTACTAAATATACAATAATAAAGATAATAATATATAAAAGTAGTATACAAAATTAAACTGATGATAATAATATGATGCTACTGACACTATGATATTGTAAAGTACTAATATATAAAGTTAAACTGATTCAAGATCCTATTCAGTATCGGACTTGTCAAACAATTCGCAAAATTCCTTTGTTGTCATCAGATCATCATAATACATGTTTTGGGTTGGGACACTTTAGAAAGACCCTTACGGAGGGAAACCCTACCCTAGAGCCCACGTGTAGCTAATTAGCCATAATCCCTCAACCAGAGTTGGGTAAAATACATTTTTAAAAATGTATTTTCGATAAAAATTACATTTATCCAAACACAAAAAATTACAAAATACCAAATACTTTCTAAATTGGAAAAATACAAAATATGTCTAAAACTTCAATTAAGAATAGGTAAATATTTCTACAGAAACTTCTAGTTTATGTTATTCCAATGTATTTTAAGATAAATAAACAAATGTAATACATTTTTTATGCATGAATTTTTCCTGGAATAAATTGCATCTTAAAAGGCATAAAAGCAAAATTGTGACAATTATTTATTGAACGTTATTTTTTAGGGATAATGAATGGAATTGAAATATAAAATTAAGTATATTTCTAAACGAATATGAGTTAAATTATATTTCTACTTTAAGATGTATTCATAGCCTTACCATGGCACAGTGGTCGCTGAAAATGGTAGACGGCCGAAAGTGTGAAGGGTTCGGGTCCCATCGTGCAGCTGTCGATCTAACGGTCTAGAGTTTTGATAGGTTTTCCCCAGATGTTATGTGAATACACGTTAGAACCCATAGAAAGTCGTCCTACCTAGCCCCCCCCCCCCCCAATCCTTAGTAGATTGCCCTAGTGTAGCATTGCCATAGTCACACGAATGCAAGATGCATTCATATATTACTACTAAAGAAAAGTGTGTGTATTAATTTACTTAAAGTATGCAATTTAATAAGGAAATTATGAAAACAACTTTTAAAAGATGGTATGATTATTCTAAGCACTATGATTTAGAAAAAGAATGATTTGCTTTAAAAAAACTAGTTTTTCGAACTGGATATCGCTTCTAGTAAATTTCTTTTTGGAGCATTTATAATACCTGCAAAGGAAAAAGGTCTTTTGACAGGAGCACTAGTCAGCAAACTTGTGTTAAATTTCATGAAAAGTTCTTTTACTGTCTGATATGAATTTAGAACTGTCAAATCTGTTGATTTTTCGGAAAGAAACTGCAGCAGTTCAAGTTCAAATGCATATCGAGAATTTGTGGTATATGGTTCGGAGTCATTAAATTCGAACCAATCATCATTGTCATTCGGAGTAGTTTTATTTTCAACCTCTCTCGTATCACTCTGAAATTACTTCAATTTGATAAGGACAGCATTAAAAATTGAAAAGTTTACTGAAATGTTTCATTTATTTCATTCAAGCTAATAAAATAAAACCTTATGTTAAGAAGCATAAATTTAGGGTTCAAGCTCTTAAAGTGAATTCAAACCCATATCTAATAATTTTTAAAACATACATCAATGGGGAGGTGTAAATTTCTGAGAACTCTAATACGATCCATCCACGATTGTAAATATCATATGAGTAAATGATAAACAATTTAAATTAATAAAAGAACTTAAGGTGTTTAATTAGATTTCCAAAAAAAAAAGGGAAGAAAATCTGAAACACTTTCAGATTTTAAATACGCACCAAAGTGCTCTATATTAAAAGCGTATCATAGTTTATACGTCGTCCCTATTTTTCTTCCTTATTCCATTCAGTTGGAGAGTATCATTATACGCATGACTGGGACGTATTTTTCTTCCTTGTTTCATATAAGCCATCTTTGGAATCGAAATCTATCTTAAAATTGCCTACGTAAACTATTTTATAATTGTTGCCAAGTATATTACAACTATACTTCACCATTTTAAATATTGTTTCGAATGTCCATCATAATCCATGAGTGTGCCGTGTTTCTCTTTCTGGGTTGATTCATCCTTGAACGCCCCGACTCTCGCCAAGGTGGCGATCATGAAGCATATGGAGCTACCACGACGATTTTTTGTATCGATGTAGCCATCGTAATTTAGAATTAAAATGGCGATTTTTAATATCCTGTAAGTAAAGCATTCCGTTACATTTTTATTTATTTTGAGTTGCCAATGAATGTAGTTTTAATAATGAAGTGTCTTCAATTTCTTTAACGGGTGCGTTGATCGCTAATTAGTACACTTTACTTTTCATCTAGTTCTTTTGGGAGCGTTGAAACTTGTGTATATGTCCTAGAGACCCATGACTGCAAAGTGCGGGATTTTTTAGGTTGGCGAGAGAGGGGGCATTAAAATAGGAATCAACTCTTGCTTGTACCGTAAAACACATCTTTGGAATCGAAATCTATCTTAAAATCGCCTACTGAAACTATTTTACAATCTTCTTCAGGTATATTCCAACTATATCCCGTAGACATTTTAAATGCTGTTTGGAATGGGTATCCTAACCCATGAATGTACAGTGTTTTCCTTCCTTGTTCCATAAAACACTTCTTCGGAATAGAAAGCTACATTGAAATCGCCTACCAAAACTGTTTAACCATTTTCGCCAGGCATAGTCAGACTATACTTCACCTTTATAAATACCATTTGGAAAATGGATCATAATCCATGATGTGTACCGCATTTGTCTTCTCTCTTCTATAAAACACTGCTTCGGGATTAAAATCTATATTTAAATCGCTTACTCAAACTATTTTACAATATTCGCCAGGCGTTATCTAACTATACTCAAAATATATTTATAATAAATTGTTGCGTTTTGGCACCTAGTTTAGCGATCATTTATCAAAAGTTGCAAACCTTCTGCGACTTTCAACATTTTATTAACGCCTCCCCCCCCCCCTCCACATTATCTGGCAAACTCGCTTGAAAAGTGACTCGACGTGAAAAATGTACCAAAATCGTGTCTATGCAAAAAGCAAGGTTGAAATTAATAGCACTCTGGTGCTAACAAGACAAAAATAAATAAATGTATACTGTTTTTCTCTCATACTTTTTTTTTTTTAATGTAGGACTAACATGCTTTGATGGAAAGAGAAGTAAGTATGACTGGCCGAGCATTTAAATAAAAAAAGTTTTCCTCACTTGAAAAAAAAGGTGGTGAAAAGCTTGCTTAATCAAAGTTTTGCCTTTTAAAAGAGTTTTTAAAATTTAGTGGTTTTGAATGCTCCACTTATGATAGACCTTTTGGGTTGGCAAAGCTGGCACTGCACCTTAACTTTCTCAATTGCATCTACAGATAAAATTTGAAAATTTTTTCTACTGAGAATTGCACGACTCCCAAATTCATTTACACTGGAAGCTTGATCCTCCTCGTAATGTAACTTCAGAAATGCTGACTGGTTTATTTTTCTGTAACTTGGTAACACATTTAGAATAAATTATTTTTCAGAAATCCAATGAATATTACTCAAACATGCTTTTCTCCTTTTCAGCTTCATTCATATTTGTGAATTAGTTATCAGCAATACAGAAGCCTCCTAGACCAAATATTATTGAATTAATCTAAATAGGCACGTGAGATTTTCCCTCTCCTTTCTGTTTAATATAATCTAAGCATCGTAAAAAATCCTAACACCTCTTTAGTTACCATATATAACACTAAAATAGTGCAGACGCAACAGAATTGTTTATGTCATGAGCTGGTAAAAAATTAATGACTGCAGTTCTATTATTTTCGTTTGATTTTTTCAAACCAAGCTATTGCTGGTATCACAGCCATTATTCCATTTTTTACAAATACAGTGTGCACGGGTTATAATGGACCTGGGAATATAAAGTACTATCCATTATAACGTACCTAGAAGTTAAGTCCCTATTGAAGTCGTATATTTATGCTATCTATAATGATACTGATGATAGTGAAGACGAAACAGAGGATCTTATACCAAGCATACGTGACACATTAAATGCTGCAAAAACATTATAATGATTTTTTGAATGCCGCATTAATGATGCAGAGACTCTACCAAAGTCTATATAGATATCCAAAGTGGCATTTTTAAAGTAGCATCTGCCCATTTAAAACAAAAGAAAATTACAGATTATTTATCTCAATAAAAATTGTAAGTAATAAAGAATTTTCTCTCTTCAATTTAAATTTTAAAAAATCAGAGCTGTTTAAAACACATCTTACAATGAAATTATGAGCCCACTTTCTTTTTTTGTGTAATATTGAATCTTACCAGCAGTACTGCTTATAACGTACTACTTTTTTAGGTCCCGTGAGAGTACGTTATAACCGTAACTTAGCTTCATTCTGAAGCTAATTTTGGTGTAAGATTAGTTTAACTTCAGAATGAAAAGTGTATTTTGAAAATCAAAAAACTTTGCTTTTTCTTGTGAAAATACAAAATACAAATGTATTTCAAATACATGTATTTGCGATACTGCCCAACTCTGGCCTCAACAACATGATACACGTTTTTAATCTTTGTTTCGGTACATTCTTCCGGGCATGGAAAACAACCTTAAAGGACGTTATTATGTTATGGAATGCGGGAAGCGAACAATTGTTTTTTTAAAGCGCATTTTTGACTTCTGATATTAAAAATTAAAGACCCTCATATAAGTCGACCCCCCCCCCCCTGCCTTTTTTAAACCTTTTTTTTTTTTCCAAAATTTCTTGACTTATACACGAGTAAGTACGGTACTTGTATATTGGTGCTGATTGGCCTGAAATTTTATACAGATACATAAAATTATATGGAGAAGTCTCAAGGCCAATTCAAAGTTATAGACATCTTCCTTAAGTACAAAAATAAATAGTATGGAATTTATTTCATTGTTAAAAAATTACATCAAAAGCAAAACAATTTTGTAATTACTGAGATTTCAGATAACTTGTGGAATAGGTCTTTGAGGTTACTGAGCTTGAATATTGATCTTTTTTGCAAGATGAAAGTAAATAAATACTGAGTATTTAAATGTTTTTCCTTCATAAAAAAGTGTAGACCATAGACACAGATTAAAGAACTTAATTTTTTCTTTGTTCACTTTTAAATTGCTCCAGTGTAGAATTTAGCATTTATTACAGAAACTTGCTTGACATAAACAAATGGGGTTCTCATTAACAAGTTGGCTTCACCACTAATTGTAATATCCCCATATGCTAGAGGGTGAAACCCAATAGTGTACTTATATATTTATTTAGATTTTAGAGTAGAACAATTACACTGACAAGCCAGAAGATTACGACCACGCCCACATTTTTCAATGTGCTCATATGGACGACATGGAAAGCACGTAATTAAGTGGGAATATTATTTAACTGTTGCTGGAGAAGGTAAAGAATCATTCTTGCACTTACGTTTGCAAGTGAAAGGGAAAGGCTGTTGATCTAAGTAAATTTGATACAGGGCCAATTGTAATGGCCTGAAGACTCTGAACAAGTATCTCTGAAACTGCACAACTGGTCCTTTTTTAGTACAATAGACACCGGTTATAACGTACTCTCACGGGACCTAAAAAAGTAGTACTTTATAAGCAGTACCGCTGGTAAGATTCAATATTACACAAAAAAAGAAAGTGGGCTCATAATTTGATTGTAATATGTGTTTTAAACAGCTCTGATTTTTTTAATTTAAATTGAAGAGAGAAAATTCTTTATTACTTAAAATTTTTATTGAGATAAATAATCTGTAATTTTCTTTTGTTTTAAATAGGCAGATGCTACTTTAAAAATGCCATTTTGGATATCTATATAGACTTTTGTAGAGTCTCTGCATCATCAATGTGGCATTCAAAAAATCATGATAATGTTTTTGCAGCATTTAATGTGTCGCGTATGCTTGGTATAAGATCCTCTGTTTCATCTTCACTATCATCAGTATTATTATAGATAGGGCTTTTCAGGAGGCATTTACATTGATGAATAACAAATAAAAAAACATGGTCTTGTTCTTAACCCTACCTGGCAGGCGAAAAACAATCATTACACAATTCATCTCGCTAGAGAATCTGAAAACTGACAGCGAGTGTTTTAGAAGGTACTGAAATTTCCGAGAACAAGGAAATAAAATTCTTAAGAAAAGCAAAATTTTATTTTTGGCTTTGGCATAAAAAGTACGTTATAGCCAAAGTATGTACTTTTGTTAAGTACGTTTTAACCGAAGTTAAATAGCATAAATATTCGACTTCAATCGGGACTTAGCTTCTAGGTACGTTATAATCGATAGTACTTTATATCCCAGGTCCGTTATAACCCATTTTGTAAAACACACTTTTTTTTTGCACACTGTATTTGTAAAAAATGGATTGATGGCTGTGATACCAGCAATAGACACCAAGATTTTGGGAGTTCATCATAAAGAAAGAGGATGTTGGAGACTGTCCTGCCTAGTACAGCAAAATCGGTAGGAGGCAATGGCTCTGCTGAGAGCCCAATGCAATGCAGGTCCAAGTACAAGTGTTTTGGAGCACATTTCAATGAACACTGTTGGATATAGGACTGTGGTGCAGACGTCCCACTTGTGTGCCTCTGCTTACTGCGTGTCATTGTCAACTGTGGCTACAGTAAGTGCTGGACCATGGATATGTGGAACAGAGTTGCCTGGTCAGACGAATCCTGGTTTCTCTTTAATATCAATAGTCGTGTCGGGGTACGCAGTCTTCCAGAAGAACAGCTGCTCCCGTCTTGTACAGTAGGCTGGTAGCAGTGGTATGCTTTGGGGACTTTCTCTTGGGTGCACAGACGTAGCTATAGCTTTCACATGGGGGGATCCAGCGAAGGCGGCCATAAGGAGGCCCCTTTTGGCCGTCCTTCGACCAAAACAAGGCCCCCTGGATTGGCCCCTCTGAAATATTTTGAAGGGGGCAATTGCCCCTCCCCTTAAAATTCAAGAAAATTCAGATATCACCCATTTGAAAATAGCATTTTCTACAATGGGAAGCACATTGTCCCCCCGATGCCAATTTATGCTAGTGGCACCCGTTCAATAGTTTCACAGGGGGCCCTAAACCAAACTACCTTTTTATTTTTTATTTTATCTCACACAATGAAAATTTCAAAGATTTCTTTAAATTATGCCTCACTACACCTTATACTGCACAGTAGTTATGTCACTGAAAATGGTAGACGGCCGATGTGTGAAGGTCCTGAGTCCGGGTCCCATGGCATGGCTGTCGATCTAACGGTCTGGAATTTTGGTTTCTCCAGATGTAACATAAATACCCGATACAACCCCCTTAGAAAGTCCTCGTACCAAGGCACCCCTCATCCTTGGCAGATTGCCCAAGCGTAGCATTGCCATAATCACAAACTAACATCTTTAAATTATACAAGTTGATTGATAGTTTTATTACAACTCTGTATCTCTGAGAATTAAAACATCGGTCTTTCTACATACAGTGTTCTTAGACAGTATACCACAATTATATTCAAATGTCATTTATTTCATCTTTCACCGTAGAAGGAGAGGAATATCGGAACTGGACCACTCATGGACGTAGCTATAGCTTCCACATGGGGCAGACCAGGAGGGTGATTATATGATTATATCCTACCCCATCCCGAAATTTTCGGACTGGCTAGTATCAGCTGTATGTTGTGGAAAAATTTAGTTTATTTATTCTCAAATTACATCATATTACTGCTCCCCTAAATGTTCCTGGCTACCTTTCTGAGTGTAGGTATGCATAAAATAAACTAGTTTTTGCAGATGATTTCAAGCCATACGAAGGCAGAAAAATATTTTTTTAAATGTTCTTTTTTAACAACATTTTGGGAAAATAAGAACAATATTTTATCCTTAAATACATTTTTCATATTTTCATTTAGCAAAACAGCATGGATTTTTGATTAGACATAATATTAGATCAACTGGGGGGGATTAGATTTCATAATCTGTTCCGCTTATGAAATGCTTGATGCTTTATTACACTTTTTATTTATCAAGGAAATTATATATAGATGTAGATGTTCGGTATTCGGCTAAAAACCGAATATTTGATTTGACTGAACAATGTTGTATTCGGCCGAATACTAAATCATTTATATTCATGATAAACTAGATGCTTTGCCCAGGTGCATGAAATAACACCAATTGATATATTTTTAATAACATAATTATAGATTTATATTTATATGTCACACATTAAAGAAATTCAAATTTTGATTAAAGTTAAAATACAATTTTATTTGAAATACTAAATATAAATTTAATAATAATTTGAATTTTCCTAACATGAATTACAAATGAAATAATCTTATTTAAAAGTTTCAAGTAAAATATTAATTTGAATTTATATGCATTATAAAAATGATTTTTTAAAAATCATCTTGTAAGTATATCACACTTTAAAGAAATTATAAATAATTAAGTATTATACATTTATTTATTTTTTTTGCTTAGTTAAGGATTTGGATTAAAACTTAGTGAGAATCTAGAAAAGAGATAAGGGGATAATTTTCAGAGATAAGGGGATATTGTAATATTCATTCTGTGCATTTTTCAGCTTTTTCTCATAAAATATTTTACTATTTAAAGCCAGGTATTTTTTTTATGGTTTTAATAAAATATTTAAAACTAATTTAAATTTCTGAGTATGCTTAATAAGAACTGTATGAAGATATCGAGTCATAGTATTATAACAGAAAACAGGATTTATTAATTAAAATTCTGCTATAACTTGGCCGAATATTCGGGCAAACCACTGTTCATTGCTTCACGAAATAATCAAATGCAGAAAACACAAAAATGCATAAATATATTTAATATTCATAATACATTTAATTTCGAAAATGCTAAGAGAATGCATATAATTTTCGGAATATTTCAGATACAGCTGAGAAATTTTCATTAAATATGCAAAATAATTTAGAACTGAACTGATTAAATGAAAAAAATTGATTTTCCAAAATGTACTTGGGTTTTTTTCACCCTAATCACTTTTCTTGAACTATGATAAAATCGATTCACATTTTCGTTTAGCGGACATGGTTTAAGCCTGCCAACAGACTGCGTTTACACTCAAAGAAAGAACTAGACTGAAAAAGTAAATGTGTATTCTCTTCAAAACTCTGTGGTATGGACTAACTATTGTGATCCTTTTCTCAGAATAGAAAAAGGAGGCATCTATGGAATAGATACAACTGACGAATTAGGCTATAAATCGTTTGTCTAGTGGGAACCAGTATGGGACTATAAATTTCTTTCTCCTTCAAAAGCTTCCAAACTTTCTCGTGTCTTGAAATTCGATAGCACTTACATTGTCTGTGCGTGCTTTACAATAGTGTAAGATAGGAATCCAATTTAAGAGACCAAAGACCACTCATCTTTTTTTTTTCTCGTTGATGTTGTGAGAGTCGCAACTAAAAGTGAAAAATTATATTTCTCTGGACAGCTAATTTTCACCTATACTATGTTCTGAATAAATATTGCTCAACCATGCGAATATAATAATACCTAATACGGACAAATTTAGTTACATTTTTAGCTATGAAGAGTAGCTGTTCAGGCCAAGGTGACATAGTTTTCTAGCGAATTATTCTACCATACCTTGGGTCCGGGTTCGATACCCGGCAATAGCTCGGTTATCACCTGTGATGTGTGTTTTGACGGTCGCCCAATTAGTGCCCTTCACAAATGGCTATAGCTTTTGGCAGCTGCCAGCCAAGGCTTAATGTGTCAGTCTCGTGCCGTTAAAAAAAAAAAAAAAAAAAAAAGAAGAAGAAAAGGATGAGTATATTAAAGCAAAATTCATACCTCCTTCTCATTTAAAAATTCAGAATATCTCTTTACAATCTGTAATTATAAATCTTGCAAGCTTATAAGGATTATGAAACATTCAGAAAAAAAAAAAAATGACACGGTTACAGTATTTTGTAATATGTTTTATAAATGAATAGCACTACAGCCAATTTTGCGGTGCAGTTTTTCTCTGAATAGTAATTTTTCCCCCCTAAATGTTGGCCTGTAAAATCTGGCTGGGTTATATGACAAAGTTTTTTTTTTTTTACAAAAATAGTTATTAGAAGTGTCATCAGGGATCATAGTTTCACAAGTCGATCAAACTGTTACCGTGTGCTTTCAGTTTTTAAGATATAGAAGTACTTAAAAATATTATTTATTTAATTTCATTTTGATTTGCCACACCTCTCGCAATCATTTTATCCATGCTAATTAATTTAAGTTCAGATCTGCGAATTTCTGCGACAGAATTTTATCTCGATGGGAGACTTGAATCTACGAAACAAAATATATTTTCTCATACGAGTATGAGAAATAAATATATTTCTCATACTTCTAGTTCTTTTCAAAATGAGGCATTGTCTCTTTTAAGAATTTTTTAGAAATATTTTCCAAGCTAAGAAGTTTACTTGTAGAAATTCTTTTGTGATACAATTGTTGCAAATCATAACACTCTGAAACTCGCCCGAAGACTTAGTTAATTTATAGATAATAGAGAAGACAATAGAGTCAATGTATCTCTTATTAGTGAGCAAGCACCAATACTGTAAGCAAGGACGCGGGCAGGATTTTATCCAGGGAGGTGCACCAAGATATACATAGCGACCTTACTTGGGACATAGAGGTATCATGTCGACCTGAAGGATGTTTCCGCGAAGTAGCAAGAAATAATAAACAAAATGCTACGGATACATTATAATAAATGTATCCGTTTATGTTTGTTTTCATAGTGTGCAATGTCATAAATTTCAACATTTAGTGTGGTTCGGAACCAGGTCGCATCCGCCGACCTAACCGTTCGGAGTTTTTCGTGGTTTTCTCCAAAACTTAGCATAAATATAGATTGGTTAGGACCCCTTAGAAAGACACCCAAGGAGGCACCGCACAGGCCTAGATCCCTGTTATAGATAATAGGCCTTAATCCTACAATGCAACACATTCTACATTTAGTGAATTTTAAAAATTTAATACTTTATCGCAAAAGTTTGAATAATTAATATTTTTGTATTCCATTAAATTTATTTAAAGTTTTTGATTTCAGCATGGATACCAAGATAATTTTTCGCCACCCCCTAACACTGAGTACCATTGCTTTATATGAAAGTTTCAGCTAACCGTGAAACTAATTTCACATTAGAGGAGGGGAAATTGCAAAATGTATACTTTCATGTTGAAAATGCACAGTGAAGGACAACACGGTGCTCTTACAGGGAGGAGGTAAGCAGATGGGAGTCCCAGTCCACTCCCATACCTTCAGGCCTTTAGCTCAGCACTCGTCCATATTGTGAAAAAGCCCGAGATGACCCCCCCCCAACCTCGCACATAGATATATCACACCGTCACTGTATAATTCTATGACCTCACACTCGTCATGACCTGTGGGTCATGATGGTATTGTACATCGGTCAACCTTCTGACCGATGAGATTTTTTTAATTACCCATTAATTTAGAGCCTACAAAATTAACGTAATTGTTACAATTGAAATAAAATTTTCAAAATTCACATGCAAAACTTTTTTTAAAATGTTATACTTAAATGAGGCATGAATGCAAAAAGGTGTTCGGTGAAAACTAGCATTTTGCATAGACTAGGGGGGGGGGGGTGTTCAAACCCCATGACCCCCCCCCTTATATACCTCCATGCTTGGGTGGCTCTGGGACGTATGGTTGTAGAACAGACTATGAATGCTGCAGAATATCTGAACATCATTGCAGATCAGTTGCACTTTTGCATGACGTTTGTATTCCCAACAGGAAGTGGAATCTTTCAACAGGACAATGCACCACCCAGACAGCACATAAGCTTAAAGCAAGCTTGTCATTTCTTTGAATTTGACATATTAATACAAGCTTGACAGTTCAACTCATTTTAAGCTGGCAGCAAGCTTACAAGAGTCAAGTTGAATTGTCAAGCTTAAATACAGCTTGATTTTTCCTTTCGAAAGCGAGCGTTGATGGCGCCATCTGTGAAAGAGAATGGACATTAATTGTCTTAGCGTTTCTCAAATTTGCTCAATAAAGAAAAGCTCGTAAAAGTTGTGTTCTATTTTATTATAACACAAAACCTACATATTAGAGCACGCAAGGGGAAAGAATAAATGGGATAAGCCCCTCTGAAGTGTAACACGAGGGGAGTTTTAGTTTTATTTACATCTAATTAACATTAGTAATTTCATTAACTAATTAATTAGCCCTAAAAATAAATTTTAATATAATTAACACAATTTAGTTAGTTAATATACTTCACTTTATGGGTGGTAAAATGAGGCATAATCCAGCCTCCACAAAATAATTAATCAGTCATAAATGTACTTGACCAAAGAATTAAAAAAAAAAAAAAATGATTCTATATTTCCAAATATGGAAATTCTTCAAAATAAAATACAATTATACTACGAATTTGATTTCAAAAATCAGTCATTTGTCTCGATTTTGGCCAGCAGTGTTGCTCAACGATGAGTGTTGCGATATTGAAAGTTTTAAAACATGTCCCGCTTTTAAGTTTATATTATGCTTATTTCCCTATTAGTAGAGTCTATAAATCACACATAACATTATTTAAATTTTGATTCCTCCCATGGAAAAATAAAAGAAACTCATCAGTTTCGCCCATACTTATCGATCTGGCGTGACAACAGTCACTTCAAACTATAGTCATAGCTGCCCGAGGCATAATGGCAGAACGGTTAGCACGCGGGCCTTCCAGCCTAAAATTCCCGGGATCAAACCCAGCCGCCGATGTTTGATGGAACAGATTAAAATAACTTAAAATTTCAGCATAGAGGGGGAAAATGCATGGAAAAATAAAGTATGTGGGGCGCATTCGCCAGCGGGGGCCCCGTGTATTTAGAAATTTTTTTAAGCTTGAAATTAAGCTTGCTATGTCAAGCTTAATGCAAGCTGGGCAAGTGTAAACTAGAACACTTGATTTAAGCTTGCATTAAGCTTACACGCTTGAAATTTTCAAGTTTATTGACTTGATAAATCAAGCTTGCTGCAAGTTTGCTGTGCTGCCTAGGCATGTCCACAATGCTGCAATTGTGTTGGAGTGGTCCGAAGAGCATTGTGATGAATTCCAATTAATGTTCAGGCCCCCTAACTGTTAGAAAAAACATCTGTAAAGCTTACCTTTTTCCATGACATGAATACTGCACTATGGCAGGAGAGTCTTAAATTTTCTAAACCTATATTTTAAGTTTCCTTTAGATCTTTTAAGAGCCGTTGCAAAAGCAAATCGGGCAGGTCAAAATAAAAAAGTTCCCATCACCATCTCAGAATTTCATTATTTTCATTTATTGTGTTGCCTTACTCAAGGAAAGAACAAATCTGAAATATTTTTTATTTATCTCTTTTAGTTTTGGAGTTATGCAGGGTCAAAGTGCCCCAGAGGAGCAACATCGAATTAATTTAGGGCCATTTTTGCCACTTTATTGTCTTGACTGTGACTGGCTAAGAGGTCCTTCATAGAATTTTTTCATTTTATCCTATAATATACCTTGTATATTAACATCTCAAATTAAAAATTCATTTGAAAATTGTCAGGGGCCCAAATTAGGGCTCCCCAATTTCATAAAAAATACAGATTTAAGAATGCTTTAAATCTTGGCTCTGACTTGATACAGAAAAAATTTTTGCACAATGCAGTTATATATCTTCATATAAAGTGAATCCAATGTTAAAAAATTTTGAAGGGCCCCCAGGGCTCCCCGGTACGGGGCCCCAAACATGGTCCTTAGCGCTAATTCACGCAATTTCGAAGCATTGGTACAGCTGAAGCCGACTTCCCACAGGAGAACTATTGACATGGAGATGTAGTATCAACATAGTAGTTTGATATTATGAAAAAACATTTCTTGAAGGTTCAACTGTTTCCAAGAAAAATCCCAAAAAGTACCTCCCTATTTGGAACATTTCACTGGCACACATGGGGGCATTTCGTCATTACTTTTAGAAGTTTAATCAACAGTGGCAATATTGAAAATTAGCTTATTCTTCATATATCTCAAATATATCCTCCATATATCACAAATAGTTATTTACAGGGCACTCATAAGAATTACATTACGCTGAATGGGGATATCTGCAACTAGTGAACCGATTTGAAAAACTTTTTCACTGATAGAAAGCTACACTATTCCTGAGTATTATAAGCTACCTTTCAGCATGTAGCATAACTAGTTCTTTTACAGGGACACTGAAAAGAATTCCAGCACATGATGCTATATGGACATATCTGTAACTACTGAATCGATTCTAAAGATCTTTTCACTGAAAGCTACACTATTCCCGAGTAACATAGACTAAAATTCATGCATGCAGCATAATTTACAGGAACACTTAAAATAATTCGTAAACATTGTAGTAACTGTCTCCATTCGCCACTCAAAATTATTAAAATTTTATTAAACTCCATTCAAATTTTTGAACAGTGCAGTTATATATCTTCATATAAAGTGAATCTAATGTTAAATATTTTTGAAAGCCCCCAGCTTTGTGGCCTCTACCTTCCAGTCAGTCTAAGAGGCATCACAAGAGCAAATCAAGTAAAAAAAAAAAGAAGAAAGTTTCAATCACCATCTCAGAATCTCATGATTTTTTTTTTTTTTCTTATGTTGCCTTACCCAAGGAAAGAACACATCTGAAATATTTTTGATTTAGCTCTTTTAGTTTTGGAGTATGGGGGGTCAAAGTACCCCAGAGGAGTGACGAATTTAGGGTCATTTTTTCCATTTTACTCTCTCGACTGATTTGCTCTGAGATGCTTCAGAGAATTTTTTTTTAATCTGATAATATACATCTAAAACTGGAAAAATTGTGTGAATTAGCGCTAAGGACCATGTTTGGGGCCCCGTACCGGGGGGCCTTCAAAAATTTGTAACATTAGATTCACTTTATATGAAGATATATAACTGCACTGTGCAAAAAATTTTCTGTATCAAGTCAGAGCCAAGATTTAAAGCATTCTTAAAACTGTATTTTTTATGAAATTGGATGTATTTTGGGGGGCCATAATTTGGGGCTCTGACAATTTTCAAATGAATTTTCAATTTGAGATGTTAATATACAAGGTATATTATAGGATAAAATGAAAAAATTCTCTGAAGCACCTCTGAGCCAGTCACAGCCGAGACAATAAAGTGGCAAAAATGGCCTTAAATTAATTCGACGTTGCTCCTCTGGAGTACTTTGACCCTCCATAACTCCAAAACTAAAAGAGGTAAATCAAAAATATTTCAGATTTGTTCTTTCCTTGGGTAAGGCAACACAATAAAAGAAAATCATGAAATTCTGAGATGGTGATGGGAATGGCCTGCCTTGCCCCTGCAATGCCTCTTAAAAGCAAAGCCATATTTCTAAGTGGCTTAAAATCTATTTTTGCTGTCTTAAACATTGCTTTATTTCAACACTTTTTTTTGCTTCGCAGCACTGCTTTCCTCACTTGTGAATGAGAACCTTTTTTTTTTTTTTTTTTTTCTTTTACTGACAGCACATAATAGCTTGCTAAGCCCTTTTACGGCGTAGCTGGCAAGTATAATAGTTCTCTTCCAGCCAGTAGCAACTGAAGCAGGGTGTGGGCTGCCCATACTTTTTTTAGGGATGTCTTGGTGGGAAAGATTCTCTGGTGTTCCTCTGCTGCCCAGGCAGAGGTTTACATGATACTGAGAGGAGTGAGCGATACCTATGCAAAGCCCCAGCTTGATGTGTTGTCTCTTACTGCGCGAATCTGTTTATCAAAGACAAATGTGAGCCAGTAGCTCCTATTCAAAGTTTATATTTCTGCATCATTTATCATCTTGTAAATAATTGTCACAATCATCATTCTGAATGAAAGCAAGGTATAAGATATTTTTACTAGTCTTTATTTTGTGCTACTGGCATGTCCAGTATTCATGATAAAGCATCACTGACTCTACTCTAGTATTTTACAGGGTTTAATTACCCTATAACTTCAGTAACTCGCCGTATCTTAATCCCATTGAGCATCTTTGGGATTACATGGAGTGACAGCTCGAACACCACCATGTTCCAATATCCTGGCTTTGTGTGACTGCTGCATAAATATTTCTTACAACCTGTCTCCAGTTATCTACCGAAAACTCATGCATCCATGCCTTGGCGAGTTGCAGCTGTTTTGAAGACCAAAGGCTGTGCAATGTGATATTGAGTGGGTGGTCATTAACTTTTGGTTCTTCAGTGTATTACAGCTAATACTGCATTAAATAGTGTTTAGAGAGTGATTTTCAGCTTAAAGTAAATTTTCCACCCAGATTTACGAAATACATTTATTAATATAAATATCAAAAGTTTCACATATGCATTATTTACAAGGATTCTTGCTCTATGCATTATTTACAAGGACTCTTCTCCATTTTCCTCTTCCTCATGATGATCTGTTTCAAGAAGAAATTCTGATACCCCTTCTGTTTCAGGAAACTACAGTATCAAATGCCAAAGGTTAGATTAAAATAAATTGTTTTGCTGAAAGCTCACATAAATTACATAACTTTTTTTTTTTTTGGTCAATTTTGGATTTTCTCCCCTCATTTTTGTAATTAACAATCTTAGTTGATCATTTTTATAAAAGCCTCAGTCAATTTCAACAAGCAAAATGTATTTATAATGCAAGTCATCCTTAATGAAATTACTGTGCAGAGGGTAGCACTGTAGCTCTGGCAATATTGAAGAACATCAACAATAGTTTTTTGTCAATTACTTTGTTTTGCAATGCATGCGAGCTGGAATTCAAATTTTGACCTTTTTTGTATAAATCTATAATACTGGAAATGTTTTAACTCCTTTGAGTGTAATGTAATTTATGTAAGCCTCCAAAATATACATTAAATTATATACGTACAAAAGCTAAACTTTAAAGTTGTCATCCCCCCCCTAAATTTTAAGTAGAAGGAAGGATAAGTCTTTATAAAATATTTGTGTAATAATTTTATAATTTTGAAAAAAAAAAAAAAACTATTAGTAGTAGATAAATGGGGGTTCACCCCAGGGGGTGCCATGTTAATTGTGGGGTGCATCGTATAACTGCTTTCCCTGGGTCGAGAGAGAGGGGGGCGTGGTCGGACCGGATGTGGGGAGCAGATGCTAAGACTGGATGTTCAAAGGACTGATAAGATTTTTTTCCTTTTTTTTTTCAAATAAGGGGACTTGTAATTTTTTCAGGCATTAAGATATTTTTCAAATAAGGGGACTTGGAAAAAATTTTTCAAATTGTGATGTATTCTCTAGTGAAAATAAGGGACTTTGTTATATTTTAAATAAGCTATACTTTATGAATTAAACCTGAAATAAAAAATATTATTGTAATTAAATGAGGACCCACCAGCCACCCGGTAGAATATCTACCGCCTCATTTCAAATAAAAAATTTTACTGTGCCTTTCCCCATCACGCTAGCCTCGCATGAATGGAGACAGGGCGTAGCACAGAGGATGCGTTGTTGTTTTTGTTTCTATAAATAATAATTAACTATGTGGAGCAAAGAAATGAACAACATCCCCAGGAGGCCTACGAACTTTAATTTTAAGTTAATAATTAATTTTACAACAAATATTTTTTAATCAAGAGTAATTTATTTTTATTATTATTTTTTTAACCAACAGTTTTAATTTTAAGTTAAATAATTTTACAACAAATATTTTTTTAATCAAGAGTTAATTTATTTTTTATTTATTTTTACCAAGTTTTAATTTTAAGTTAAATAATTTTACAACAAATACATTTCTAATCACGAGTTAATTTATTTTTATTTTTTTAAACAAAGTTTTAATTTTAAGTTAAATTATTTACAACAAATATTTCTTTTAAAATCAAGCGTTTTTAATTTATCAAGAAAAAATGTTAATCAAGTGTTTTTAATTTATCAAGAAAAAAAAAATTAATCAAGAGTTTTAATTTTTTGTATACCGTATTTTTGTTAAGTAGCCGTTTAACATTAAAGTAGAATATCAATACATTTAATCTACTGTTAGGCAAGTGAGAAAATTATACCATAGAAAGATTTTACAAATAATGATTTGGATATAGTCTTATATTCTATTGCGAGAAAAATCACTTTAGCCATATATCCCAAAAAACTCAAGTTTTTGTATACGAAATGTATGAATACTCAAAGTATTTATCCGTGAATACGCGTTAGAACCCCTTAGAAAGTCCTCCTACCAAGGCACCCCTCATCCTAGGCAGATACCCCCGCGTGCAGGTTTGCCTTAAAACACAAACAAACAAACAAAGTATTTATCTATACATTTTTGATAGATTTTAGACAGCGATTATACTAGTTTATATTTTCTATAGATCAATTAGAGAAAAAATTACATTTTTAGTAATCCTACAAAACTTTTTTACTGTATATCCCAAGTAGAGTAACATGATTTATAGAATTTCAATACGATACAAGTTAGATTGTTTATGTGCAACACTAATTTCAGTTTGACTATGAAAGCATCGTTTTATACATGTATCAACCTTTTTAGAGGTCTTTTATTGATGCACTTAGCATATTTTATAGAAAGGTGAGCATAACTAGCACAAACTTTTAGACTAGATAGTACTATTGTTAGAAAGTTGAACTATTGAAGATAAAAATTGAAGATTCGTTTTAGTATACTGCATGTACATAAAATATCTTTCAATACTTAGATAAAATGATAGTTTAAATCGCAAATCATTACTTGAACTAAAAAATACAAGGTTTTTACTTACGTGAATGGACATCATGTTAAATCTTCTTAGGCCGAACTTCTTGCCCCAACATCTATACGGCTAGCAAGTCCGGAACATAGAGAAATGATTTAAAATACATTATCCCTAATTCCCGGTCCAACTAGCACATGTTCATTACTATTTTTGTCTTCATATGCTGAAATAGGTATATTATTTTGACACTAAAAATAAATAACACATTTGAAGATATTAAACGATTTAACAGTAATTTTTTTTCTTATAACAATTTACCAGATTCACAATACTATTTTATGTAGGATAAAATTAGTTAGCCACGAAAATTTAATCTTAGTTAGAATTTACTGAAATACAAATACCATGCATGCCTTATTTTCTATTAGGAGAAAGCCCTCAAACCCCAGTTTTTGTATACAAACTGCATAAAGTACTTCTACCGATAATGCTATTAATATTAATTACACTGGATTACCCACTTAAAATTTTGCAAAGCACCAAAATACAGAAAAACATACATTAACAGTAACCAAAAAAAAAAATCACACTTAAAAGTACAACACATCAAAAGTGCAACTATAAGAACCGCATAATTATTTTCAATTAGAATTACGGTATCAACTTATATGTAAGTAAAATAATAGAAAATATTACACTTACCCTGTACTTGTACACGCGAAATAATAATAATAATAAAAATACTCACATAATTCGCAAATATATCCACAGCATAAGTAGAGCACATGCATGTGATATCCTTAGTACAGCTGATAAGAAATTTAGAGATAAGAAAGTGCCTTGAGACCCTACAGAGTAGGTTAAATAACAGAGGCCCAGTTTGCCGATAAGATAAAACCAGGGAGGCTGTTAGGGGTATGCAATTGGGGACACGTGTTTCATTCTACGTTCAAAAATGGGGACTTATGGATTAAGATGTTTACTACTTAAAAACATGATCTAATTTTTACAAACGCATTGGAACTTTGTAAAGGATATCTATTGAACACGTATTAAATACATTATGATTATTCTTCTGATCGACATTATATCCTAAATTGAAATATCAAAGTTAAGCTACAACGATTAATATATTTTACGTAGTTTAGGAAAATAATGAATCATTAAATTAATTTCTGTGAAACAATTAGCAAAGATCATTGTACTAAAGCAAATTATTTTTGTTAAGTTTTGATAAATAACAGTAATAAATTATAGGCATTGCAGATGAATGAGTATTCACGTATAAAATAGGTATTAAAATTATTGTTTAAAACAATTTTTAGAATAATAAACTAAAATTTTTATTTAATAAAGTCATAAACTAAAATTATTAATTAAAACTTGTTAATAAATTAAACATATCAAAATTTTTACACTCAATTTTTTTATAGACTTAAATTTTACATAGACATCCTTTTAATAAATGCATAAACTAAACTTATTGTTTAAAACATTTTTTTACAATAATAAACTAAAATTTTTATTTAATAAATTCATAAACTAAAACAATTTTTACAATAATAAACTAAAATTTTTTAATAAAGTCATAAACTGAAATTATTAATGAAAACCTGTTAATAAACTAAACTGATTACTCTAAAAAGATAGCTAATCACAACATATATCAGAAAAAATATAAGCAATTATAATACCTGAAAAATACCGGACAACACTCTTGTTGCATGCGGACAAAACATCGGTCAGCTCGGCTAAAGAATTCTTAGGTATCCGTTGCAGGAGAACTTACCTACGCCCAACCTACAAACTCTACAAATTTAACGGCAACTGATTTTCTCTTATCAGGTATCACAGATCAGATAAGAGATAAGGAAGTGACATGCGCAGAAGACACGTGATAGTGACGTGTGCAAATCCGTGTTGATTGAATATCCGCTAGGTTCGTTGGTAGGATGTACATTGAGTGGCAACTCTCTGTAACAGGCTAAGACAATTTAGATGATGCAATATCTACTGGGTTGAGAAAGTTTTAAGGTAGAGGGCGCTTGGGGAATCACGTGATTTTTTTTTAAAGAACCAGTAAAGACGTTTTAGTTAGATAAAGTGGTCAGGTGTGTGTTGCGAGACTCACTTTACACTGTGTACGCCTATACTTAAGACGCGTGTTTTAATTGATTTTTCGCCGAGTTTCAAAAATGTCTTTGCTTGAATCGATCGAAAATAACTTTAACATTGAATACACTCCCGATTTTTATACTCAAAGTGATGCTGATGTGTTGCTGCAAGAAATAATACAATTGCCTTTAGATGTAAAGCCCCTGCAAAGTATTGAAAAGGAAATTTCCTCCGAGTTTTGTACTGAAAGTGATGTTGATGTGTTACAGCAAGAATTGTTTCAGTTACCCCTGCAAAGTAGTGAAAAGAAAATTTCCTCGACCCGTAAAGTAATTACTTTTGCTGATGAAGGAATCAATTACAGTTTACCTGGAGCAACAGTCACTGTTTACTCTTGGATACCCATTTTGCAAAAAATACGTGAAGATCTACAGAAAGTGACAAATTATGAATTTAATATGGTACAAGTGAACTTTGGCTCTGAAGAACAACCTAAAATTGAAGATGGTAACTACGAAGATTTTAATCTGGACCTATCATCAGGTGTATGCATTCTAAGTTTTGGATCTAAACGAACTTTGGATTTTAAACCACCGAACTGTGAAACCACTACCATTAAATTAGAACATGGTTCAATGTGTAAGATATATCCCCTAACCAACAAACTTTTAACGCATGTTATTCCTTCTGAACCTTATGTGACAGACCCGCACATTAACCTAACATTTGCCAAAATGTACATTTATGAGCCTTCCCCGAAAAGGGCAAAGTTGGACGATTGGATGGATCATCTTTACCATAGCTTATATGCTTCTGTAAATAGTACATGGCACTTGGAAAGACTTATCTACGTTTCACTTCACGATGAAAGAACTGACTTGAAGATCCATATTAGACAATTTATTCAGAATGCCCAATTAGACTATATACCAACCGGTCAGGGAGTCGTGATGAACCCTTCCACGTGGATCGAATTTATTGTAAAACTATTAGATTTTAATATAGGTCATAGCAATAGCTCTTTTATTTGTAATAATCAATTATCTGTATTTAATGATGATGGAAAATGCATCTTACAACAAATTTACAAAACCGCAGATTCATTCACGTTAAATCCAATTTCCTTAACACTTTTAAATGATCAAGTAAAAAAACTTTGCGAAATGAGAAATGAAATATTGGAATGCATTTTAAAAACGCTATATACGACGACCCTGCCTCATTTAATTTTAAAATTAAAGCCGCAAAAATGTAACCGCGAACCCCATTGTAATTACGATGAGGCGAAACAACAATTAATGGATATAGTACATCAGGAAATTTTTAAAAACATAGGCCGGGTTCAGGATCATTCTTCGCATAGGATACATGCCTGTTCGAATAGATCACATATTGATGAGCGAGAGGGTCTTATAAGTAGTAAAGCATGGTTTACGGTTGACATGCCGTATATTGCAAGAGAGATATGCGAGAAAAAATGCACTTGTCATTATGACGGAGAATTTTTTTCAAACATTTTCATTGAAGACTATATGAAGTATCTTCAAAATGAGCTATTTAATTCATTTTTTCAACCGTTTTCAGATTTTGCGAATTCCAAGGATGACAAAACATGTGTAATTTTGTGATGTTATTGGTGTATAACTAGTATTGCGATTGTAAAAAATATATTAAAACCATTGTGATTATGTAGAAAAAGTTTGCTTGCTTCTACAACAGTAAGATTTTACTGATTTGTGCATGATTAATTGTGGATTACACTTTGAAAAGTTATTATTTTCTTAATTGTGTAAATAGTTTGTGTAATTTAAAATATGTTTTTGTAAATAAATAAGTTTAAACATGAAAACTTTTCTGTGTTTTCTTTATGTGTATGTGCGTGTTGATTACTTGCAAAATAAAAATCTATTAAATAAAAAGTGATAAAGTTAGCATACTTGGTCACGATTTAAGGTTCTCGTTTTATACTTATCTTTTATACACTACAAGGTAGAAAGTTAGAAATTTAACAAAATTTATTGAAGCATGTACTATGGAAACATTAATCTACTACATAGAAATAAAATGTTTTGATTAAAATCATAAACTTAAGTGTGATAGGTAAATTGTGTTACATGAGAATTCCCAAAGTACTAATTTTTTATAAAATGAACTTAACTAAAAAAGTTAGTTTCCATAATTTTATAACTTAATCGATTTTACAGGTTTTTCAAAAATAAAGTTAAGTGAGATAAAGAAACTTAGTATTTTTAAATAAAGATTTTTTAGGTGTTCTTTAATGTAAAGATCTTACCATATTTTACTTGAAGTAACAGAATATTTAAAATCATACACTATGTTTTTAAAACATTAGAGTATTACCTTGGCATATTTTTATAATTTTTATTAAGTAATGGGCTTGAATATTTTTATGAGAAATATCAACTAAATGCACATGTTACACATTTTACTGATTGAGATGGTTATGCTTACAAATTTTAAATAAATATGCTCTTACTTTTATACATGTTACTTGTTCAAACTAAGTATACTTTTGATTTGTATACGTTTATGAGTTCTCATAAGTTATGAAATTATTTCTCGAAAGGAACTTAGCTAGTAGAACTTTGTAAATTTCGTAGAAGTAGTATGCTTAACATGTTTTTGATAAAATAGATTTAAATGTGGTACAGAAATGATCAGCTATTTTAGCATAGATTTATAAACTTATCTTTATGTAAACCTTAACTAATTAAAAGTAATATAATTTATGTCTGTACAAAGTGAGGGACTGAGACTATTTTTCAGAATTATCAAGTAAAGGGTTTTACAAAATACTTAGTAAACTGCATTAATAGATTGTAAGGTGTAATTTTTTCTTTTAGAAGTTTTGCACATTGGTATATTTTATGTTCTGATAAGTCGTTGAATATGTTCTTGAAATAAACTAACATATCTGTACTTTGAAAATTTTATAGAAGTGACGAACTTTGGTATTTTTAGAATGTAACGAACTTGATACATTTTTTCTGAAGTGCTAGATATGTGAAATTGTCTTTTTAGAAACATTGAATTATTCATATTAGTGCATTTCAGTTACTCTTTCAAGATAACGGACTTAGAATTTTTTACAAATAGCAAACTAGTAACTTGCTAAACATGCTTCTTGCAAATATTTTTAAATACCGTTCTTAAAAATCACAGTGTCTACTTAATGTATTTTATTTTCAAATTTGGTTTTGCTCTGTGTGCTACGTTTAAAAACTTTGTTAATTTGTTAGAA